>OZ024857.1:5655326-5725326 GCA_964017155.1 Oasisia sp. SBJ-2009 | reverse complement strand
CACACTGAATTCGTGTTATAATGCAGAACATGTACGCTAGGGACAAGTACCAACATTTCCGCTAGTCGGCGACTACGAATTTTCGTGTGACGTCATCGAATCGGCTGCTTTTGAACGCTTTCGAGGCAAACATGGCGAGCGTGAACGCTGACGGACGTTTGCCGTTTGGTGCGAAAATGCACGATACGTTTTGTTGTTGTGTGTTTTCATAACATTGGCGTGTAGTGAGTATTCTTGGTTGTCACGCTCCATTAACTTGACTGGTCAATTTTAAGCAACCATCAATATACGCGGGTTACACAGGAACTATTATTCTAAGATCGCGTCTCTGAATTACGTACCTGAATTATGTAAGATTGCAAATCACTGACAAACATTATCATTACAACAGTTTTACAAAGAAGACACATATTTATTACACATAGGACACGAACTTGTGTGAACAGACCTCTGCGTCTTGGGAAAAGATATGGCTCTTAATCTCAGCCCATACGTCGACGATTCGATTCATATGCATCAGACAAACAATTCCTACGACGCTTCGGGTGTACACAGGGTAATAGGGTTACCACAGTTGCCGTCACCTCAACTTTCTCAACATTCTAACGCAAGTAATAAAGTTTCTCCCCATGACTGTAACCAGGCGCAAATGGTCGTTAAACAAACAATGCGATGTGACAGACCATGTGAAACGACATCCACAACTACGATGCAGTTGAATGATTCAGACAAACATTTATATGCGCCAACCTCAATCTGTGATGCTACTCAACGTCAATCTGTGATTCAAATGAATGAACAATTACAACGTTGTGAGGATTTCAACAAAATATCACATCCATCTGGACAAGAGTGCACTGGTAGTTTGCAGCAGCAATACTACATTAGCAACGGTGAGCCACCAATGAAAGTGCAAATTGTATCCGTGATCGAATCGCAGCCAGAGGCCAAATTGGCACATCGTGAAACATGTGGAGATAAAAATGCGGACAAGGTTCCACTGCAACCTGGGTGCCAAGATAAGTTTTATGATAAAATGACAACCAAGGAACATTCTGAACATGTGACACTCATATACCCACAATCTGATGCAACTACACAAGAATTATCCTTTGTGTCTTCCGACAGTTCTGATGCTTTTCTCAGACACAAAACTGAAGAATCAAACTTGTCAAATGAGGCAGTTGTGCAAAATGCCGGGAGTAAAGAGAGCTCCACTCAACAGACATACCATGAATTAACTCCAGTCAGTTATGTTACTACGCAATTTGCACCACATGCTTTCACAAGTACATCTTTAAGAGATAACAACCAACGTTGTCAGAATAATTCTGAGTCATATTCTGGTTACTTGGACCAAGAGACATCAGATAAACAAAAAGGTGTGTCTGGCATAGCAAGCTGCATGGATCCAACCTTTTACTATCAACAAAAGCAAGAGAATGAATTGTGTAATGGCCAAGAAGTACAAAGAGAGTTGCTCAATGCAGAAGAAATTGCAAATCAACAGATTTACTATGTTACCAGTACAGAGAAAAATGAGCACTTCTACACAAGGAATGAGCAGGCAGATGATAAAGACACAGGGTCTGGGTAGGTATACAACAATAACTTGAATTATAAATTGTTAAGGGGTCATCTCAGAATTTCAATTTTAGATATTAGATCAAATTACTTTCATTTGAGGGAGTTGGGTAAGATGCAGTTTCATCAGGCATCATACATCAAAAATACAATTTGCATCTGGCATTCAAGCCCTTTACTTTGTTCTTGAATAGAAAAAATTATCATACCAATTCATTCTTTGTTTTACACTGTCAAATAATTAGCCTCGGTTACCTAGGCACTATGAAGTGGCAGTCTTTTTGCTCCTTACCACTGCCTGGGGAATAAACTGATGTTGAAATGTTTGCCAGTAGGCTGCGTCCACTTGAAGGAGGATAAAGATGATGATTAACTCTCATGCTAACTGCAAAGTAAAACATTAACATAATGGTAAATATGCATAAGTTACTATTGTGCTTAGGCAAATGATAGAGAGTAAAATTTAATATATGCAAACCAACCAATATGTTTAATATATATCTTTTTGATATAAATATTTAATTAAACTATTATCGGTGGTAGGATATCTATGTTCTGAGATGACCCCATAACTTCTTTCTATTGAACATTTTTTATTTATGTTACATGTATGGAAGTGGGTCATGCCTTTGGCTTATGGTGAAAAACTAGAAATAAAATATATTCATAGGCATCGGAACTGGGGCATGGGGGCTTGGGAGGGCACAGCCCCCTAATATTGATGGAGACGGTTTATATATAGGATTAGTCCTTCAGTATTTAGGGTAGAGGTGCTGTTTTGGTGCAAATCACAGATTATGGAGAGCATGAAAAAAGTATGTTGGCAAATCATTTTCAAAAATCTCCCTCGGGACCGTTTTCCAATAATCATACTTCAAGCCTAGAGTGGAGGAGAGGCCCTAATGTGCCAGATCTGTGTATTTCTGCAACAAAAGTATGTGCATAATTCAAAGGAATCAAAATTGTTTTAGAGATTTAGTATCTGGCATTATAGCAACATTAATTTATAATAGTACTTTTAAAGAAGTTGTAATGATTGATTTAAAGAAAATCTGTTTTACATTTGTTATTGCTATTCATCCACCGATGTCTTCTTTCTACTAGAACGATGGAAGACAGTTCGACACCAGACAGCAGTAGATCCGTAGGACATAAATCTACAGTTTCGGACACATGGAAACTACAGGTGACACCAGATGCAAAACCACTCATTTCACAGGCAACAAAGGATCTCATAAATAAGTGGAGTCATGCATACAATCCGGGCCCATATAGTGGCACACCCCACCCAGGTATTAGTGACAAGTACCTTGTGCCAGTTGTACATTCCGTCGGCTCCAAATATATAGGCTCTACTGATGGCCAAGATAACAGCAGATCTCAACATGAACATATCTACCTGCAGTACCCAGCATCAACAACAGGGCAGGTATGTTATAGCAAACGTGTTAACTTAAGTAGTATTACTTTGTTTTCTAAACAAAAATAGGAATGTGACACAGTAACCATATACAGTTTGGTCACTTGTAGTTCTACAGAACTTTGTTTAGCTAAGGTTCTTGTATAGACCAATAACAGTTAATAATGACATGAACCCCTGATCCGGAATAATGGGAAATGTCTGACCATAATAGCATGCTCCAAGTTTTTATTGTATTCCTTATTTGGCTTAAGTTATAAAATATATGATTGCCCTTCCCCCCAGGAATATCAGGTAACTCTACTAGTACCACCCATTTAATGGACTAGCCTGGATGCATCCTCCACCAAAACACTGGCACGTGACCTGAAAGATGTAATTCACACCAGCATGATGCCGAGTGCCATATGGACCACCACCTTGTTCGCTGCAAACTTAGGTTTCACTTCAAGCCCATCCCAGGCCAAGGCTAGGATGTGCTCCAAAGAAAAAGCTTAAGACAGTAAACGTTAGGGTGGACCTCCAAGAGAACATACGGTCTAAGCTGGAAAGACCCAACTGCCCAGCAAATTCCCCTCCAGATGTGCTATGGGACCACATCAAAACTGCTATTCTATAAGCTTCTAACAAAACTCGGATTCTCCATAAATAAAAATAAAGATTGGTTTGATGAGAGCAATCGAGAAATCCATAAAATGCTGGTTAAAAAAAGGTCAGCACACCAAGCTCACCTGGCTCTAGCTTCCTGCCCACAGAATAAGGCGGCCTTCCATCTTGCATGCAGCACTCTTTAATGCAAGCTTCGAAATATTCAGAATGAATGGTGGACCAACCTTGCAGATAGAACTCGGCATTGCACCGATACCAGTGACTACAGGGGAGTTTACGAAGCCTTGAAAGCTATATATGGCCCATCTTATCAGACAAAGAGACCCTTATGAAGTGCAGATGGGAAAGAGCTGCTCACCAAAAATGACTTCATCCTAAACCGATGGTCGGAATTTTTTTACACCTGCAATGTGGTTAATCGCCAACAATCGGCGATTAACCACATCCCTCAACAGCCAGTGAAAACTGAATTGGACAAGTCCCCAACACTGCAAGAGACATTGAAAGCCATAGAATAGTTGAAGAGGGGAGACGGTGCAGGAATTGATGGCATCCCACCAGAGATTTGAGAAAATGGAAGACCAGCACTCAATATCAAACTCCACAAATTCTTTGTCTGCTGCTGGGAGCAGGAAAACTCCCACAAGATCTCCATGACGCAGTCATCATCACCCTGTACAAGAACAAAGGCGAAAAGTCTGACTGCAACTATCACGGGATAAACCTTCTCTCCATCACTGGCAAAATCTTAGCAAGAGTATTGCTGAACAGACTTGCACCCACTAATGCAGAAGAACATCTCCCAAAAGAGTCAGTGTGGTTTTAGGGTCAATAGGGGAACCACCAGACCTAACAAAAGCTTGACACCATGAGCAGAAAAGGAATTTGGAAAATTCTTGGAAAGCTAGGCTGTCCACCAAAGTTCCTGGCCATGGTCATCCAACTACATGAAGATCAACTAGGCCAAGTGAGACACAACAACATTCTCATGGCCCTTCAAAATCACAAATGGCATGAAACAGGGCTGCGTTCTTGTTCCAATGCTTTTCACACTATTCTTTAGCATGATGCTCCAACAGGTCACAGAGGATGACATTTACATTTGTTTTCGTACAGTTGGCAACCTGTTCAATCTAAGATGTTTGCAAGCCCACACAAAGACCAATGAGAAACTGATCAGGGAGCTCTTGTTTGCTGATGATGCTGCCCTTGTTGCTCCTACTGAGTCGACCATGCAGCGAGTAACATCTTGCTTTGCAGAAGCTGCTCAGCTCTTCAGATTTGAAGTAAATCTGATGAATATTGAAGTTCTCCATCAGCCCATGCCACAAGAAGAGTACCACCCACCCAGCATCACCATCGAACAGTCAGAACTGAAAGCAGTCCACCAATTCAGCTACTTGGGATGCATTATCACAACTGATGCCAAACTAGACAAAGAAGTGGACAGTAGGCTGGCTGGCCAAGGCAAACAGCACCTTTGGTAGACTATACAAACTAGAAAGTGCTAGATTGGTGATGACGATGGAGCCCATTTTCATAGGCACTGATTGGATCAAACAAGATGGAGTATCACGCCAAGTGATTCAATGTGATCAATGAAGTGATCTGCCATGTCAATTTTTTATCAGCACAATGTCTACATTCAACGAACAATCATAAAATATATTTAACATGCACCTAACAGACAATCTACTTGCTACCTTCTAGTTTAACTAGTGAGAATTCCTGAAAGAAATCAGCTCACTCCTTTCTGATTGGTTCTTGTTTTGAAAGATGCTTAAAAACATCTATTTTGTTTTTCATTCAGGTGGCTGGTGGTATGGTTTATCCAACCCAGAGATACATTTCTAAAAATCCCAGCCCATTGGGCTAGTATCTCCTCTTGCCCATTCTACAGGCACCCATGTGTATATGGTGCATAAAATGTGTCTGTTGTTCACTGTTCAGAGCTCCGGCTTCTCAGGCACAAACCTTGGCATGAGCAACATTAGCAATCTGAGCCTGAACAGCACTGGCTCTGAAGAGCATGTGAGCACGACTCCTAATGAAAGCAGTCCCGACACCTCAGGGAACCCACCCTACAACACTCCTGTAAAAGGATTTGCCATGTCCACTCCGGTCATCCCATCGGCTACTCAGTTGAATGCTGCCTTGTTTCAAGTGAAAAATGACTCGGTCAGTGAATCGGATTATGATCTGGGACGGCATGCACATAATGCCAAGGAACGCGCTAGAAGGTATGTTGTCCACAGAGCACTTTGTTGCTGTGCTGTTGCACTATGTCTGCAAGACAGAACAGGACAGTGGAGTCTAAATGGAGTCAAAAATATACTTGATAATATTTAATTTGGGTAACTATTGATTTTCTAACATGTAGAGCGCAATGGCTCAGGGGTAGAGCTCCAGACTCTCGACTAAGACGACCCGGGTTCGAATCATATGCTGTGGTGTTAAAACCTTGGGCAAGTTTTTTCACTCTACATTGCTCCAGTTCACTCAGCTGTATAAAAGAGTACCTGGCAATAGTCAGTGGTGGATATGTGTACGCGCAGCCTTTCGCACATTAATTGTAGCATGTGGCTGGATGCTTCCCAGAGATGTTGAGATGGTATTTAATTGAACAGGTCTGCCGGGGAAGTAAAGTGTAAAAGCGCTTTGAGCAGTCCTATGGACTGGATACTGGGCTATATAAAAACTTACCTTTAATTTTTTTACATTGGGCCAAACATCTGCTGACGGTCTTATGTTTTAGGGCATGTTTAAATAGAAAAGTTAATTTCATCACAGAGTTGGTTGGTTTTTTTTGCCAGTCATAAGGGATGATAAATGTTGACAGGTAATACTTTCTATGAGATGTAAATCATTCATCAGCCAAATAACAAGAATATTCACCATGACTTGTAGATTAATATGCAGCATTCCTTTCAAAATATGACTATTCTCATCATTGTAAATAATGAAAGTTGATGCCCTCTCTGAACAGAAATATTGTGTTGTTGCCAGAGCACGAATCAAGATATCTTGTGAGAAGCTGAGAGAACTTGTTCCTGGAATCACCCTCAAGACTGACAAGGCCACAGTGTTTGAGTTTGCTGTTGAGTATCTGGCATTTCTGAAGAGACTTGTGGGTCCACAGTATGACAAGGTAACTATATTTTTGCAGTAACTATTATTCTTTAAAAAATGTATTGGAGCCTCCGAGGGTACCATGTTAACAACTTTAAAATATCAACCTGAAAAGCAGGGCATGTCAGCTAGATGTGTGTAGATTTTTTATTTATTCAATTTAACTGTTACCATTCAATTAACAATAAGACCAGTTATACTTACATATACTTCCCAGCCTGCTGTTAGCAAATAATTTTTTTTATATCTAACAGATATGACATAATGTTAAGTTTTTCACACTACATATTTTCAAAGAATAAACTAGTATATTAAAAATGTTAAGTTTGTTCATCAATATCTTTGTAACCCTCTGTCTGAGTATCTGCAACATTAACTTGCATCTATGTTATGTTTTAGGACTTCCTGAAGCAGTGCAGTCCGTACTAATCGTGGCATCAGTCTTCAGCAAGAATCAACTCCTGGTGAGGAGTAATGTACTACTTGCTCGTGTATAATCATATAATAACGCCTGTTATGGTTCATGTTGTGCAGTCATGCACAACACTTGAAGATTAACTCATGCATGATAGATGGCCTAAGGCATGTATGTTGTTGAGTTTAGTTACAGCTGAAGATTATGGTTCTTTCTTTCTAATTTATGGTTCATTCAAATGTACAACTGTGGATGATTTTTTTTCAAAATTAGACACATCCACAGAAGTTGAAAATTTCTTGTGTCTGAATCATTTTACCTGTGCAATGCATGTATTAAATATTAATTTTCTTGTATTGTCATTCAAGAAAAGTGATAGTTGCTGTTGATGTTTAAAACTAAACTGCATCTGTAGAACACAACTAATTAGTGTGCATGAATATGCACGGGTGTGGGCATGCATGCATGAATGTTTGTGTGTGTTTTGTGCTAGTTATATTTATCAACAATTAAACTTTTGTGTCAGAATGTCACAAGACGATCTGATTAACATGTCTAAAGCTGCATTGGTTTATTCAGTGTTAGTTTGTCATTTTAGATAAGAATGTTCCAGATTTGTTTGGCTGCTTTCTTGGTTAGCATGCATTTTGTTGCTATTGAAATTTTATCTGCAACAAACCATCTTCTTATTTATTAAAACTGGCAATCTAAACATTTGAAATGACATTATATTATGTTATAGCGAGGTACGCTATTTTCTGTTTGTTTTATATATACATGAACAGTTCCATGTTAGTGTGGACATATAGCTTCAATGCATTGGTGGTACATACAGTTTATATCTGTATCTTTCTTTTTAAAATCTTTCAGTATCGTGTGCACCCATTTCAGTTATCAGTATACTTATTGTTTTATTGAATTACTGTGTTATATCATTTGTTTTAAAATACTGTTGCATAATATGCTGATGTTAAATCGGTTATTATTTCCTGTTTTCTATATGAAGAATTTAAAATCAAGTTTACTTTGCAAGTTTGTGTTACGCATTGTCACTGTTTCTACTTTCAGTTAGTAGTTAATTATTAGATCAATAAATTTGTTCTGCACAGATACGTATTCCTGTGAATTCCATAAGGACTTATTTCACTACAATGTATTAATAATGTAAATAATTCACATATCAAATACAACAGTAACGAATGGTCTTATATTTGTGTTCAGGAAAATGTATTATTGTTATATTGTTTCAAACCATCATCGACCATCAATCGTAATATGGTGTGGAACTTGTGTGATTTTGTCAATACAAAATGGCTGCCAAATTCTACTGGATTTAACTGATGTGACTGACATAGTTGCTAAGACAGGTTCAGACATCCACAATATCCTCTGGTTTGTTTGATAGGTGGAACCACTGTATCAATATATTTATTGTGCAATACACAATGATGACCAACACATCCACCTGTGTATTTCTACATTGACTTTTGACTTTGTGAACTAAGAGACCGCTTAAAACAAATCAATCAGTTTGTCATTTATTATGTATAAAAGCTATGTTCATGTAACTTGTACCAAAAACACAGTGCTGCTGGACCAATATAAATGCTTTATTAACACTATATACACAAGTCTTAAACATCCTAATGTCCGTCTTCATGGTTTACAATGCATCTGTTTATGATTAATCACCCGAACACATCAGTTTTCCTAATGAAGAATGCAACATGTGGTAAACATATTTTATGTAGCTAAAATAGATCCTGTGCTGAACACATTAAAGAAAGGATGCCTGCTTTGTCCAGAATTGGCTGGGCAGTGATTTGTAACAGAAGTACTGTTTAGAATGTTGAAAAGTAAAATGTCAAAGGGTACTGTGGGTAACTCTGCCCACCTCTGCATCGTTATCAATAAAATCAACGTTGTTTTGAAATTGGATGCTTTGTTTACTATTTGAACATATTGTAGGTGGAATCTTTCAATATTGTATTCTTTTAGTCATAAGAATACAATATTAAATTAAAACCTAGGAGCAGGCATCCTTGTTTTAATGTAAGACCCATGACTTCATAGACATGCAATGAAAAAAACACCCCAGTGTTATTTCTCCCCAAAAAAATCCCATGTTTTTCTTAGTAATTATACCTGGATAACCAGCCAGTTTGTGTTGCAGCATGGTGTCTTGAAATAACATTGTGTTTTCATACCGGCTGGTTTAATGAGATATTCAAGCCTTGAACAAGTAGGAATCAAATTTCCTTTTCATGAGTCCGCAATAAAACCCTACAGATGAGATAGACAACAGGCAGTGATGATCCAACATCGGTGTGTAGTTGCTCTCATGTATTTGATCAATCAAACATCACATAGACAATGTCACAGTTCTGTAGTGATGTCCTACTTGAAGGCCTTACTGACTGCCTCACTATGTCACACAGACAATGTCACAATTCTGTAGTGATGTCGAAGGCCTTACTGACTGCCTGCACTACGTCACACAGACAATGTCACAGTTCGGTAATGACATCCAACTTGAAGGCCTTACTGACTGTCTGCACTGCGTCACACAGACAATGTCACAGTTCTGTAGTGATGTCACACTTGAAGGCCTTACTGACTGCCTGCACTATGTCACACAGACAATGTCACAGTTCTGTAGTGATGTCACACTTGAAGGCCTTACTGACTGTCTGCACTGCGTCACACAGACAATGTCACAGTTCTGTAGTGATGTCACACTTGAAGGCCTTACTGACTGTCTTGCACTGCGTCACACAGACAATGTCACAGTTCTGTAGTGACGTCCGACTTGAAGGCCTTACTGACTGCCTGCACTGCGTCAGACAGACAATGTCACAGTTCTGTAGTGACATCCTACTTGAAGGCCTTACTGACTGTCTGCACTGCCGAGACGAGATGAGCGAGCTGAGGACCGACTGGACCTGTTGGACCGGACAGACCTCGATGACGCGGTCGCTGCTGCTGCCGTTTGTGCAGCGGCAATAGCAACAGACGCAGAGTCGTCAGAAACCTCCTCAACCGTTTGAAAGTAGCTATTCAATTTGCTGTTCACTTTGTCATGCAGCTGGAAAGACACCAATGAAACATGACTGGGGTTACTTATTACAGACGATACATATAATAACACATGTACGACAGTTGACTGCATTTATCTAACCTTAGATAATACAAATCTTGTGTAATCAATCTGACCTTGATTCTATAATCCCACAAAGCTCAAAACATTGTTAATAGCTTTAATTTTTCCAGTTCATGTGTTCACAGACCATGGCTAGAATACATAAATACAAAATTTTGTAATCTGATATGAACTTGTCATATATGTTATAAATTACCTGAGCAAACTTCATATAATGTTTAAATACATTATAAATAAATGTTGCCGTCTTGAAGATAAATCAAATAATAGAATTATGATTTTGGCATTGGTAAGTATTTACTTAGTTAACACATATATCTATTTTCGTAATTCACAGAACAAAAGCAAAGAAATCTTAAAAAAATAAATTTACTGGCTTTCTCCAATGCGAATATTCTAATGTGTCCAATGTGATTGCTGAGCTGGTCAAACTACATGAGATCATGTGACAAGTATGCATACCTGGGCATAAACCTTGTCTGACTGTACAGAAAGGGCTGTCAACAACTGGTCGATGTACAAGTACGGCAGCCAGACAGCAGGAGCTCCGCAGCATAGCGACGTCTGCAATGCGATTGGGTTATTATAATTTTATTATACGTATTAGTCTACAGGGAGTATTGCAGCTATATGCACATCAGTACTGTTTCACACAGTACTGAAGGGATTCCTTTAAAATGTTACTCTTTGTAGTCTACGCAATGTTTAATTAATACTGTTAACATTAAGTATTTCATATAATTCTATGCCTACATTTAATTACAAATGTATTTTATTAATCATTTATAACCCTGACAACATATCAAAAAAATTACTCGCAGTTTCCAGTTTAGGTTTCACTTATATATCCATATAAGGCAATGTCATGAATATTCGATTCAGTTTGCCAGAGTTAAGTTTTTCCGAACAATTTTACAGTGTTTGAAGTCAACGGTCATTGTGTGGTTCACTGCACATGAATATTCATAATCAAACTGAATAATTAATCATCCACATGGCAGCACTCTCAAAAGCATAAACACCATTATTTATCAGCTTTTTGTGCAGATAACAAAATTATGCATACATATGCAAAACATAAGTAGCACAGAAGGTAAGGTACTTAAAGGAAATGATCACATTTTGATACGGTACATCATGAATGTATACATGCATAGAAAGAATCCCCTTAACATATTACAATATCACTATAACCAAACAGTAATATTTTTACTAAGTTTTTCCACATGACATTCGCTTTCATTATCTTAGCTGCAATGACTTCACAAACACTTCCATTCATTTGCACAAGCATCAGGCTTATTATAGTAGTAAAATTTGGTCAAACAATCTCAAAAATAGATATACAAACAATACAATTTAAACATCAATGATACATATTATAATGCTTACACTGTTTGGCCAGGCATAGTTTACATGTCATATTATTTTACCTCTGAATTCACAAGTCTATAAACACAAACAAAATAGCAATGTGCACAAAGAGCTCAGTACCTGTAGGCCAAAGTATTCTTTGCCATTGCCGAGTACGGCGTCTATGTACTCAATGACCAGCAGTGCTGCTTCCTCAAGAAGGTCGTAGTTCAAGTACAACGACAACAACTCTGGCGCATTGATTTTCTGCAACCCACAATAACTTTGCATACATCAATGAAAATTCATACTCTGGTGTTTAACAATGGTAGTTTCTCAAATGTTCGTGAAAATATTAACCAAATTTAATCAATCAATATCATATGCATTGCTAGTACAGCTTATTCTTTTTGCATGTGATAAATTGTCAAATATACCTGGACTAGAACTGGACATGTAGTTCCATGTATCTGCTGTATTCCACAAGTTATTAAATGATGCTTATACTGGTTAGAGCATCAACATTTTATAAAATTGATATGTTTACTGTTCAAACAAATACATTACAGTTCACTTAATGATGGTTGTAGCCGAGTGAAATAGGGTTCTTTTTTATCATCAAACTTATTGATCCACTGTTACAAGATCAATACAGTTTCATCATTGTTAACCTAGCATGAAAAAGTACAAATGACAATCGAACCTTGTACGAAGCAATGAACCAGTCTGGCAGATGGAAGTTGTGTGAGAGTAGTTTCACGGCAACACACCGGTGGTACCTTGTCGTGGGGTCTTCGTATTTGTTCAGGTAGGATTGCAACAAGCGCCATGCCTGGTCGGCAGCACTGAAACATATAAATACAGTCATGTAACCAGAGTTGGTGGCAACACACGAATGCTGGCAGTGGCAACACACACGAACACACTAGGAGGCAACAAAGGAAAAGACATTACGTAGCGTCACACGAACACTAAGTGGCAATTGATGCCACTAGAGGAGCTAGAGTATTGTAGATCAACCCCACAACCACCACTGATAAGCACCCAATAATCCAGCGACACACTTGAAATGTGGAGATTATCTTACTCTTTTACTCACTGTTAATTTAATTTACATGCCCAGTCCAGTTGTTTTCATTGCATAATAAAGATACATTATAAAACGTATTTAATGTGTCAAGAACAAATAATTGACAACAGAAAAATTTACATAAAATAACAAGACATACCAAAAATGAGAATAATATAAAAATGACCAGGGGACGATGAGAACACTGAAGACTTGGAAAATGGACATGGAGATGACATGGGGAGAAGATGACGATATAGAAGACCTGGAGGACACGTAGACGAGTATGAGTACCTTGTGTCTCTGGTGGCGTTGGTGGAGGTGAGTTCGTTCTGCTGCAGCCAGTGCCAGGCCGCGGCTGTGTAGGCGGTCTCTGCTGGCATGTAGTCCTGCGAGCTGGCTGCCAGCGACACACACCTACAACAGACCACACTCAGTCGGCATCTACGCCCTGAAGGCAGCATACCAGGAAACTAGTTCTCCATGATAATCAGTTCATATGGAAATATCCTTTAAAATGTCACTTAAATTTAAGGAGGTTTTTCAAGGGTAAAAAGCCGCCACCACACGCGTCTGAAATTAGATAATGGCTTGCTCTGTTATACAAATAACATGGTGTGGTATATATCTAATTTACAATTTTATTTTCAAGAATACCAATTACCAACTTTCCTTATACAGGGGTGTCATAAAAATTACACTTACTTTATTAAGTTATCATGAATACAGGAATAAAGTATATGCTAACACAATCCATATAAAACAAAATATTGTATATACAGTTATGAAACTAAGAGGTGTGACTACCTGGCTTAAGAGCTGTACATCAAACAGAAAATGTTAAACATACCATTGAAAAGCATTCCTTCAGTGTGACATTTCTTCAAATGATCTTACATATGAAAACGAGATGCTAAACACAGCGTTGAGATTGTCTACTAACCTTGAGGCGAGTCCCTCGAAGATGGTCGTGAAGGGCATCTTGTACAGCTTGCAGATGTTGATGGCGCTGTCAAACAGGCCCGCATTCACCAGCAGACCAACTGTTTCATCAGCTGGGGGCGTGGGACCTAGGACACGGTCAAAGGCTGCACTTAGTCAAACTACAAGGTCACATGCCCAAAGCTTGCTACCATGATGATATCCATCTAGTGGTAGACTCATACAAAAGTGTCCACCTCCATGTACATACACAAATGGAAAAGATGGTTTCTGAGTATTACTTCTATTATACAGAGCGTAGCTATATTGCGTAGAGCATAGAGTGCAGTGGCTCAGGGGTAGAGCTTTAGACCCTCGACTAAAAAAAAACAGGTTGGAATCTTGTGCTGTGTGGTGTTGAAACCTTGGGCATGTTTTTTCACTCTATATTGCTCCAGTTCACTCAGTTGTATAATGAGTACCTGGCTATAGACAAGTGGTGGATATGTGTATGAGCAGTCTTCACGCAGTAATTGCAGGATATGGCTGGATGCTTCCCAGAGGTTAAGACACTGTTTGATTGAACAGGCCTGCCAGGGAAGTAAAGTGTAAAAGCGCTTTGAGCAGTCCTGAGGACCGGATACTGTGCGATATAAGAACTGATGTACATTTTACTTTGTTCACATTAGTGTAAAATACATGACCATCACCAAAATCAGCAATTTTTGCGTTCTTCGAACAATCGCACAAAATATGCATATTGTCATGTCCGATCAATTTACATATATAACATATGAACCAACTAAGAAATGACACACCTGTCACAGACAGAACTAAGGACTGACCTACCTGTCATATGGACAGGGTCATGGAATGACCTACTAGACATATGGACACTGGACAGGACTAAGGACTGACCTACCTGTCATATGGACAGGGTCATGGAATGACCTACTAGACATATGGACACTGGACAGGACTAAGGACTGACCTACCTGTCATATGGACAGGGTCATGGAATGACCTACTAGACATATGGACACTGGACAGGACTAAGGACTGACCTACCTGTCATATGGACAGGGTCATGGAATGACCTACTAGACATATGGACACTGGACAGGACTAAGGACTGACCTACCTGTCATATGGACAGGGTCATGGAATGACCTACTAGACATATGGTCACTGGACAGGACTAAGGAGTGACCTACCTGTCATATGGGCAGGGTCATGGAATGACCTACTAGACATATGGACACTGGACAGGACTAAGGAATGACCTACCTGTCATATGGGTAGGGTCATGGAATGACCTACTAGACATATGGTGACTGGACAGGACTAAGGAGTGACCTACCTGTCATATGGGCAGGGTCATGGAATGACCTACTAGACATATGGACACTGGACAGGACTAAGGAGTGACCTACCTGTCATATGGGCAGGGTCATGGAATGACCTACTAGACATATGGACACTGGACAGGACTAAGGACTGACCTACCTGTCATATGGGCAGGGTCATGGAATGACCTACTAGACATATGGACACTGGACAGGACTAAGGAGTGACCTACCTGTCATATGGGCAGGGTCATGGAATGACCTACTAGACATATGGACACTGGACAGGACTAAGGACTGACCTACCTGTCATATGGACAGGGTCATGGAATGACCTACTAGACATATGGACACTGGACAGGACTAAGGAGTGACCTACCTGTCATATGGGCAGGGTCATGGAATGACCTACTAGACATATGGACACTGGACAGGACTAAGGACTGACCTACCTGTCATATGGGCAGGGTCATGGAATGACCTACTAGACATATGGACACTGGACAGGACTAAGGAGTGACCTACCTGTCATATGGGCAGGGTCATGGAATGACCTACTAGACATATGGACACTGGACAGGACTAAGGACTGACCTACCTGTCATATGGACAGGGTCATGGAATGACCTACTAGACATATGGACACTGGACAGGACTAAGGAGTGACCTACCTGTCATATGGGCAGGGTCATGGAATGACCTACTAGACATATGGACACTGGACAGGACTAAGGACTGACCTACCTGTCATATGGGCAGGGTCATGGAATGACCTACTAGACATATGGACACTGGACAGGACTAAGGAGTGACCTACCTGTCATATGGGCGGGGTCAGCATCTTTCTGGAGCAGCTGAAGGCGGGCGTGGACCAGCATGTATTCCCGCTCAATGTCTTCCAGCTCAAGCAGCTCCACCTGGCGGTGCACTGGAGAACAAATAAGAAATAACAGAAGTTTAGCGTGTCACAAATTAAACTTAATTTTTTTATTTTGCAATGGGAAATGTCTGTTTTTGGTGTCTTAGACAGTTTTGCAGTTACATCACAGCATATAACTGTGCAATTGTGGAACATTTTCAATAGAATCTATGTCACTTAAAGACAAACCTTCATAACATTGCATATCTACAACAGCTCCCTAGCATATTAATCAATCTTATGACAAATGGATTTGACTCTTGAGATCGATGAACCTTTTGTATTGAACTTGGTTTCTAAGGGTTCAGGCGCAATAGAAGTTACCGAATTATCATTACTTCATATGTCAATAATAATGAACCAAGTTTTAAGATACATACTACATTGATACTATTACAAATCCCCTAAAAAGTAGGATTTTCTAAAAATTTAGATTACTCCGTCTAGTCCAAAAGGAGGTTTGACTTATTAGATAGCAAAATTGTAAACTAAGAAAAGGAAAAAATGCTTCTGAAGTTGTTTAGAAAAATAAGTACCAGAGCAATGAATGCTCCCTTCAAACCATTACTACCCCAGGGACTGGCCACATTCCACATTCCATGGCACTTACGTGTTGGACAACAGGTGTTTCCGTCAGCGTCTCGTTTTGGCGACGCTGCTGTTTCTTCCAACTGGAAACGAGTAATAAATTACTATTAATTCTCTTAGTGATTACATCCAACAGTGTGCGCTTGGTTCACTTGCAAACATTTATTTGTAAATGCTGTATGATTGATGTCTTTGATTCTCCATGTAAACAAGTTACTCATCCAGAAACTACTCTTCCTCATGTCACATATTCGGAGGGTATTTGTACCGAAAAATTTACATCCATCTAACATATGGAGAGATGGTGATCATTGATATGAACTTAACAACAATCTCATTTCATCCCTGCCCTAGTCCTCGTATCAATCCTAGCACAGAGCAACACTCCCAGTCTGGGCAAGCAAGAAAGCCGCGCCACATTCATAGACATAGCCACTGCTAACATCAAATACAATCATGTACACAAGCACATAAACATACATGTTTTTTTATCCACACAAATGCACACACATGACATGTATGCAAGTGCACACGCACGCCCGCCCACGTACCTGCATTGTGGATGGGATTGGTTTCACTATCCAGGCATACTTTGGGTTGACGAGTCTGAGTGCATTGAGCATGGCGAGGTAACACTTGGCCTGCTGCTGAAGACCCTTCAGATTGGACAGTTCCTGCCCCACTCGCAGGCCGTACTCATACATCACAGTGCCCGCTACAACACAGGCCGTACTCATACATCACAGTGCCCGCTACAACACAGGCCGGACTCATACATCACAGTGCCGGCTACAACACAGTCACAGGCCGTACTCATACATCACAGTGCCCGCTACAACACAGGCCGGACTCATACATCACAGTGCCCGCTACAACACAGTCACAGGCCGTACTCATACATCACAGTGCCCGCTACAACACAGGCCGGACTCATACATCACAGTGCCGGCTACAACACAGTCACAGGCCGTACTCATACATCACAGTGCCCGCTACAACACAGGCCGTACTCATACATCACAGTGCCCGCTACAACACAGGCCGGACTCATACATCACAGTGCCCGCTACAACACAGTCACAGGCCGTACTCATACATCACAGTGCCCGCTACAACACAGGCCGGACTCATACATCACAGTGCCCGCTACAACACAGTCACAGGCCGTACTCATACATCACAGTGCCCGCTACAACACAGGCCGGACTCATACATCACAGTGCCCGCTACAACACAGGCCGTACTCATACATCACAGTGCCCGCTACAACACAGGCCGGACTCATACATCACAGTGCCCGCTACAACACAGGCCGGACTCATACATCACAGTGCCGGCTACAACACAGTCACAGGCCGTACTCATACATCACAGTGCCCGCTACAACACAGGCCGTACTCATACATCACAGTGCACGCTACAACACAGGCCGTACTCATACATCACAGTGCCCGCTACAACACAGGCCGGACTCATACATCACAGTGCCCGCTACAACACAGGCCGTACTCATACATCACAGTGCACGCTACAACACAGGCCGGACTCATACATCACAGTGCCCGCTACAACACAGGCCGGACTCATACATCACAGTGCCGGCTACAACACAGTCACAGGCCGTACTCATACATCACAGTGCCTGCTACAACACAGGCCGTACTCATACATCACAGTGCCCGCTACAACACAGGCCGTACTCATACATCACAGTGCCCGCTACAACACAGGCCGGACTCATACATCACAGTGCCGGCTACAACACAGTCACAGGCCGTACTCATACATCACAGTGCCCGCTACAACACAGGCCGTACTCATACATCACAGTGCACGCTACAACACAGTCACAGGCCGTACTCATACATCACAGTGCCCGATACAACACAGTCACAGGGCGTACTCATACATCACAGTGCCTGCTACAACACAGACACAGGCCGTACTCATACATCACAGTGCCCGCTACAACACAGTCACAGGCCGTACTCATACATCACAGTGCCCGCTACAACACAGTCACAGGCCGTACTCATACATCACAGTGCCCAATACAACACAGTCACAGGCCGTACTCATACATCACAGTGCCCGCTACAACACAGTCACAGGCCGTACTCATACATCACAGTGCCCGCTACAACACAGTCACAGGCCGTACTCATACATCACAGTGCCCGCTACAACACAGTCACAGGCCGTACTCATACATCACAGTGCCCGCTACAACACAGTCACAGGCCGTACTCATACATCACAGTGCCCGCTACAACAGTCCTTCTAATATAGCTTGGTGTCTAGTCATTTGCACTGCTCAGAGACAATACTCTACTCCATGGCAGACCTATTTAACTGAACACCATCTTGATGTCTCTGGGAAGCATTCAGCCATATGGCAAGTATGACACAAAGAATATCTGTCCATATATATAAACATCTGTTTAAAGCCTTTCAATTTCAAGCCTTTTTCCACTATTTGATATTCGAAAATTCGCAGCTAAATAAACGAATATCGCTCGAATATTACTATGAAAACGACAATATGTAATCGCCAAAGTAATCTTCATATATATCTTATATATTTCTCTTCTTCTTCCATTCAATATTCAATTATTTTGTATTCTAAATTGTTAGAATATTCGATTTGCTGTTCTATTCGAGTGAAATTCCAGATTCGTCTAATCACACAGCCAAGTTGACAGGAGCAATGGTGACCGATGAACTTGCACAACATTCGAAGTAACTACAAGAGATTTTAAACCTTTAAACCTTCAACACTCCACATCAACACTCCATCTCACGATTCACAACATGATACACTGGCACTTCACAAGTGTCTACTAAACACCACACAATAAATTCAGTACGTAATCACCTCAAAATCTAATCCACAAAAAGATGGCCGACAGTAACAAAATCAATAATTTCAACACCCTGCGCTAGCGAGACATCCACGGGCACACCACTTCCTGACTATCAAGTACAAACCTCGGCGGAAGTTCCCGCGGAACACGTGGAACGCGTAGAGGAGGTCGTAGTAGTTGTGCTTGCTGAGATCAATGGAACGTGCCCGGGACGCGAGGACATTCACCACCTGTAAGAGACATGACAAATGTCACAACTCTCCCAGTCAGCAGGCCCATGAAATGCAAGTTTTCTAAGGGCGGGAACAAACACGTACCGCAGGACTGGGAATATGTCATGTTATTATTGCACAAGAGATATCAATTCATTTCTTATTTCACAGTTTATTGTGTTGACAACTCAGGGTTCGTACACATCTGGACATTTGAAATTCAAGGCTATTCAAGACTTTCCAAGGTTATTTGAAAAAGAAATTCAAGACTGTTTTAATGACATATGTCCTGTTAAGCGCAGTAAATTAAGTTAACATTAAATATTTTACTCGACTAAGAAAACAATGGTGCCAACCACATTTTTCACCGAAACGCTACGTTGTATCCCTACAGAAGGCTGGAACTAGTGTCCTCGGTAATACGGCAATAGATATAACATTTATTGAAAAGATTATTTAATTTAACAACAGATTTTGTTTAAAGATGAGTTTCCTGAAGAGCTCTTAATCTGAGTGAAATGGTCTCCTGTACTTGAATAAGATGACCCTGACTGAACTGAGCACAATGCGACAAGCTGCATCATGTTTCACTGCCGATCATGACAAATAACTTGCAAAATGTTTGTGAGAAAAGCAAGGCATTGCAATGGGCTTGAAAAATTATACAAACTTCTTTATACAGCTGGAGCAACAATAAGGCGTTTGCACAATGATGTGAACAAAGGCAGAAAGAGGCGAGTGGACATTTACACCCGGGAGGAGATGCAGTTTACCTGACTCAGAAGCAGACAACTTACCTCCTCCTCCAGGTCGACGTGTCTGTCCTTGTAGGGCAGCTGGACCAGAGTCTGGAGGTCTGCCCGCTCGCACAACACCACCAGGAACTGACGCAGACAGTCCTTGCGACTACAACACACTCACTCATCACAACAACTACAACATGATGAGAAACTGACAGAGATAGTCCTTGCGACTACAACACACTCACTCACTACAACAACTACAACATGATGAGAAACTGACAGAGGCAGTCCTTGCGACTACAACACACTCACTACAACAACTACAACATGATGAGAAACTGACAGAGATAGTCCTTGCGACTACAACACACTCACTCATTACAACAACTACAACATGATGAGAAACTGACAGAGATAGTCCTTGCGACTACAACACACTCACTCATTACAACAACTACAACATGATGAGGAACAGACGCAGGCAGTCGTTGCGACTACAACACACTCACTCATTACAACTACAACATGATGAGGAACAGACGCAGGCACTCGTTGCGACTACAACACACTCACTCATTACAACAACTACAACATGATGAGAAACTGACAGAGATAGTCCTTGCGACTACAACACACTCACTCATTACAACAACTACAACATGATGAGAAACTGACAGAGACAGTCCTTGCGACTACAACACACTCACTCATTACAACAACTACAACATGATGAGGAACTGACAGAGGCAGTCCTTGTGACTACAACACACTCAGTTACAACTACAACATGATGACGAAATGATGGAGGAAGTCCTTGCAACTACAACACACTCACTCAGTTACAACTACTATATGCTGATGAACTAACATAGGCAGTCCTTGCAACTACAAGAGTTACATCAACAATACAAGGATGAATCAGAGATGAAGACATGGGACTAACTGGGTGGAGGAGAATGTTGTAGGATGTGGGATGACGGATGAGGGATGACTGACCGGGAAGCGTCTGGGTTGGCGATCATGGCGTTGTACGCCTCCTCACTGTGGCCCAACTCCAACTGGTGCTTGAAGACTTTGGACCAGAGTGTCGGCTGAAACCAGATCATCTCTTTAAACTAGTGCTTGCATTATCGATAGATTCCTTCCACGTTAATAACCTGACACATGTACTTGTTACATCACCTAGCTGTGCCGTGTCACATGCAGAAAGACGATTAGACACTTCAGAAGACTTACAACACACGCACTGCCAGCCTTCGTGGTCAGCTCTGCATGCAAATGGTTTGCATATTTTAACCACACAAAGTACTTTGATTCACTTCTGAAATCTACACCAGATGCCATTATTCCCCTGTAAGTAAAAGTAGAAGTATAAATTAAATTTAGAATTTTGACAAGTGCTCTGAAAAGAAGAAATCATTTAAAAAGTACTACATTAAACTGTATTTATAATACACATCTTCTGGTCGTGTGTGTATGTGTGTGTGTGTGTGTGTGGGGGGGGGGGGGTAACAGGATCACTGGTGTTTTACTGATCACATTGAACACAGCAAACACATTTGGGTAGACAGTTTCTTCACAACAAGGAAGTTCGACTCACCACATTTGGGTCGTCGTCCTCGGCGATGCTGATGGCCGTCTTCGCTAGGGTCACAATGAGGTCAGGCAGCCGAAATTGTTCATACAATCGAATCACCTGCAAGTTAGCATTGGTATCAGTTGGTCGAAACATTTGGCTAAGAACACGGGAAAGTGTTGTGCAACTGGCACTATAAAACCTATGTATACACATATATGCAGGTTCATTCCCACGCAAGAACAAATGTATAAAGATCAGTCAAAGTTAATATACCGATGACAACGTTAACTGTGATATGAATAATAAAAAGTGACGCTTAATTCTGTAAAAAGACTTCTAGGACAAATGAGGCGTTTGCTTCAAATTACAAACCACAATTATTTTAGCGAGAGAACCTGCATTCACATATCAAACACTGCTGAATCAAACACACTCAGACAGATTTCTTCACATTAGACATTCTGCAGGAAACAACCAAGTGACGGTGAGGCTGACCTTGAGGTAGTAGATGACCTCTATGTGTTTGGGGTCTTCCACAGCCATCTGCAGCAGCTTCATGAGAAACTCTTCCGACTTGATACCGTGGGTCGCAGCGCGGAAACACTCAATGGACTTGTAGGGCTCACTGCGGACACAGGGGGCAGGGGTGAGAGGGACAGGGAAATACTCAATGGACTTGTAGAGCTCATTGTGGACACAGGGGGCAGGGGTGAGAGGGACAGGGAAACACTCAATGGACTTGTAGAGCTCATTGTGGACACAGGGGGCAGGGGTGAGAGGGACAGGGAAACACTCAATGGACTTGTAGGGCTCATTGTGGACACAGGGGGCAGGGGTGAGAGGGACAGGGAAACACTCAATGGACTTGTAGAGCTCACTGTGTGAACAGGGGGTAGGGGTGAGAGGGACAGGGAAACACTCAATGGACTTGTAGGGCTCATTGTGGACACAGGGGGCAGGGGTGAGAGGGACAGGGAAACACTCAATGGACTTGTAGAGCTCACTGTGTGAACAGGGGGCAGGGGTGAGAGGGACAGGGAAACACTCAATGGACTTGTAGGGCTCACTGTGTGAACAGGGGGCAGGGGTGAGAGGGACAGGGAAACACTCAATGGACTTGTAGGGCTCATTGTGGACACAGGGGGCAGGGGTGAGAGGGACAGGGAAACACTCAATGGACTTGTAGAGCTCACTGTGTGAACAGGGGGCAGGGGTGAGAGGGACAGGGAAACACTCAATGGACTTGTAGGGCTCATTGTGGACACAGGGGGTAGGGGTGAGAGGGACAGGGAAACACTCAATGGACTTGTAGGGCTCACTGTGTGAACAGGGGGCAGGGGTGAGAGGGACAGGGAAACACTCAATGGACTTGTAGGGCTCATTGTGGACACAGGGGGCAGGGGTGAGAGGGACAGGGAAACACTCAATGGACTTGTAGAGCTCACTGTGTGAACAGGGGGCAGGGGTGAGAGGGACAGGGAAACACTCAATGGACTTGTAGGGCTCATTGTGGACACAGGGGGCAGGGGTGAGAGGGACAGGGAAACACTCAATGGACTTGTAGGGCTCATTGTGGACACAGGGGGCAGGGGTGAGAGGAACAGGGAAACACTCAATAGACTTGTAGGGCTCATTGTGGACACAGGGGGCAGGGGTGAGAGGAACAGGGAAACACTCAATAGACTTGTAGGGCTCATTGTGGACACAGGGGGCAGGGGTGAGAGGGACAGGGAAACACTCAATGGACTTGTAGGGCTCATTGTGGACACAGGGGGCAGGGGTGAGAGGAACAGGGAAACACTCAATGGACTTGTAGGGCTCATTGTGGACACAGGGGGCAGGGGTGAGAGGGACAGGGAAACACTCAATGGACTTGTAGGGCTCACTGTGTGAACAGGGGGCAGGGGTGAGAGCCCCCAATTTGGCTAAAGGTCAGAAATTTGTTTAGCCAAATGAGATTCTCTTTAGCCTTTTTTTAGATCAATTAAATTACCTGGTATAAAAATGCAAAACAAGACATAATATAATATAAAATTCTATACCATATTCACACGAAAAAATGCCCAATTTTAATTAACTAAACATTTATATATTTAGCTAAACATATATAATGCAAACAAACATCCAATTTAACAGAACATTGTTTACCCATAAACTGAAAGTTAAACAACTGTTGGGAAGTTAGCAAAATATAAAGAAACATCACCTAACACATACTATTAATGTAATAAAATTTACATTACAAGTGTGTATAACAAATTGAAAGATACACTTTCATAACAAGGCAAAATAATTAAGAACCACCTACTCTACTCTTGCTGCCCCGCAGTGATTCAAACAGTGTATTGATAATAATTATTACCTATCTTAAAACATCACTTGACTGCTCGGTAATTGATTAATTGAATACAGTAATTTACCAAATTAGTTAACTGTGGTCGACTGTAATCCTGGCCTGGGTGACGCAGGCTATGTGATAAAACACGTTTTTGACATGCATCTTTCTATCTGTAATGTTTCTGGTGGTGAAACAAGTCACACATACATGAATTACAATCTATATTGGTATTTTATTGAATAGTTACCAGATGGCACATTGATTAATCTTTGACAATGCCATGTGACTGCGCCAATACTGAGCGATAATATGGAACCTGTCGGGTACAGCTTTGTACTTGTCTCAAACTTGTAAGTAGTGCCACCAGGCGGTCCCCATTGTCTAGTAAACACAATTCTTGATTGATTTAAGCCCCCTATTGTCTGTGAGCATGGCTAAGTGGAGGGATTAGCGATCTATTGTTTACCCAGTGGGTCACGTTACGCTGACTGGTTATATGGGTCAGTTGAATGTGCAATTGTTTAGGCAACTTCAACAGAGCCGGGTGTTGAATAAGGCAGTCATGTATTGCTGAAAACATCAATAATAATGACAGAAATAACATTTCGCCAATTTGGCGAAGAGTTTTAATTAATTTTTGTCAATTAGCAAACCATTTCGCCTATGGCGCAAATGGCGATCGACAGCGCTAGCCTAGGATGAGAGGAACAGGGAAATGACTACCAATACCCCGTGACATGTCATCCCAGCAGTCTTCAACATGAAACAGCTGGGAGTTTGTTTAAAGGACAAAAAAAGTTAACTGTTTTGTGGCATACACCTAATAGAGTTAATATAAGGTAACAATTTCCACATATACTCAATTTTTTAACGCCAGCGGTTTACCAGAAAAATATTTTTTAACACCCAGCCATCTAAATACTATGCGCTACCCCATCTTAGACGAAGAATGACGTCACGACGGTGATCGAGGCGCTCTCCACGCAGATTCACTGCATGGGTTTTGGCTGTTGTCATGAAATGGCTGCAACTCGGCAACGCGCGTAACATGCTGATGACGGTAAATATAAAGTTGTCTATTATTGTTATCGCTGAAATCATCCCATCAACTGATGATACATGTCTACTTCAAAGCATTTCTCCTCAAAATGGACTGAGCAAAGTGCACTGTACTTGGACTCCAAACAGTACGCCCGCAAATCACCAATGTGAATCCATTGCTTCAATACTACCGGTTGTTTCAACTATTATTGCAACCGTATGCCAAACAGGAAGGCATAATTACTAAAGTTTACCATAGATTTAACCACAGATTTAGATATAGTCAGGTCGCCAAAGCTGATTTTTGGGCCTAACCCTGCACCGACTGATAGTTTTTTTCTCGCTGGATTCTACACCCCTAGGACCTCTATAAAGCATATCAAGCGGATATCAAGCGGATTTCCTTGAGCAATTCGATATATCCAAGATGGCCGCCGGTGCCAATAGAAACATAACTTTCGAACCAGTAGACATAGAATCGTCTGTGATACCACTTTTTTAGGTTAACTTGTTATGAGCAATCCGTTTTTGGGGTACACTTTGCAATTTGAGGTCAACAAAAGGTCAAAGGTCATGATCAGTGTAATGAAGACAACTAAAATTAGGTCTAGAGGTGAGATTAGCAATTTTTTCTGAACTGAGATGTGCAAGTGCATGTTTGGTTGGCCTTATAATGATCGAGAGCTTGTCATATTCATTCTTTATTAAATAATGATGTAGATTGCAGACAATATTAAATCTGAAAAGCAGGAACGTAGATAATACAAACATGCAAAACATAATTCATAAACAAAATTTTGACGCAAATATATCAATAAATATCACTGGATTTTTGCATAATGATATACTCATGAAATATCAAGATAGATCAGCCAAATCATATATGTGGGGAGAAAACGTTTTTTTTTTAATCGGCGTACGTGTCGCGGCTGTATACGCCATGTTTGAAGTAGGTAAGATAATAGAAGTACTAGTTCTCTCGTATTCTTCAAATTGTTATCACTAACTATTTATACCAGAGTGATCAACGTAGGCTAGTCAATAAAATAATGCGTGCCGAATATAAATTGATATATATTTGTAATCATTCGACAAACATGTCGAACATTCTTACCTCACTTAGACACTAAGGAGTAGCAAAACTGTACTATTCTGTATCTACTATAGACGAACATGCTTGGCATGTATTCATATGACATATGTAACTATCGATTTATTGATTCTATTTTTCAGATCTACAGAATATGTTGTAAAACAATGTAGATAGTTTACTGTGGAAAGTGTGTGATGGTGCGACAATGAACTAACAATCAAGCGTATCGTAGCAATTAATATTGGTGGTGGATTAGCTAGTCAACTGATGCAATGGATGACAAATTTCTTTTCAAATGTTGCTACAGTTCCTCAGACAATGAAAGACTCCAGGTGAGTCAGAGCTCACAAGAAGCTTAACAATGAAGATTGAAGCGAGAAGGCAGATGCCACAGAAAACAGAATAAAGGATAAATGCGATTAAAGGGCAGACGAGTGGGTTGAAGGTGTACTTGGGCGCTTAACTTGTCTCACACGCTGACGAGCGTTACCATAAAGATAGCTATGCCCCCGATTCTCTTCCAGGTAATACCAAGAAATAATCATCAAACGATATCGCTCGTAGTCCTCTAGAGTTGCTCATGAAAGATATGCGTCAGCGATCTCAAAGGTTGGACAAAGTTTGGCTGATGGAGCGGTATGTGGAGCTCGGTGGGAACCGTATGAGGCATTCCATGGTTAATCAACTTGATTTGTGATAATGTGGAGGATCTGATTGTGCTATCAGCACCTGGCTACTAATCGGTAGTTTTCCGCGACAGTACTATTGCCACTCTGAAAATGATCAAGGATGACGATGACAATGACAATCTGGAGGCTGCGCTAGGGGTGGTGGCAACCCACACCAAGAAGGAATGTTCGATGATGGAGTACAAGCATCGGCATACTGTATGAACACCTCCAAAGAGATCCCAGAAGAATCTGCACCGGAAAGAAACTGTCCTTTGGTGAACAATTTCTTCCCTCTCTCCTGATTGGAAATATCATCACCAGCGCCATCAAGAAACACCCTACCCCATTCCAAATCACGCTTGGGGTGTACTTCATCAAAAAGTAGACGGTCAAGCACATGCGTGACTATCTCGTCTGTCATTCGTATGAGGAGTTTCCCCTACAGGAAATCCTCAGCAGTGGCAACATACCTTCAAATTTGCAATGACCAACGGAAACCCATACAATGGAAGGACTTGTTAATCATAGACGACAATTTTGATGCTGAGCTGAGCAGCTTCAATGGGTTGGTGTCCACTCGTGACATGGCGACCATCGAGACACATTCAAATTAACTAGTCCAATCCCATTTGCTTCAATAGGTGGTAGAAAAATACACTCCCGCCATCTCTACTCCAGCATGAATTGCTTGATGAGTACTTCGAAGCTCAACGCATATCCTACGAGAGGGCTGGTGTGAAGGTTCTGAGAGCAGGTAATCAACATATTCCAAATACTCCTCCAACTGAGACAGCATTCAGAGAGGTTATCTGCGGTGGCTATCTGGCGGGATTGCCTCAAGACAGACCCTCCTGCCCTTGACCCAACGGAGCATGGCTGGTCCCATCCTGAGGGCAGCGCCGCTCTTTCCCCAACTACCGTCCCTTCAGACCGTCCTCTAGCTCCTGCTGAGCTGCTCAAGCTCTTAAAATGTGGCTTCAGCAGCGAAACACCGTGTGCAACTGAGAGGTGTAACTGCAAGGCAAATGGACTCAGTTGCACATTGTTCTGCCATTTCAGAGGGTAGAATGATTGCAACAACAAATAGAGCATCTACCTGCATTGACAGTGACATTTTGAATGACACTGCTAGATGTTAATATTTAGTCATTTCAATGCATACGCACGCCCGCACGTGTGTATGTGTTTGTTTGTTTGTGTGTGTGTGTACGTGCGTGCGTGCTTGGGTGCGTGCGTGCGTGTGTGTGTATCTACCCTCACACAAAGATACTAATAGTTCTGGTACTTGTTCAGATCAATGATTATCAGACATTACGTGACCTTGGCTTTGACCATTGCATGGTGTATGTAACATGTATTTGAACTATATCATTTAGACCTCATTTAAACATACAATGTGCAAATTTCGTTCTTGCACAATAATATTAAATAAATAGTTTAATTACATGCAAAACTATTGTTTTCTTTTGCATTATCTCTGAGACATGACCTTGAACATGACCTTTGACCTTTATGTTTACAAAAAATTGCAAAAATACCTCCAAAAATGGACTGTTCATAACAAGTTTACCTAAAAAAGTGGTATCACAAGCGATTTTATGCCCACTGGTACGAAAGATATTTTTCTATTGGCGCCGACGGCCATCTTGGCAGCCATCTTGGATATCTCAAATTGCTCAAGGATATCCGCTTGATATCCGCTATGGAGGTCCTAAGGATGTAGAATCCAGCGAGAAAAAAACTATATCAGTCGGTGCAGGGTATACCTGTCTGGCGACCTGACTAATATACGTCTATAAGCAGCTGCTAGATGTCACGCCAACTGAACGAACTATCGAAGACTCGAAGTTGTTGACCCTTAACTGTTAACAACGTCGCAGGAAGCTGACCGGCTTCAGCAGAGACATAGAATGCCGCGCGCTGAATGGCCAACCCAAGTTAACCCTTCACCTATGGCGGCGTCTAGACCACCGTGGATTTCGTTAGAATTTTAGACTTTAAAGTCACATTCTGAGTAAACCGCTGACGTTAAAAAATTGAGTATATGTGGAAATTGTTACTTTGTATAAACTCTATTAGGTGTATGACACGAAACCGTAGTCTTTTTTTGTCCTTTAACATTACAATCCCCCATCTTCCGATGTCATGACTAGAGCTAAGAAAGTGGTGAAAAGTTGACGATCTGATTTATGTCAGTGCATGGCAAAACATATTTAAAACAGCCACCCCCCTCACCCACACCTCTCAACTGCCAACCTGTCTTCTTTGCAGTATTGAAGAAACTTACCTTGTTTAGGTTTGAGCATTTTTCAAGAAGCGTTGCAAAATGCTCATACCTCAAAAGTCCCATTTGACAACACTCACTGAAGTTAAGTTAGTACCCATGCCCAAAACCACCTTATCTGATACAGGAATATTCTAGCTAATGGTTCTTGACAATTGCATGATTATTATTGGCCACACATATAGTGAATGAAAGAATGTATGTCCCTGTCATGCCAAAAGCATTCACTGTCATGTACATGAGCACACGTCACGTCTCATATCCTATTTATGTACTTCATTATCACTCAAAAGTTTGCTACGATAGGTTCAACACGACCTAAGATGGCCTGTGGCTGTTTCCTCGTACTACCTACATTCAACCTTTCGTGTTCAGCGACATCCCATTGTCTTACACTCAACACGGCCGACTTCCCGCTACAAAACACCGTGCCCGCTAATTCCGGGCCGAGTAACCGACCCACAGGCCCCCGTTAACATAGCGCCACCTACCCGCAGTTGAGGTAACTCTGCCCGAGGACGAAGTTGTTGGAGGAAGCGTTCCACTCGCACCACTGCCGCGTGAGTCTCACGTAGTCCTGCAGGTGCACGTACTGACAGTTGTACAGCAGGAACTCGGGCAGCACAAAGCTGGAGCCACTCGGCCAGCTGGACACGGGTCAAGGAGGCCAACCCGTCATCATCGAAATTCAAGACTGTTTTAACGGCATACGTACATTTAAACGCAGTAAATTAAGTTAACATTAAAATGTTTGCTCGACTAAGAAAACAATGGCGCCTACCATAATGAAATGCCGATTGCCCAATGTGCACTTGAGTTATTTTTGTGCATAGGCTTTCCCTTTTCTCGCTGTTATTCGTCACACAAATTGAGTGAAAACAATATTTTATTGACCACAATTAAATTCAAGACTTTTCAAGACTACTTTGGATAGGATTTCAAGGCCTTGAATTTCGTCCAATCAAATTCAATGGTTTTCAAGACGTTCAAGGCCCATAACAGACGGTGTGTTATGTGTGCTGGGACAGAGGATACAGCAGTTGACAGATGGACGTGACGACGGGCATGAGGACTGTCTTCCACACGGCACAAGGGTCCTCCTCCAACAGGTCTCCCTGGGACAGCAGGTACTGCACCTTCTCCCCTCCCTCCGTCCGCAGGAACAGCTCCAGCACCGACAGGTTCTCCAGCACTGTAAACAAACACAGAACAGCTCCAGCACTGACAGGTTCTCCAGCACTGTAAACAAACACAGAACAGCTCCAGCACCGACAGGTTCTCCAGCACTGTAAACAAACACAGAACAGCTCCAGCACTGACAGGTTCTCCAGCACTGTAAACAAACACAGAACAGCTCCAGCACCGACAGGTTCTCCAGCACTGTAAACAAACACAGAACAGCTCCAGCACCGACAGGTTCTCCAGCACTGTAAACAAACACAGAACAGCTCCAGTACGGACAGGTTCTCCAGCACTGTAAACAAACACAGAACAGCTCCAGTACGGACAGGTTCTCCAGCACTGTAAACAAACACAGAACAGCTCCAGTAGGGACAGGTTCTCCAGCACTGCAAACAAACACAGAACAGCTCCAGCACCGACAGGTTCTCCAGCACTGTAAACAAACACAGAACAGCTCCAGTAGGGACAGGTTCTCCAGCACTGTAAACAAACACAGAACAGCTCCAGCACCGACAGGTTCTCCAGCACTGTAAACAAACACAGAACAGCTCCAGCACCGACAGGTTCTCCAGCACTGTAAACAAACACAGAACAGCTCCAGCACTGACAGGTTCTCCAGCACTGTAAACAAACACAGGAACAGCTCCAGCACTGACAGGTTCTCCAGCACTGTAAACAAACACAGAACAGCTCCAGCACCGACAGGTTCTCCAGCACTGTAAACAAACACAGGAACAGCTCCAGTACGGACAGGTTCTCCAGCACTGTAAACAAACACAGGAACAGCTCCAGCACTGACAGGTTCTCCAGCACTGTAAACAAACACAGAACAGCTCCAGCACCGACAGGTTCTCCAGCACTGTAAACAAACACAGGAACAGCTCCAGCACCGACAGGTTCTCCAGCACTGTAAACAAACACAGGAACAGCTCCAGCATTGACAGGTTCTCCAGCACTGTAAACAAACACAGGAACAGCTCCAGTACGGACAGGTTCTCCAGCACTGCAAACAAACACAGGAACAGCTCCAGCACCGACAGGTTCTCCAACACTGCAAACAAACACAGAACAGCTCCAGTACGGACAGGTTCTCCAACACTGCAAACAAACACAGAACAGCTCCAGTACGGACAGGTTCTCCAGCACTGTAAACAAACACAGAACAGCTCCAGTACGGACAGGTTCTCCAGCACTGTAAACAAACACAGAACAGCTCCAGTACGGACAGGTTCTCCAGCACTGTAAACAAACACAGAACAGCTCCAGTAGGGACAGGTTCTCCAGCACTGCAAACAAACACAGAACAGCTCCAGCACCGACAGGTTCTCCAGCACTGTAAACAAACACAGAACAGCTCCAGTAGGGACAGGTTCTCCAGCACTGTAAACAAACACAGAACAGCTCCAGCACCGACAGGTTCTCCAGCACTGTAAACAAACACAGAACAGCTCCAGCACCGACAGGTTCTCCAGCACTGTAAACAAACACAGAACAGCTCCAGCACTGACAGGTTCTCCAGCACTGTAAACAAACACAGGAACAGCTCCAGCACTGACAGGTTCTCCAGCACTGTAAACAAACACAGAACAGCTCCAGCACCGACAGGTTCTCCAGCACTGTAAACAAACACAGGAACAGCTCCAGTACGGACAGGTTCTCCAGCACTGTAAACAAACACAGGAACAGCTCCAGCACTGACAGGTTCTCCAGCACTGTAAACAAACACAGAACAGCTCCAGCACCGACAGGTTCTCCAGCACTGTAAACAAACACAGGAACAGCTCCAGCACCGACAGGTTCTCCAGCACTGTAAACAAACACAGGAACAGCTCCAGCATTGACAGGTTCTCCAGCACTGTAAACAAACACAGGAACAGCTCCAGTACGGACAGGTTCTCCAGCACTGCAAACAAACACAGGAACAGCTCCAGCACCGACAGGTTCTCCAACACTGCAAACAAACACAGAACAGCTCCAGTACGGACAGGTTCTCCAACACTGCAAACAAACACAGAACAGCTCCAGTACGGACAGGTTCTCCAGCACTGTAAACAAACACAGAACAGCTCCAGTAGGGACAGGTTCTCCAACACTACAAACAGAACATGGAGGGTGGTGTAATCTCACAGGGACAGCATCTGCTCCAAGGTGTTGTATGTTTATTTATGTACTTTGTTCTTATGACTATGGGACATATATTAGTATAATACTGACAGTGTCTATAATAATATATTACTGTAGTCATTTATTGTTAATATATTCTTATTTTACTTGTATGTTGATTATATTTCTTATGATTTTTACCAAATATTGTCAGCATCACTGAAGAGTTTCACTTTGCATTTTAGTGTCTAAAAATAAAATAATCATTATTAAATCCTGCCGAATTGTGTTGAGTTACTTTTGCTTGTAGCAATGTTGAAAATGTCCAACGTGCACATGTTTGAATGGAAAACAATTCATTCAATTTCAAAACATGTTTTATTGGTGTTAATGCCAAAGCAAGTCGAGGTAACTAGCATTTGGGTTCAATGTGTATACATTTTGTGCAACAGACTTCCTGTTACAAGCTATATGTTAATTGCAAGCTCGTCCTCAAATGACGGATCCATTATGTCACGGTTTGTCTACATCACAATCAAATTATGTCCATGATCTGTGGCAGGCTGTGCCTGTGCCGTCAAGGTTGACATCATGTTGCATGACATCTCATCAAATGAACATCCCTAGACAGTTGTCACTTTATATAAATGCTGGCTTTAGTTTTCATCATAATGATGTTGGGTGACCTCCAGTGCCTGAGGATGGACTAGTGAATCCCAGCAATAAATAGGATTAAGAAATTAGTGTAAGCCAAAAAGGTCAGTATGATTGTGACAAGGCTGTAGTGGACACTTACGTTCCTTCTGCAGCGTGCCTGCGGGCAGGGTGTCTGTCAGATCCAGCGCCTCCAGCTGACGCACGTTGGAGTCTCTGAAACCATGGCAACCAGTACGACCAATCAAACACTAGTCAACTGTGATGTCATGGATAACAACTGGGATGAGTTGTAGCTGCACGATCAAAACCACCCATTCCACAACCATTTTCACTTAGTCATCATCATCATCGTTTAACTGCGGTGTTTACCGACTCTGCTGGGTTCACTTTCACAGACGCACGCACGCACGCACGCACGCACGCACGCACGCACGCACGCACGCACGCACGCACACAAAGTTCTTCCTAGTAGTCTTTCTCCATCTGACACAGTCCTGAGCATCCCGTGGGTTGATATCCAACAGACTAAGTCTACACATGCAGAGTTGTGTCAACCTTGGCTTGCTGTCCCCTCCACCACTACCTTTACATCTCACCAGAGCAGCTGTGTTCAGGACAACAGAGGTAAACTGGCATAACACTGCACACAACCAAGTAACATCTGTCCGCCATTCAGAACAGACAAAGCTGGCAATAACGCTTATCTAACATGAAATACAGGAGTTTCTTTCCTTCAGTGGGACCAGAGATGACACCTTGAGAATTTTGTGACAGGGACACAAATCATCTAGGGCGCAAATGTTGACAAACCGACTAACAAATGCTAATCAGATCATTGTTAGGTTTCTCTGTCTTATTTCCACATATTTGCACCACAAAGATGTTAGGCAGGGCTGTATGCAGGATCACATTTTGCCTGTCACCTCTTTTCGTGGACATGTCCATGTTAGCTTCTATACATACAAGCCAGTTGACATGTGTATTAAGTTCTGAAGTAAACTACAAACACATGTTTGTCACTCATTTTCAAGGCATAACTGACAAACTGACAATATCTATGAGTTCTGGTTTGCTCCCTTTTTCATCCATCCACAGTGATATTTCATCCAAAACTGGTATCCGATCTCCGATAATAATTAATAATTTTAATTTGTAAAGCGCCGTATATCAGGAAATATTTCCGCTCAGAGGCGCATAAAATACATTGTAACACATACATATTAAAAAAAATCATAATCAGTAAAACTTGCATGTAAAGATGAAATGTTAAATGATAATAATAGATAATTAAAGAAAGCTTCTAAAAGTCCTAGTTCATAAGCTAAACTTATCAGCTATAAATAAAAAAAAAATAATAATAAATCAATTATAAAATATATTAATAATGTAATAATAAAGTAAAAAAATTGCAAAACTATAATTACAGTTAAAATAAATTCATTATAAAACATGCTACAAGTAATTTACAAATGCGGCCTTAAAAAGATGTGTTTTTAAGTTGGACTTAAAAAGTTCCAATGAGTCTATTAGGCGCAGACTGTCCGGTAGATTGTTCCACAGGCCAGCCATCACATAAAAGCCACGCTGACCATAGCCAGGGTTGCCACTCATGGAAGCTTTCAAAATTCCCTGACTTTTCCCTGACTCAAAGTTTCATTTTCCCTGACCATGCTGGCTGAATAATCATGAAAAATTATGCGTGATGTATATTTAATTAGCAATTAACTCACAAACTGTAATAAGTGTTCGATGCCCACTCAGATTGCCTAGCTCAATTCCTATACCACATTTGTAACAGCATATGTTTGTGTGTTCCACGGGATCGTTACGCGTAATGAATTCGAGTTTGCGGCATCACGGCGTTACGCGTACGACATGAGAAAGTCAAATTTCCCTGACTTTCAAGGGATTTTCCTGTATTTCCCTGACTTTTCTCAAAATCTCAAATTTCCCTGACCCAGCAAAAAATTCCCTGACTTTTCCCTGACCATGAATTTCCCTGACTTTTCCCTGACCAGTGGCAACCATGATAGCGTTCTAAATTGTGTGGTCATAGCAGCAGAAACACACAAGACCAGGGTGTCACTCACATGACGTTGGCCTGGGGCGGGGTTGCGACCGTGTCACTGCACCACTTGATGATGTAGTACGACTGGATGATGGACGACACGCGGCTGATCAACTCGGACGTGATGATGTTGACTCCAGCCAGCTGCACGCTCGCCTGGAACACACAAGTTTCTTTTCTATCACAACACAGTAGACTTAAAAATGATGATGTAGACATATTTTGGTAGTAAGATCATTCTCTTGTGAAGTCTCGTGGGACAGTGGTTAGAGCTTCGGATGCTCAATCGAGAGATTCCAATTTCAGTGGCATTTGTGATCTTTTTATAAGACTTGTACACCAGCCAGACAGAGAAAATAAAGCCACACTCAACCAATAAAACAATCATAATCTCGGCTTTAAGCACAAACAAAAACAATGCAACATTTTCAGTCATGATTTCTTTAATGAAAATATAAAATACGTCGTCACGCATAAGCGAACATAAAAGTCATGGTTTCAATACTTTTTTAATACTATAATTATACAATTTATCAGTGTAAACAAAAACTGCAACACTTTCGGTTAAATATTAATTTTAATAAAATACCACATACAAGACATGGATGATCGAACATAAAACCATCGCCTTTGATGTCTTCCTCACCTGTCCTGTCAGTTGGGCCATCAGTGTCAGTAGCACGAGCAGGTTCCGCGCTATCTCGAGCCTCGCTACCGCCATCTGGCGAGTGCTGTTGCACAACAGGCGCACGCCCGAAATGCTGCCGAACAGGTGACCCACAAGAAGTTGACGGGCCGCGTCGACCGCTGCAGACAACAACAACGTGTTCATAGTAACACATCAAGCGTCACTGAATGTGTTCATAGTAACACATCAAGCATGACTAAATGTGTTCATAGTAACACATCAAGCGTGACTAAATGTGTTCATAGTAACACATCAAGCGTCACTGAATGTGTTCATAGTAACACATCAAGCATGACTAAATGTGTTCATAGTAACACATCAAGCATGACTAAATGTGTTCATAGTAACACATCAAGCGTGACTAAATGTGTTCATAGTAACACATCAAGCGTGACTAAATGTGTTCATAGTAACACATCAAGCGTCACTGAATGTGTTCATAGTAACACATCAAGCGTCACTGAATGTGTTCATAGTAACACATCAAGCGTGACTAAATGTGTTCATGGTAATGGCTACGACTACTTCTAAGGGCCCGCATTAGTGACTGGCTGTGGTGCAGCTGACAGTGACAGAGATCAAATGGATCAGTATTTTTTAATGTTAATTATTTCTGGCCAAAGGCTTGGCTTCTGTGAATAATGAGTCACGTGTGTAATATGAACTATGACTTGCTAAATTCTGATCGAATTACCGTATTAAACACATCTCACCTTTTGGCAGCAACCACACATTTACTTCCCTGATGCTGACTTGGTTTGACAAAGGGCTCAGGGTGTCTAGCTTTTTGGTAAAAATAATTGTGTTCCTATTGTATATAACACCAGTATAATTGATGCCCGCAGCCCTCATAAAATACTAGGGCATCTCTCGAACCGGCCCAACTCACATGCATCGTCGAGCATGACCTCTGGTTGACCTTGACCCAGGTCGAGCAGGTCGATGAGGGTGCTGACGACCTGAAAGCTGTCTTCAATGCTCTGGATGTGTTGCTCAATCTCCGCCAGTGGACCTGTGTCGTTGCTACAATAAGACGGGGTTGAAACTCAGCGACACTGCATACAAATCAAGACAATCACTTCAATTGTCTTGCGGTAACACCTGCACAACATAATCAGTTAAACTACTATGCCGAAATGCAGGCATTTATTTCTATTCTATAAAATTAATAGTAAACTGGAAATGGTGAGCACTGAAGTGAAAACAGAGGTTTATTCCTCAAAATGTTGCATTGTTAAACAAAAAAATATTGCAACTGGTCAGACCCCTTTGACCAGGCAGTGGCAGTAATATTATGCTTGATACACTTTCATTTCATTGAATAGGCATTCAAATACATATGTTTATGCATTTGAATGAGAATGTGCTGAAAATTGTACTGTTGCATTCGAATGACATTAGCGTGGCATAAACACCTGGCTCTTAACATTGGGTACTATTACTCAGAGATCATGTTAATGTCAGTCCTGTCTCAATCTTAGGATGTAAAAGAACCACTGAGATTGAAGCACCCTCGCTTGACAATTCAGTTCTGAAAACGGCTGCCAAGTTGAATGAAACCTCATAAAATAACAACATTGTTATGACAATACATACAGACTAGTCAGTTAAAAGAACGTCGCTAAGTGCGGGAAACAAGTAGAACGAGAACCTCACTTACTCAACATTTGATCTGGGATGCTGCTCGGCGATGAGGTTCATGGCAATCGACTTGGCGACCTCACGAGGACACTGAGTGTGATAGAGGTCCTGCTCGAAGTAGTAGGTCACCTCGTCCGTGAGGCACTGGCCAACCAGTCTGATGGCGTTACACAGCAGCTGCATGTCATGACACAGCTGGGGCTCTGGAAGGGAGGATATTTTAATGTAATACACACTAACATTGGTTGTCAATCTCAATTAGTTTTATAAGTCACGCATAGACCGTGCAACCAGCACATTGGCTTCAGTTGCTTTTGTGGTCCCTGGCAGAATATACTGTATAACGTACCCCAATCCCATTTATAACGTGGTTCAATTTCATGGACCCCATCTACCACGTTACACAGAGGTGCTACTGCATCTGGAAAGAGTGGGAGGAGAATGGAGAACAGCAACAGATAGGAGTTGGAGACTGTTGATGGAGAAAGCAGTGAGAGAACAGTGAAGACAGACAAGACAAAGAAAAAAGATGATAGTAACCATGACCAACTTCAGCCCTGAAGACGGGTGCGGTTGGCCCTGAAGACAGGCATGAGATTGGCCCTGAAGACACGTGTGTCAAGAGGAGAATAGTCCTACCGTTGAACTGCGGCATGGATATGAGCATCTCCCGGATGCTGTGAGGTTCCGCTGTCATATGGATATGTTCAATGGGGTCACAGATCCGGATGAAACTGGCCATGTTCTGAAACACCACAGGCAATGAATTTAGTAAAGGGCAAGGGTCTCATTAGTTTGTAAGTCCCAAAATATGTGATGGGTTATGTGGGGCAGCGTGACCATCATCACATAGCATAAAAAGAAATATACCACTACACTACAGTCACACCGCCCAACAAGAGAACCATAATGCAAATTTATGCTAATAACCATTTTTATTGATGAAAATCCACAAGATATATTGGTGGGGAAGGACGGACAAATGCGCAACATTTTGTTTAACTTCACCAACTTACCCTTCATAAAGGCAAGTGAATAGCTAGCAACATTCACATTTGTTATTTTGCAATATTAACATAAAACAATCACATCTTACATCAGCATCAGTATGTGAAACCAAAAGAATAAGTAATCAATTGTTTTATTTTACATAATTCCTTGTTAATTCTTTACAACAGACACTGTTTTACTGCACTGCCAGGACTCACAAACAACACCAGGGGACAAGCTTACGTGTAGTTAGATGTAAAACTTACGCTTTTCACTATAGACACCATGCCAGTGATGCCGTCAGCAAAGATTCCTAGAGCACGTGTCCCTTGCTGAAATGTAATCAGAAACAGATATAGTATTAGTTTTACATCTGGTAATATTAGTTTTCTGGTAGTATTAGAGCATGTGACTCGCCAGTTTTCTATTAATGAAACTGAGACAACTCATATACCATATATGGCACCCAGAATTGGAGCGCCTATTACAAAACCTATTCGTTCTTTGTGCTAGTGTCAATTCTAGACATTGATGAAAATCAATTTTGTGTTGACAGATTCCTATTATTTTACATTCATATTGATTACAGCATTTGGCCCGCACAGATTGTAGTTGCTTTAAGCTTATGTCTACTGCCAGCCAGTGGGCATAAGCAGCCAATCAGTGAGAAAGAAATGGATGTCTTAATAATAACTTTATTGTCCAAAAGTGGAAATATATTTTGAACTTTGGAGGTTGCATAAAAACACAATATTTAAGTCCCACAGTAATGCAGTAAAATCAAGCATGTAAGTGTGTAAACGGTAGCTAAAATATATATATATACATATATACATATATATTGGAATAAATAAATATGCTAAAACAATATGACAATATTATAATAAGATAAATTAATTAAATAATAAAGATGATAAAACACCATTGCATTGGCAGCGGTAGAGAATGTGATAGGTCAACGATTAATTTTATTGTGGCTGATTCAGATACTTGATGGAGGATGGAATGAAGGATTTAAAGGCTCGCTGGCTTTTTACTGTTGGCATTTTGTACCTCCTTCCAGAGGGGAGAAGGTTATAACGGTCGTGTGTAAGAAGTGGGTGGGGTCAGATAAGATTTTGGTTGCCATTTTTCTTTCCTGTAGAATGGGTGCACTGAGCCATGGTGGCCCTGTCGTGAGGTCCTGTCGTGAGGTCCTGTCGTGAGGTCCTGTCGTGAGGTCCTACCTCTTGGTACTGGACACAACAGGAGTAGAAGCGCGTCCACTGGTCCAGCTGTAGTTGGTAGTACTCCTCCTCCACCATCTCGTACTCGCTGGCCGCAGTCTGGATCTGTAGACGTCATCAATGACAATTACTATCACAAGCACCTCTGACGTTTCCATGAACACATCAATCATTATGTGTATATTGTATATGTTTATTTAATTTTTTTATTTGTGAAAGACGACCACAATACAATACAATACAATACAATACAATACAATACAATACAATACAATACAATACAATACAATACAATACAATACAATACAATACAATACAATAAAAATGTATTGCCCCGGACCGGGATATTCTTTTGCAGCGTTCGTCAAAATAAGTATAAAATATAGGAGTAGAAAAGTTAAAAAATACAGATAAATGCATTATTAAAACTGTATATAAACATAAATCATAATAAAATACAAAACTAATGTATAATAATTATAATTGTAAATTATAGTTATCAATCATTATGTGTGTATGTTGTATTTGTTTATTTTATTTTTTATTTGTGAAAGGGGCGACCACAATTATAACTATAATTTACAATTATAATTGTTATAAATTAGTTTTTATTTTATTATGATTAATGTTTACATACAGTTTTAATAATGCATTTATCTGTATTTTATACTTTTTTGATGAACGCTGCAAAAGAATTTCCAGGTCCAGGACAATAACATTTTATAGTATTGTATTGTACATAAACGATTCATAATCTGAGTTTATGCCAACTTTTTATTTACAGATATCTATTTATTAAAACTATTCCTGTTGTATAAAGATGTGACATTTTCGCATCATATACTTTTAAATATCAAAGAAAACTACCTGAAGCATCTATTGACAGACATATTTATGGTGAAACTGTGTTAAAATATGGGATGCCGTTTACATACATAACTTATACATATCTTATTTTCTTATGTTGAAAATGTTGTTACGATGGAATAACTGAGCAGATGCTTTGGTATTTGTCGTGCACAGATGACTATCGGCATGCATTGTGTGTAAGCATCTACCTCGTGCTCAACAATGGCAAGTACTTCAGCCTTGAGGGCAGCGACAGGGATGCACGCGGCATCAGGAAGCTGGGCGGTGTCCAGACAGCGACGATAGATCTGTAACGACAGGTCGAATGAACCGTAGTACACTCCACTTCAAACGTCTAAAAATAATGCTCAAAATAATAATAAATAACAGTATTTGTCTACGCCATATCTCTAGCAATAAAACCTTTCGGAGGCACATTACACTTTACATGAATATACAGATTACCTTAAAATTAAAATAGAAACGTAGTTGTAAAATAAATAGATAAGTAAAAAATTTCAATATAAATAAATAATATTAGTTTTAATAATACTAAAATTCTAAAACTTATTAATGATAGTTAATTATATTACAATTTAAAAATAAATAATAAAATAGTTGATCAATAGTAGATATTAAAAATAGTATATATTAAAAATAAATATTTGTTCATTATATTACAATTAAAAAATAAATAATAAAATAGTTGATAAACAGTACATATTAAAAATGTTCGGATATTAAACAGAAATACACACAGATGCCTGAAAATGTGCTTGTTCTTTTGCGGGTCCCGGAACTACTCACGTTGCATGCCTTGAGGATCGCGAGAGTGCTGAAGCGACCGGGCGTGAAGATCTGTGCGACGTACGCCTCGCGAGGATCCACATGGGTCGGTATCTCGAGGTCGCTCCTCTCCACTAGCTCCATCAACACCGTCAGCCAGTTGAGGATCGCCGGACCCTCGCTGCAACACACAGCCACCATGCTTCACACTAGAGCAACTCCATATCCTCAAGTCAGTGGGTTTATACGTATGGTAAGCTTTCCCCCCGAGAACCATGCACCTGAAGCGAAAAACTTTCAGGGGTTCACTGGAAAGAAAAGGTTTTCGTTCTTTCTGAAATTTCCTGCGTGTACAGTACATTTGATAGTTCACAATCACCTGTTTTCTAACTTTATTCTAGCTTACGCAATGTAGCAGGGGAACAGTTGGGAAGGTTTTGTGTAACTGACAACAATCTGTGAAAACACACATAGCATTGTGAAACTGAATTTTGGAAACCTGTCCACCTCGATAACCACTGATACAATCAATTAAGTTGACATTACAATTTCTACTCGACTAAGAAAATAATGGCGCCGACCACAATGAAATGCTGATTGCCCAAATATGCATGAGTTATTTTTGTGCATCTAGGCTTTTCCTTTTCCAGCTGTTATTCATCACAACAATTGAGTCAAAACAATATTTTATTGACCACAATTAAATTCAAGACTTTTCCAGACTACTTTGTAAAATTCAAGGATTTCAAGGCCTTGAATTTGGACCAAGCAAATTCAAGGCTTTTTAAGATTTTCAAGGCCTTGTACAGACCCTGAATAAGGCTTAGCGCCACGGTAACTTGATGACAACTCTTGTACCTGAACATGGGGGCGCAGCGGACGACTGTCTCCATCTCACCGTCCAGGTGAAGTGTCCAGATGTGGGTGGACGTCACGCAGAAGTCAACGATCTGCTCCTGCATGTGCCATCAACAACGTTAGGCACAAATGCATGTTGAAGGAATGATTACAATTTCACTCTTCCAACAATTATTTGTTCATGAAAACCTCAACTGTGACTGCAATATAACAACTAAATACACATACATTTTTAGTAAAGCAAAATATTGCCTCTTAGTCTGACTGGCTCAAGATTCAAGACGTTTTTCACACCTGTGGTAGGGTCAACTGTGGGCAGGCAGCACCAAGAAAACTGGCCTACAGTGAAGCTGCTGGTCAAACATTAGCATCAATGGGAAGGCATCCGGAGCCATAAAACAGGTATTGACTGGGAATATGCTCCAAAGAATCCTGCTGCCACCTTTTGTCCTGGGTTAGCACAAAGAAAGCCACGTTTCCTCCAATGTGTAGTAAAATCATAAAGTATTTGAATCATATTTTAAATAAATAAATTGCAATGTATCTGTATTTGCATTGGACAACTGTATTTGTAGTGAAATTTGGAAAAGCAATGTATTTGTATTTCAATTTGTTTTGGCTGAGTTGTATTTGTATTTGATCCCAAAATATACATTTGGATGCTTCCCTGATGGCTTAGAAACTAATTACAAAACAAGCCGCGACACATCTGGTGATGTCGAGATCGGATTACTATTTGGTGTTTCAGATTGAATAATTTTTTATAATGACCAATTTTGAAACAACTGTCCTACCTCAAAGCCAAATACTGTTGACATCAGCTCCAGGGTGTGAGCGCCATCAATGATGACAGGGTTGTAGATGCAAAACTGGAACAAACAACAGGACCGTCTGAAACAAGAGCACTTTTAAATGATATAGGGTTAAAGTGCCAGTCATTGGATGGTTAGTCGGACCTGGACAGATCAATGACATCATCAAGACACCAATATTATTAGCCAGGTGACGACAGCAATGTGTAGAATTAAAGATGCGATGGTCACCTTGACACTAGTTGGTTGGCTCTACTCATTCGTACATCCTTCTAGTGACATTTTTGAGACTAAGTAATGATATACAGTACTGTCCAATAATTTACCCCAACGTGGACAAAATCCTCAGACGGTCCATTCATATTCTAACACACAAGGCAGTGTTGTAAGTGGCTAAGCTCTGATGGTGCTCCACAGCAAACTGAACAGTGACTTCTTTATTTATAATATTAGAAGACAAAAAAGTCAAATTTCAGAAAAGGCACTGTTTCCCTGAATAGGGAGGGGCTGATCCCATCCCCAGCACCCAACAAAAACAATTACACCACAAAGTGTAAAAAGTAAAGGCAAGTTTTATATAGCGCAGTATCCAGTCCCCAGGACCATTCAAAACGCTTTACACTTTACTTCCCTGACAGACCTGTTCACTCAGACACCATCTCGGCTTCTCTGGGAAGCATCCAGCCATGCTATAATTAATGCGCAAAGGCTCCTCATACACATATCCACCACTGTCCATAGCCAGGTACTCATTTATACAGATGAGTGAACTGGAGCAATGTAGAGTGAAAACACTTGCCCAAGGTTTTAACACCGCAGCAAAGGGTTTGAACCTGGGTTCTCATAGTTGAGAGTCCGAAGCTCTACCCCGGAGCCATGGCGCTCGGTCTACTCCCCTTCCATAAATATTGAGGCTCAGCCCCCCCCCCCTGCTCAACCACTTCATGCCCCCCCCCCACCCCCCACCCCCCCCCCTCCCCACCCCATCCCTGTGGATCACAAAAGTGACATTCTGCTGGAGACATCAGGAGGCATGGTTAACAGGAAGAGCAGAGGAAGACCAAGAACTACGTGGGCAGACAACTGAAGGCACAATTTGAACACACGAACGACAAAACACAGAGGTGTGTGATGAGTGAAGACAGACCTTCAGTGAGAAGATCTCCCATGTGATCTACACATCTGGAGGGACACACACACAGACATACATACACACCTGACAGCTGTCCTCAAGACACAGGTAGACACACAGCATCGTGTCCTGGCTCGACTGTTGGTAGAACGTCTTCACCATGTGACCATTTCCTACAGCAGACACTGGTGAATATACACAGCGGCATTCCCTCATAACCATTTCTCATACAATTTCCACTGCAATAACTATTGATCTTTGTCAAAACCGTGCCCAACTCAATAGGAGAAAAAAATTCTTTTCCCTAAGCAACAATGTGGAATAATTTAAACAAAAATAGACAATAGTTTTGCCTAAAAGGTACACCCAAATGTAATAAAATCACACAATTGAGGAGCACTTCCCAAAAGAATAATTTGACTCTTAAACTAAGCCCAAACATTGTCACACAATTAACAACAGTTCAACGTGAAGGCAACTACAACAGTCTAGAGTGCTTTTCCCATAAACTCAGGACCATTACGATATGATGAATATATGTGTCTAGATGTGTTGAGTGTGCAACACCCCACTCCCCCTTGATGAGTGAAACACCCCACTTACCTGTCATTGTCTCAGTCGCGGTGCCCAGGTACACGGGCATTGCCTCAAGTAAATCTGTCACCATCACACACTCACTGCTCTGTAACCGTCACACAAATTGCAACAGAAACAAGACACACAAAATCACCAAGTGATTTATAAAAAAGTTCTTCTATAGCGCAGTATCCAATCCTCAGGATTGCTCAAAGCGCTTTACACTTTACTTCCTAGCAGACCTTTTCAAACACCATCTCAACTTTTATAGGAAGCATCCAGCCATATGCTGCAATTAATGCGCGACGGCTGCTTGTATGCATGTCCACCACGGTCTATAGCCGGGTACTCATTTATACAGCTGAGTGATCTGGAGCAATGTAGAGTTAAAAACTTGACCAAGGTTTTAACACCACAGCGCAGTATTCAAACTTGGGTCCTCTTAGTCGAGAGTCCGAAGTTCTACCTCTGAGCCACTGCGCTCTAACCACCATGTACACTCATTATTTGCTTCGACCAGAAATGCAATACAACTGTGACTATTTTTAGTGTTACCTAGTCTAGCCGTGAGAGGATTTGACATACAAAAGCATCATCTGATCAATCAATAATATCAGCCAAACAGAATTTATTGATTGCACTAAGACGACTCACTTTACATGACCACATTCTGATCTTGTGATCGCGGCACACTGCGTAGATGAACTTCTCTTTGCCAATTTGGTGAAAACACAGACTGACACTGGCATCAGGTGAGATCTGGTTGCCCCTGAAAGTATTCATCAAAAAGTTATCTCTGAAGGTACAGTGGAATCGAGATGATCACAAACCAACTAAATTCATTGTTATTTGTGGTTTCAAATGAAAATGTAGCATTCAGCACTGTTTGCTACTCAGACTGTTTACAAATCGTGATGATTTTTGCCAAAAATGTTGTGTTAGCGACATAAAATAAACAATGCTGCCATTACTGTGAAGCACATGGCTATCTCAATCTGTCACTACAATAAAGTCATGCCATGTTTTCCACGGAAAGTACATAAAAGTACATATTAAACTCACAACCGATTTAATTTTGGCTCGTAATATGCATGAAAGTCTGAATGGGTTAAACATTCTGAAATACTATGACATTTTTTAGAATCACCAACCCTGCATGGTTTCAACTTTCAAGGATCTAGAGTGCTATATTGTCACAACAAGCACTGAATTAATAATAATGGAAATTTGTTTAGCGCCGGTATCTGCCACGTAGTGGCGTTTTTACATATAAAACATTATGTTAAACAATACTATTAATGCCAATAAAGCAACCGTTTTTAGACCCAAAAAAATAAAAAATAAAATTATATAATTACCATTAAATAAAGTAGTCATAAAAACGGTGTAAAGTAAACTTTAAAAAAATGTATATACAAATAATTTAAAAAATTAGTTATTGTCATAAAATGTATACAGTCCAGAACATGTCCAAGGGAAAGTCCATATGTATCACTCAAAGTAAGCTTTAAAAAGATGTGTCTTCAATGCTGTCCTGAAGACACTTACTTCATGGCCGAGGGCAGTAGGCCACTCCACAACCTCTGCATGATAGACATTGACTTACTTCATGGCCGAGGGCAGTAGGCCACTCCACAACCTCTGCATGATCGACGTCTGCTGCAGCTCACTCTGTGTGGAGCCACCTACAGCAAGTACAGGAACAAACTTAACACTCAAACCAACTACACAGTGGGTTGTGTCTTTACCTCTGCTAAGTGTTTTCAATGAGGTGCTGCTGAAACGTGACACGTCTGAATCAATGGCTTATGTTATTTTATTTTAACATAGTTAATAAGTAGTCAAACATTTATCACAACTGTTTCATTGTGCATATATATCATGTCTAAATGCTTAAACCTGGGTAAGGGTTTGCAGTCTAACATCATTCAGCATTACTGAGTGAATGCGGATGAACTAACATGTCAACATAGGATTGGAACATGGAATGTCTCAACTGAGAGCAGTGTGTTCTTTTGTATAATGTGGGACAGTTGTCTAGTGCATAGTTGCTCAGCATTCAGCTGCCCAATGGGCACATGAAAAAGTTAACACTTGTTCAGTTACAAAAAATTACATAAACATAATTACCCCTGACGTACTGTACATCAATAATTTTTTGCCACTGAGCAACTGTCTACATATTCGTATGTCTACTGGGCAATCGTCCACTGTTGTTGCCCTGTTTTAAGCACAACACGGGTAATTTATAACAGTCTCCACTGTGATAAAATCTAATTCCTGCTGGTAACATGACACACGTGGAGGCCAGGCTGGAAAGAAACAAAACAAATGGGAAGACACAGGGACAAGTGAACATACCGTGTATCCCGGTCGGTGGTAGTTTCACAAGCAGGATGCTGCCGGTGCCTGTCACCATGGCGTAGTGTGCCTCTCCGTCACTCGCCAGCCAGGTGGTTGCCGCGGTGATGTGGTATGCCCCGCCACCACCAGGGGTCAGGTGGTGACAGTTGGCGGGGTCCTGGGTGCTGATGACAGTGGCGTGAGAGAAGATGGACGCCACGCACAGGTCTGACCCCTTGGAGTAGATGTTCTCCTGAAAGCACACATGTATTGGGTGGGTAAATGGGTGCGTAAATTCACAAAGTCCAAAGATAAATGTCACATACGATGGTAGGATGTTATTACCAGAGATAGTGGTGGGAAACAAATAGCTGGTGGCACGACAGTGAATGAAACTTAAATACAAATACATGTAAAAAAGGCAAGTTCTTATACAGTGCAGTATCCAGCCCTCAGGACCGTTCAAAGCACTTTACACTTTACTTCCCTGACAGACCTGTTCAATCAGACATCATGCTACAATTAATGCGCGAAGGGTGCTCGTCCACATATCCACCACTGTCTATAGCCAGGTACTCATTTATACAGCTGAGTGAACTGGAGCAATGTAGAGTGAACAAACTTGTCCAAGGTTTTAACACCGCAGTACAGGATTCTAAATCGGGTTCTCGTAGTCGAGAGTCTGAAGGTCTACCCCTGAGCCATTGCACATGTATGAATGTATACAGATACTTAGAACCATTTTGGATTACAACAGCCCCTACTATGTGGTGGGTTTCATCCAATGACAATCATGTTTGTTACAATCACAGAATGTTTTTGTGGTTTAGGAAACTAATGAGACCACCCGAAATCTCAGAGAATGTCAACCTAAGTTACCTAACAGGTGTAAAATATGACACGAACTAGCCATAGCATTAAACTATTAGTATAACAACTACATGTGGCAACTGAATGACCTATCGCACCCCATAACCAGTCCACAGATAACTGTAAAACTTAAAGGGAAACCAAAGGCAACGGTTTGGTGATAATAGAGCTAAGAAAAACTAACAATTTCCAACCTCAATCACATTTTTAACGTCAGCGGTTTAGCAGAAAAAAACACGGCATCGACTGGTGTCAACAATGACATGTACTGTCCGACCTAACCATGAAAACGACCGCCAGCAGCCGCCAAACTTTTCATCACTTGTCTTACATACATATACATACACTATGTTATAAAATAAAATCACTTGCATTCCTCTAACGAAGAAAATTCACAAAAGTAACTCGATCGCAGATCCCGACGGCAACTCAGGCTCTTCGGTTACCGTAACATATCGCTATAAAAGTTAGATTTACACAAAATAACATTAGGCGGCGCGGTGGTGCGCGCGAATATTTATAAACTTTATTTACTGCATTAGCACGCGCGAAATAGTTTAATTAATCAAGTAATAATTAATTATTATCATTACAAAGATCTTCAGAAAATGTTAAGTTTTCTTATAATATAATTATAATATTTCTTTTCTTATAGCGCCAAATCCATAATTGTTTGTGGCGCTTCACAATATGATGTTATTAAAATATATACAATAAGAAGAATGCTACCCACAGGTAATATTAAAAAAATAAAAAAATGCACGTGTTTGCATAAAATTACGTGTTGTTCGATGATTTTTTTCAGAATATTTCTATAAACATCCCGCGTGTACTGCAAGCATGCAAGCTTATATTATATAAACGATATTTTTAACAATGATAACGAAACAATAACATATTATTATTTTTGAATGCTCCAAAACCTTTTTTTTCTACCACCATATATTTCCCATATTATATTCATATTCTGCTTAAATTTCAGTGATTTATTGTCCCGATAATTAATACAGTGTTTTGTCCAAAAATAATTATTATTACATATCTGGTGGTGGAAATATAATTCATGAGTAGAAAAATGTATAGCTTCAATAATATTTTCTTATGCATACTGTGTATGTGCTGAATGAAAATTATTGTTACGTCGTAATTATTTTACCATCTTAATTATTTATTACCTTTACATTAATTTACCACTATTGTTGTTATGGAATTTGTATGGGTTCTTTTTAATACTGATAGGTCACTTAGTTAATTACATAGACACACATATTTTCATTATTTATTTTGAAATATTATATGTGGGTAGTATTCTTCTTATTGTATTTTTAATAGCAGTATGTTGTGAAGCGCCACAACCAATTATGGATGTAACGCTATATAAATAAAATACTATATTATAATAAAACTTATAATTTCCTGCAAATCATAGTGATGATAATAATTAATTATTACTATATTATTTACAATTAATTAAACTATTTTGCGCGTGCGAATGCAGTAAGTAAAGTTTATCAATATTCGTGCGCACAAACGTGCCGTCTAATGGCATTTTGTGTAAGGCTAACTTATTTTTGCGATTTTACGGTACCGGCCAGCGGTCATCGAAATTGCCGTCGACATCAGCGCGTTTGTTTTATGGATTTTCTTCGTTAGAGGAATGCAAGTGATTTTATTTTATAACGTAGTGTATGTATATGTATGTAACATACGTTAGGATAAGTTTGGCGGCTGTTGGTGGTCGTTTTGATGGTTAGGTCAATCAAATTGGGTCGTCTTGGATCGGCGCTGTGTCTGTCCCAACGAATCCACCGAAACACTGTTTCAGTTCTGCTCGATTCAAAGGTTAACAAGAAGACATCTTAGTGATACTGTCTTTCACTGTACTGTTACCATAAGCGTATGAGGAACAGTGTGGCATATTGCTGTCGCTATTTCGTGGTAAATGACAGCTGAACCAGCAGACGACTCTCTGACGTATTACTTTTCCAAACTGCTGGGTTGTGATTGGTTGCAAGGTCCAAGATGGGACGGTTCATGGTGTCGGTGATTTAGCTAGATTTTCCCACTTTAAGACCACTTTCTGAGGTAACCACTAAGGTGAAAAATTGGATTGTAGATGCAAATGATTAGCAAGTGTAAACTCGTTTAGGTGCATAACACTAAACTGTTGCTTTTTTTTTCACTTTAAACAACACATATGGATGGTGACTTCAACCATATCCTTTCAAAATGTACCATATTTGCTATAAGTTTGGGACAATGCTTTCACTTTTGATCTAAAATGAGTGGTGCCATTAGAAAATATTTACTGACAGTGCAAGTGTTGTGACAAATGTAATAAAAATGTCACCATGGCTAAAGGGTTAAACAATGCTACATATTCGTAACATCTAAAAGTTACATATTTACTAAAATCTCACTAGATCTTTGTTGTTAAGCAGTCTTATGTAGCCAATAAAATGTGATGATAAATCAGTTTTATCATTCTTAAATATTCACTAAAATACCACAGGATCTATAGGGTCAAACGATCTTATACATTCATAAAGTATCACGGGGTGTATGGGGTTTAAACAATCTTACATATTTCTGCAGTCTGTTGGGGTGAGGGAAGACGAGTCGGTGGGCGGCTCCAAGCGTGGGAACGAGTACGATGACGTAGCCGTGTGACTCGTGGATGCTTAGACCGCCAGCGATGGGGGCGTCGGGGAAACTGAAGCGAACACAGTTGCTGGCGAGGTTGTAGTCAAGCGACACCTCCACCAGCTCAACCACATTCTGCTTCGTCCGCCTACAAACACATCATTAAAGGCCTGCACATCAAAGTTGTAGTTTAATGGTGGTGTGTCCCGGCTCTATTCTGTTCACTTTTCTCATCTGCTAATTGCCTCCCTCCAAGTTCCAACTGGCATGGTCTCGACCATATCGTGGGTTGATACTTGTCAGACTCAAGTCCACATACACACACCTGCACGCACTCGCCAACGCACCCCAATAATCAACACGAAATTGGTCACACGTGTGTATAAAGCCAATTACGACAAAACGACCAAAGAAGCAGCAATTGTATCGTGCTGTGTCAGATATGGAGAGAGCACATTGCTAGTTTTTGTGAACATTTTAGTATCGATTTGGTGCAGAATTTTAGAAAAGGATATCTCTGAAACTATAAGAGCTGTAACTGTGAAATTTAACCACATTATGCATGCTGAGGTGGTCTACAACTGTGCCAAATTTCACCTTGCAGTGATGTCTTTATGTTGCAGATGTATTAAAATACTTTATTAAACGTTATAGCTGTTTTTCTCAGAATTGTTTTTCAGATAATTACTTGGTACACCTTCACTTTATAAAACAATATCTTGGCGACAATTATAGCTATATAATTATGTTTGGTACGGTTGGAAAGTCCATACAATTACTTTTCACATGGTACATTTATCTCAAAAAAAATTGTCATGCTTATTCCATATTTATTAAAAAAAATAAGCAGTATTTAGTCTGTATGGTGTTCTGCAGTGCACTTACCAGTAGATGAATCGGTTGCGTGTTGGCGATGTCACATGACCGCTTTCTTTATACGAGTATCCACCACCTGACTCCGGAATGTTTCCCTCGGGGGACTGACTGTATACACCACCTGAAAAACCATTAGAGACGATGTTGAAAGCTTACGACACTAAAAACAGAACAGCCAAGTCTGACTAATCATTTTTTGTAAATAATAATGTTATATTTAATATCGACGTCCCAGTCACAGCACAGAAACATGGCGAGGTCTAAACGGCTACCGTGGCAACAATAATTTATACAACGATTCTTTAACCTGTTCCGTTTTAAAGAACCTATATGTCCCAGTGAGAGAAATATCCTGGTAATACCTGGCGGCCAAATGGAAAACTACAGAATGTGTTACATGACCACATTGTGTACTTTTACTTTATGTTATTTCTGTTAACTCTTTACTGGGTAGACGTTCTTCTTATTTATGTTATTTTACATAAAATGTGCTACTAAAATATCTGTGTAGCAATCAATTACGTTTCAGATCTTGAAGCAAACTTCAACATTTATGATGACAATATAAATTAGCAATTTCGTCATGCTATATATTATCCCTAGAGGTGACCAGGGCTAAAAATCGGCCTAACAGCACCCCCCTCTGTTGTAATTTTTTTTATTTTCCTCACATGTAACTGGCATGCGAACATTTGGTATTATTGGATAGCTAACAGATTTTTCTAGATCAAAATGACAGAGTGGTAAACAACAGTCGCTTCCTTTGAATCAATTCAAGTTTCTGTGTTGAACGCATTGCCCATTGACATCAAGTGCTGCAGAACTTTGTCGGCTTTCAGAAAGGCACTGAAAACGCACATTTTCAAAACATATTACTGCTGACATTTTAAATATTCAATGACATTTTAGAAAAAAAATTCAAATATTTTATCTTAGTTTTTTTATTGAAATTTATATATCCCATCGTTTAGTATGTGTTTTGCATGTAAATAGCGTATTATTAGTTTTATTTATTTATTGGTTTATTTATTTTACTCATCGTCGTTAATTATATATGATATTTAATTAACAGTTTTATTATGAATAAGTTAACGTTTCTAAATTTTTTCCCTTCTTTTTATCTGAAAGTAAATTTTACAGTTGTATTTATTATTATTAATATTAGTTTTAATACATAATGAATAGCTTTATATTTTATTGTACAGCGCTTTGAGCATATTTGAATATTGCGCTTTATAAATAATAAATATTATTATTATTATATTTTAACAAAATGCTTGACAGTATTCACAGTTATTATATGAATTCATGTAGTTAGATTGACTTTGGGAGGCATTTTTTGTGTGAAAATTCAACAAATTAGCACCATAATATTCCTCTAGCTCAGCACGTGGGTTGCAATTGGGCGGCATGAATCAGCATATTTTATGTCGAAAAAATCATAAAAATAATAGTTCTAGACGGATTTGTTTCATTTTTGTTTTATTTAGCAGCTGATGCTACCTTTGTCCAAACGGCGAAATTTATTATCCATCATCATCTGGCAGCAGGATGGATTTTTGTCTAAGTTTATTTCTTCAGATTGAAATATGCCCATGATTTTAGTTCATCAAACGTTTTATAGATATTATAATTTTATTATAATAAAGCATTCTATTAGTGTTAAAATGATGCAAATTCATATTTTTATGACCAATACAGCATTTTCAAAGTTGTGATTTTTATAGGAACAGTATGCTAAAGAGGATTTTTCTTGGTCATTTCTAGGGTTTAAAAATCCCACAACCTACCGTAGTGATCAATGTGAAACTAATGTAGCGTAGCCACCTGTTAGTTTTATCCTAGTAAAAACTAAAACATTTATCAAATTTTAGCAGTTTTTAAATTATAAACAATGTCAATGTGAGTTCAGACAAATTGTAATTAGGTCAGCAATAATTTACAAAATGGCTACCATTTACCGATCATATTGCTGAATGGAATGTTCTTTTCTTATGTAAAATCCGATATGGAAAGAAGCACACTCCTTTCACAAACAGATGCTCCCATATCAGAAGCAATGTGACCATATTAATAAAATACCCTAAAATAAATAAACCAAATGAGGTACAGACGGTGATCCAATCAACAAGATGGCTGTATATTGGCGAAATGAAGATGCCGCCCATTCACTCATTGTTTGAATCAGCAACAATACATTTAAGAGAAATTTCTTCTAGAAAATTATGCGGTCGCAATCAGTTTCCATGGCTAGCTAATGTGATAACATTGCCTTGTGATAAGTTACCAACCAACACAGATTGGTCATTGTAATAAGGACCACCAGGATTTGACATTTCGCAGTTTGCAAAACATGAGTGCTGTGTTTGCACTATTCCACTTTTTATACATAACTAGTTCTTCTGCGTGTATTACTAATTACTGTTCTTACATATTGCAATTAAATACAAAACAATTCCTGTTTGCCTGCCACATCTTTCTGCCTGTATCCCCAGCAAGTTGTGGTTAGTTAACACTTAAGGATAGGAAGTCTTAGAAAAATTGCCCAAATGGTGCACATTGGCCAAATGCCATAGTTTACATCTGCCCACTATTAGAATAATCACTATCCAGTATGACCAGTGTAGTCAGGAGAGTTGGTGTGTAATATGGCATGAATGGTGATCTGGTTTCAAATAACCTGTCGGCGAGTGTCACCGATCTCATCTGTGTTTATCTGAGGACCTCACTGAAAAGAAATCTAGTGTATATTTTAATGTGCACTGTATTTAGCTGAGCCATCCTGAATAAATATATTATATCAAACCATCCGGACGGCCGCCCATCCGGTCTAGTGCCACACTTGTCGAAGTTGGTCAGTTACTTGTCTGTACCGTTAAGACTATAGATGTTATGTTATTGAGTCACAGTTATCTTTTGGGGACACATCGTCCAACATTTTTGTAATATAGCTAAGTGACTTGGGACATAACGTCTAAAAGTAAAACTAAGTATAACTCGTTTTTAAATCCCGCGCCTGCAATACCGGTGTTTATGCGCAAATCAAACTGAGTTAAAAGCAAGATTTGATACATCTATTGGACAACTGCATAGAACTGACACGTTATCCATTGTATAACACTTTAATTTACCATTGGCAACCGTAATTTCTTTCCATCGCAAAGGGTAATCTTGGTCCTGTAGAACTTCGCGAAACCTCACGCACATTTCTGCCGCCATTTTCGCTATCCTATCCTAGAACCTTCAACCTAGAAAACATCTGAAATAATTACCGAACTTTTTAAATTGATAATAGCTATATAACTGTTTTAATGATTATTATACATGGTATTCATGTAATAATAATCAATTACTGTAGGAATTCAATAAACTTCAGTTACTTATTTTAGATCGAGGGAAGGCCTAGATTAAAGGCAGATAATATTGGTAAAAATGCATCTATTCCTCGAAAACGTCACGTGCCGATTTTTTTGGGTTGAGCGGTTCGCACACTTAGAATTTATCGTTTACAGTCACCAAAAATACATACTGTTTATCATCATAACTAATCTACATACATACGTCAGTATTAGCGAATGTATTACTATTTATTGTCCACAGCTTTCTGAATACCAAGTCCATATACCAAATACATACTTTTTAACCAATAACCTTCTATACCCGTATAATATGGATATCAGAAAATAACACATTTTACTTTACAAAATAAATTAATTGCATTGCTTCCAATATAAATTGTACTCTTAAATGTTAAACAAATGAATGAATTTTTTTTAACTGCGTTCTTATATAGTCATTTCGCGCATGACACTAAATCAATTGCAGATGTAAATTACGGCGCTGGTGTGTCTGTTCGTCGTTCCGGTGTATTAAACGCATGAAATTTTCTTATGTTTGTTATTAAACAGTGACGCTATCATGCCTAAGTAAGTCATTATTACGTTATCCTGCATTTGTAGCATACTTGTATATTTTTTATGACTTAATTAATTAATGAGCTCCCTATCTTTGTAGGCCCTAATGCCAGTTAACTCGCTCTACAAACCGAGGAGTTCACTCATCACTGACACTCACACTGTAGTCCGTAGACACTGTCACTGCACAGTACGCTGTCCACACTGATAACACAGTACAAACTACATCAAGTGACAAGTCTGAATGAAAATGAAAGTCAAATTATAGGTCATCTTCCGGTTAACTGGTCTAAATTATTAGGACCTTTTCAAAACGTTTTTATCGCCTTTTTTCGATGTGTATGTATTCGGAATGTCATTCTACATCATTTCCGGTACAAAAAAGTAAGATGGTATTTTTTAAATTGTGTAAACTTTAGATCAATTTAATGCGTCGAGTCGCCATAAATAAGCCGATGTCAGGGTGTGAGCAGTTGGCACATGCCAGACACATCAGAGCCGCAAAGGCGATGTCTTGCGTGTGCATTGTGAAGTCGAAATACAAAGCAATTAGCATTATTTAAACAAATTAAGCTTAAAACAAATATATCTGCATTATATAAAATAAAAATTAATGATCTAACCTCAGTTTTGGGGACATATACGCAAATCGCAACACATTGTCTGGGGTGCGCTAACTGCTCATCAGCTGTAACATTAGCTTATTTATGTCGACTCAACAGCATTAAATTGCTCTAAAACACAATAAAAAAAATTAAGTTTTTTGTACCTGAAGTGATGTAGAATGATATTCCGAACATATACATATCGAAAAAGGGGATAAAACATTTTAAAAAGGCCCTGATAATTTGGGCCAGTTAACTGGAAGATTACCAAATTATAAACCCTGGTTCAACGGTTCATATTGACAGTGACACTCACACAAAGTCTATGACACTGATTCTGACTGACAGTCCGAGCACCTATTACTAATACTAGTGTAAGGAACGTTTATACAGGCGTTAAAATGGTTGAATATCCAGGGAACAAGACAGCTCTTTCGTGATAAATGTAAAATCATCGGTGTGCAGCAAAATGCAAAGCATTAATGGCATAACTACCATGGGCTGTTATTTTTTGGTCTGCTAATGGAATTGTTATGTTTCTTTACATAACAGTCTAGTTACTAATGGCAACAACTGACTTGCACATGCACATAGATGTCACCAAGGTATTATTTAATGCCTGGAAAATTCTAAGTGCTACAACATAACTTACTAAGAACCTTCAGTGGGACACCCTCTGGAAGAAAACAAACCAGAAGACTAAGCATAATATGGATCATGGAATATAACCTTATAGCTGTTAGCTATCCCACTAGACCACTAGATCAAAACGCAACACCACATGCTCATGTAAAGAAGACAATCAGTTCATACAAATCATGCACATGTCAAACATATTTGGAAACAGCCTTTTCCCAACCACAATAGAATAGTGGAATTCACAACTTCCAACTATTGTATCAAGTAAATCACTGAACTCATTCCAAAATAATTTGATTTAGCATTTCAGTAATTAAATCGAATAAGTCACCATGCACCATAGCTTTATGTAGAGGCCCGTCCACCTGTCATTTGGATGGGTAAAATCTGTTGTGGACGGGTAGAAATATGGGAGGACAATTGGACAGGTGGTGGTTGGGTAAATATTTTAGAAAAAAGGTGTTCCAAAACCATAGATATTGTCAGCTAAGATATTAGTGTAAATGGTGTTTGTAGTCCATTTCAGGTCATCAGACACATTTTAAAGTTTGTAAACTGGCTTAACAGTTAACATCCATGTGTCCACCAATTCAAACATGTGTGCCTGCCAATAATTTGGTCCTGTATAAAGCCCTGCCTTGCACAATGGCGTGATGTGTCCATAGGATATTTTGCCAGACAGTCACGTATACAGATCAAGTGTTAGTGTGACTGTATGTTAAACAAAGTGGCACTAGTATCTGGGGCTTCTGGGTCCATCTAAACGTTGTCATTATAACTACAGTTTTGCATAGATTTTATATTGTTATGAGTTGATGTATGCATGATTTAAAATACTTATCTACTCTTTTCAGATATTACTGTGACTATTGCGACACATACCTGACACATGACTCTGTAAGTATTTTTATATACTGAAGAAACATCTAAGGCTTAGTTCCTCCTATTCCTTCCAGGATGTTGGGCAAAAAGTTTCCTCCAACTAGATCCCGCATCTGAAGAATATAATATTTAAATTTTAGAACATGTTATCTTTTCCCATGGAAACATATCTGCTGATAGCAGTCACAGCAACATATGCAAACCATATGCATATAACACCATGTTAAACAGATCATTGCAGGCCTTCATATTAACGTTAGATATTGCTGGGAAATGCATTTGTTTTTATAAAAATGTGACGTCAGATGCTGAACCCGTGGAGCCCATCACTTAACAAGAAGTCCACAAGAGGTCGCTACGAACAACATTGTGCATACTTATGAATTTGTTATCTGTGCATTTTCATTTTTTGAAATTACGATCACTAGAGTAAGAAACGAGAACATGAAGTTAAATGAAGATATTCTTTTATTACAGTAATTACTGCTACACCTGAGACATCTTTCAAAATAAACAAGCAAACGAGTGAGTGTCTGCCCAGTCACATGTTGTTGTGATGTTTTAGCCTTCAGTGAGGAAGACCCACTGTAACGGGAGGAAACACAAGGAGAACGTGCGGGTGTACTACCAGAAGTGGCTGGAGGAACAGGTCCAACAACTGGTCGATGACACAAGTGAGTTCGCCAGGCTGTTATGCTGGATTAAATTTGTCCCTGTCCAAAATGTCCTGGTATAGAGTTACGTGCACATAATCCATTCCAGCAATTCAGGCCAAATGTGCAGAGAATGAATATAATCAATGTCTATTTTACCCCCAAATTGTCTACCATGCAATCAAGTATGTACTTGTGTAAAACAAACTTTGCTCGTCCAAAAGACAGATGGATGGTCCTTTATCTAAAGGAAATAGAGTTTAGTTTTCTGAGCTGCAGACTAATATAGCTATTGTATCATTTGAGATTTTGTGCATGATAATAATAAAATCTATTGTCTCCATTATCACATGCTTGGTGCATTAATTTTTCTGTTTTATGATTCTGTATGAAAGTACCCCGTGTTGTCAAAACATGACATTTCAGTTTTTAGTTATCATTTTCTGAAATGGTGTAGGAATTTTTTTTTTATCACATGTTTAATTACACTAATGTGATCTCAATAACCATCTATAAATTTATGTTACTCAATGAACGTTTTTCTGATTGCAGCTGCTGCCTTCAAGGCTGGTAAGTTTTGGAACATGTTTTGTGATGCTACAACTACAAGATGTAGACACTGATGATGTTAGTGTTAAAGGAATTAAGTGAGGACATGTTAATAAAACAGTTCAAACTCCCCTTCTTTGTAAGTTCTATTAAGAAGTATAATTATAATATTAACAACATTAATCAACTACTGGGTAGTATTAGTTTGCTAGGCTAAATGCTATATAGTAAACTCATATGTACCTCTTGGCTTAGTATTTTTATCCCAGAATGTGGAATTCTCAGAAATGTTGTGCAAGACAATAATTGCAGTGTAGAGTGACCAGTCAGTTCTACAGAGACGCTTGTGTTTTTCTCACCAGGTGCCTCAAAGTCGTCCTCAGGAGGAGCTGCTATACCGCCCCCATCTAACATGCCAACACCATCCGGCCCGATGCCAGGCCCTATGGGCATGATGGGCCCAGGGCCAGGAGGGCCCATGCCACCCATGATGGCCGGTAAAGTCACGTTTTTGTTGAACTTTTAAACACGGAAACATGGGGTGAATTGTCATATCATGAACTGTCACAACACTGGTTCTCCATAAGCAGTGTTTGGCGAGGGTAGTCATGCATTCTCCTCCTTTTTCTTGGTCAGAGCCGCTTCCAAAATTACTGTGCAATATCGCATTATTTTCAAGATTTGTACAATTGCCTATCAAGCTTTTTCATCTACACAACCAGCATATATGAATTCGATGCTGATTCCAGCAAGAAATCCCAGTCAACTAGTAGTAATCTTCTTTACATTTCTCGGGTAACAACGTAAGCTGGAACCTAAGCTTTCTCAGTTGCTGCACCAACTGTGTGGAATTTGCTTCCTGCCAGTGTTAAATTAGAAGGAAATATAGTCTAATTTTGCCAGCATATGAAACCTATCTCTTTAATGTTGCTTATCCCTATAGCACTTTATTTGTGTGTGATCTGTCATCCAGTGTACCTGATTGTGTTCCTGCAGGTATGCGCCCCCCGATGGGTCCCATGGGTCACATGGGGGGTCCAATGGGGGCCCCACCCCTCCTAGGACACATGGGAATGCGACCAATGATGGCTGGCCCCCCACGGTTACTACATCAGAAGAAATGATGACAGCTCTCTCGATACACTTGTGTTCACTACTTCAAGATTCCTCTACAAAAAACGTCAGAACCTGAAGCTCTACGACCAGACCAGCATTCTTGTCACAGCATCAATCAGACTGATTGTTTATTAGAATGCATCTGAGATTGGACGAATGTCAGATTTGTGTAGGAATTTGAAGGTTTGGATGTTTTTTGAACTGATCTACTGCTCCTTTTATTGTGGTTTTCCAAGCATGATGAAATTTTGTTTCAAGACTTGTGCAGTATTGACTTGCAGTCGGCAATGACGTAAATTTCTTCTGTGGAACAACCAGTTTCATGTAGAAGGTAATTGTAACTGTTTATTCAAACACGTTACGTGCATCCTTGTGACATCTTACCTTGTTGCCAAATATGAGTGGGAGTAAACAGATTAAAATTGACAAATCACCGGTTGGACACTGTTGTGGCAGAAGTATTTGGGGTGTACTATATCCTAATATAGTTCAGTAAGTTGAAGTCCGGTGTCTGCGTCAGGTATTTTAGTCTTTTTAATTCATCCAAATGTCATAAATTGTAGACTTCATTGGAGTTTCACTCAGTATCAAGTTTGAGCATGTTGCTGAGAAGTAAAACGTTAACAGCAAGCCCTGTTCAAAGTTATACCGGTGTAATCTTGCATAGGAATTGCAGCACGTCAGGTCGGTTTGAAATGCTGGTGTGTCTTACATGTAATTCATGTATTTTTGCAGCTGTGTGTCTGGTGTTTTAGATTAATGTTTTTTAATAAAAGTTATAAATATGTTTGATACAAGTTTTGTTTTTGTTCAGTTAGCATTATAATCACTAAAACTAATCACCTTGAACAGTTTGATTTATTTGTTCATCTAATTTTACGATCTTTTCCATAAAAACATACTATTCCACAGGGGCAAATGTATCATTTAGGGACTTAAATTATTATTACTGGACGAAGTGAAATTTTCCCTTGTCTATCATGATAACAGTGTACATCACATTTTCATATCACCAGCAGATAGTGTAGTGGCTTGCACAACCGCCTGGCACACCGCCGGCCTGGGTTCACTATTGGGTCATGGCAGGTATGGTAATTTGGTGTTAAAATCTGGCTTTCAACGTTAGGGACTATGTGTCCCTCGTCTCGTGAATCAGAGAATCACGTTGACGTCGGTCCTGTCTCAGTTTTGGACGTAACGGAACTACTGAGGACAACAAGCATCTTGGCAGTGACCACCATCGGTGCCAGCACAGAAAGGTCGGCTTGACATAAATATTCTGAACAAGACTGATTAGTTCAATGAGACCTCATAAGACCATAACGCTGTAGCCACAATATAGAGAGACTAGTCAGTTAATTGAACTCTGGCAAGTGGTGGAGATAACTAGAACATCCCACCAAACCAGAACTCTTGTCCCGGTGATGGAGTGGTATATACCTTCATGACATCCCCAACAGACAGATCAGGGACGCGTGTAATACCAAACTGTTATGAACGCTGCTTAAATGATTGGGCCAATGAATGAGACGATATATCGGTAGTTACGCTAGATCTGTGTGTAATGTCCACAGGCTATTAGTGGAGACTCCAATAAGTAACCATCTAACGAACTATGTACCGTGACACGCCATTAGAAACTAGCAGCTTTGCTTTTGTGACAGTGTTATCCGAGAGCCACCAAGAAACACTGTAATTTGTAAGTTAACATTTTTAGGTTCCTGATATTGATTACGAGCACATGCTTAAACATTTAGCTCTTCGGGCATTTCGTGTCTGTCGTGCGCGATGCACCGTTAGCTCCCATATATCAGAAACCGTTTATGATTAATTTGTATAAATTGGCATAGACGTACTTCAGGGCACTGCTACAATGCATGAGAAATCTTTATTTGATTGGATCGTTCTGAAGGCCGCAGAACTGGTAAATGTTTTTCAAAAGGTTTGGTAACTTCTCAAATTTTGCATACATGTATCAAGCCGGTAGTACACAAGAAATGTGATCGAATGTTTCTAAGGGCACTTCAGGGCCTCCCAAAAAACTACATGTCCATATTTTGCCTGTGTCTAACTGGACAGACTGTGGAACAATACTTGTGTATTCGCGACGCCTCACTTGACTCCAACCCTGAAGGCTGGGTGGTCTGCCACGATTCACCAAAACACATCCAAAACTACAAACTCACTATATAGTCCAAAAGGCTTCAGTGTCTCTTTGGCAAATTTGTCGTGACTATTTCAGTGTGATTCTATTTTACAAAAAGCTTTATTTAACGTCAGTTTACATGATAATTTCATAACATTTGCAAATCTGAGCTATTTTCCGACAAGAAAATGACAAATTCGTACGTTATTGTTCGTATTTGACCTTCGTATTGTGCGCCTTGTGAACAGTGCTCAGAGCGCCAAAGACAGTATAAATTTTAGTTACTTTGAAAAGGCATTTGACAAACCACACAGGCGGTACTGCGCATGATCAGAGTAACGAGTGTTTGGGGATGAAGACGAGAATGAGACGGGGTGTGTGATGTCGGCGACCCTTTTCAATTTTTTTATTGACCGCGTACTACAACGTGCAGCAGACGATGAACTAAGAAGAATCTCTTTCTCCGTGCTAGAGGATCTTGACTGCAGATGACCTGGGACTTTTGTTAGTCTTATCACCATACATAGGAACAACCCTACGCCAACACGTTGAAGTGAAATCAGCAAAAAGAAAACCAAAGTGATGCGTGAATATCCCTGAAGGGTGGTCTATCTATTTCTCTGTATCTATTTATCTCTTTACGCACACTCAACCAACCATGATATGTCGGATTGAAGTCTCCACCTGTCATATAGCAGCAGTCTGACGCAGAGGTTTCTTGAGCACATGGTGCAGCTGGGATATGGGCCTCACTTACACCTTTGACTTGTTGTAACTACCATACTTTGATATCGCTACTGCAGTCCTGAACATGGTCTGTGCTAAACTTGATGACCTGACAGAACCCTGACTGTTCGAATGATGTTACCCGCGAGAAAATTGTTGTCTGCCTTCTTCTACAGCCCACATGTAGGTCTCGCGTCTTATTGTGAAACAAGTGTGATGAAGAAGACAATAAACATGTTAAAGGACACCTCTCACCAACTGCACACATTTCACTACGTTGCACAATCTGGTTGTAGATACATATCCGAAAGAGTATGCACGAACCGGTATTGTAACACTATTATTCCACCTTCTATTAAGATGCTAAACGCGAAATCGGGGAGGGTGAAATGATGAGAGAGGGTGGGGCAACTACACTGGGGAGCACTGCTACTAGTATTAACATTGTTGATACAAATGTCGTTGTGCTATGTGAATGTCTATCACAAGAATTTCCTATTTGGGAATGTTAAAGGTTATTGTATTGTTTAATTTATATTGTACTGTACTATATATATATATATATATATATATATATATATATATATATATATATATATATATATATATATATATATATATATATATACATACAAGCTAGACTATAGTTCAATGCATTTCCAAGATATCACAAAACCAGCTGAACGCTGAACTTATTATGAAATGGAATCAATGCGTAGGCACACAACATGTAGTGTTTGCATAAGGAACGTAACTCTAAACTTTTAAAGTGTACAAAATGGTTTCGACAAACATTTGACAGTGCTTTTGCATTAAAACACAGTGTTCTAACTGCAATCAGTCACAACTGTATTTTATAGTGTAAAAAATGTGAATACACATGATCTGACAAGAATACGTAATTATTAGTATACGATCTGAAAAAGCTTACACAACTCATTCTGTGGACAAGACTTGCTAACTGCGGTTTTGAACTCATCTTTTGTGGAATCATATTCTACTTTACTCTGGCTGCCCAACGCCCTATATGGACGATTGTTTGTGCCAGAAAAAATACATGTACAACAAACTAACTAAAGCTTATCGTGAAACTGAGTTGTTATGTACGATAAAAACAACAGAAAATATGTTTTATCATTGAAATTAGTTAATAAATATTAAACAACAGTCTGTGTGACCGACATAAAAAACTTTACAAAAAATGAATAGACCGAGAGGGAATCTGGAAGTAGGAGACACTGGGCACATACCGCATATAGTACAAGCTAATGTAACTACTAAGGTTCGCCCACCGCATCGGTTGCTCCTTACAACACTTCCTGACGAGGAAGGTTACGACAACTGACCGACTTCCGCCGGAAGAGTTCCTGTGGGAGGGTTTTACCTGCCCCAAAGCCCGGTGCGCCAGACCGGATGTGACCCTCCATAGTGCGAGTGTCATTGGTAGACCCTTCCGCCACGTGCGGTCGAAACACTCGGTTGCAATCAATGTAGTCATTTAATTTGCTTATATACACCGGCGAGCCTTTACTTGTCAAATTTAGGTGTCAACTTGGCAAATACGTAAACTGATCCGTGCGCGCGGCGACCAAGAACATGCCATTGTCGGAGACTAAGAATGTCTGTGTTAAACCGACAATGAAGAATGACAGGTATTACGCAAGGACAAAGCAAGACTGCCTTGAATAACACAAGTAGCTTCGCTGTTCGTGTCGAATGTGCAAATACCCATGACCGAACCGAATTGCGGCATAACTGGATTGAGGGGAGGGTTGTAAAGGTGTGGTGGATGAACGTATGGAGGAAAATGGGTGTAGAAGGAGAGTGAGGAGGGAAATGGTTGAGGATAAATAAAGTGAGGGAGCGGGAGAGGGAGGAAGGGCAAGCAGGCAGACATATCGCCGATAACGATAAACGACAGACGAATTGGACAAGCGAACTGCACTCGCCTACGTGTGATAATATCATGTGATCTTGCGTGGCAAGTCCACATCGATGAAATCACCGCAAAAGCTTCACAATGCCTGTATTTCACTGTCTTCTCGAGTGAGCAGGAGTAGAACGCCATAATCTCGTCAATACATATATCACAATCGTCCGCGCCATCATCGAGCACGCCTGAAATACACCATTTTAGTAGTATTTACCTACGCTTAGCGTATTAATAAAGATACTGCTTCTCCTGGTCAGATGAACTCTGCGAAGAGAAGCTTTGGACGAAAGCCATCTGTTTTTTATCAAATTAACTACACTGCATTATGTCGCGTCGACAACCCCACTGCGACCCAGGGCAGTAATGACGAGGATAACTGCTGAAATACTGTTTGACGAATGCACGGATTCCAATAATCCGTAGGCCTATTCTAAGGAGCTATCTATAACAATGCAGCAGACACGCGTGACGCCGGCGTGCGTGCATCTGGTACGCAATTGTTTTATTCCGACAGGCAGTTACTCAACTCACGTCGTGGATTGAATGACACCGTACAAAACAACACCCATGTTATTCTTCTCGGACTGACCTTCAATCAGCTGTGCACAAAGGTCTGACGAAATTAGAAAACAACTGTTAGAATAAACAGTTGTGTGTGTCTCCACGGGGGACACTTTTAAATAAAGACTGAGCAAACATTCAAATTCAATGTAGTACTTCCAAACATGACCCGTCCCCACCCACATTGGCGTAATGACCTTCGTTTTTTTTGGCCAATTATGACATAGACATGACAAATTAATCAACTCAGGTTATGCTTAGGTCGGATTGTTTTAGACGGAGAAGCGATAGTAAATCCTTACGACCGCGTTTCATACGGTTAAATCGACACCTATTATATTATTGTACAATTTTGGTTACACCTGAAAAATTTCTTCGTAAAACAGAATTTTCTTTTCTCCGATTTGTATACCAATAACCCAAAAGTTTCAGTGACTGTTAAAATATTGTCGTAGATCCCATATTTTCCTCGTTCATGTGATTGATTGATTGATTGATTGGTGGTTTTCGTGAGGACAATAATTCCTTCTTTGAATTAAAGAAATCATAATGTTCTTTTTATTAATGATTTACTGTGACTAAGTCGGAGCAATTTAAGAGACCATACGTTCATTCTAAAGCGGATTTATCTAACTGTACAACTTTTGTGTGGCGTTCTTAAACGTATGAAGTCTTTAAGTCTAAGTCACCAGACTATAATAATGGTTATTATTAAATAAACGCACACAATACACTTGCGAATTAACTGAACATCGAAGGGAACAAAGAGCAACGTCCATTGCTGATGATATCATGCAGCATATAGCTACTTACTATAGGTGATGTATACATGTGGAAGATTCCCTCATCTGGAATAATATTACTGACCCGAAAGTGTGGATTGTAATACCCATTTCATGGCCTATCGCGGGGCAAAGACAATGATGTAATGATAAAAATCAAGTTCCCTGGCATACGACCGAACATAATGCTCTCCACGACACAATATCGGATGATGTAAAGCCAAGACAAGACAAATTACAGTTTGCATCGTGCCAATGGCGTCGTGCCAATGACACCCTTCTTCGGTTGTTATTAGTTTAAAATTGGAATGCGATCTTGTTTAGCTTTATGTAAACACAAAACAGTGTCTTCTAGACTCTTCCCGAAATAGTTGTTCGTCCCCCAACGTGCCTGTCCTCACACGAGAGAAGAGAAACGTGACACACTGACGCAACGTAATGGCGGACCGGAACAAATCCACTTCCGATAGACGAGCCGACGCGTCGAGCTGTTTGAAAGCATTGCAGTGATCCCATGCAGTCGGCCTAATGGGATTACGTCGCCACTTCTGGCTCACCGATGCGCGTTATAGGCAGCTATTGTGTTTCCGGAAGAACGAGCGAAAGTTTCCACCATGTTTCTCATGTTACGCTAAGTCAACATCCAAGGGACGTTTGTTTATTTGGAACGTTATTCGCTGCCGACCCGTGGAACGTATAACGCACGGCACATTGCCCGGCTCTGCCATGGCATCGGAACGACGAAACGCAATAACGGCTGAAGCTCCATTTACTAACGTTGACACTAAATAAGATGAAATTCTTCTTATAATTAGATTGGCTTATACAAAAAGACGCACTAGACGAGAAGATCCGACGTAACATATTCAGACATTGACCTAGGTGTCATTGTGGTTGCGTATTACTATAATCAAGTTTCTGCGTGAAGGTCACCGACAATACTGCGGCTTTGGAAAACAACGGTCAGATTGTTTCAGCTATAAATACCTGTATAATAAATTATGATAAAAGACTTTGTGATTGTGCTAACTCACGCACGCGCGCACGCACGCAAATACATGATATGTGGAGGCACAGCTGAAAAAGCGCATCATTCTTCAACAAGTCTGAAGTGAAAGGAAGAATAATCATTGCGGAAAACAAATTGTAGGCCCCCCTGTATTCACAAGGTTCCGTGGGGTCTACATTGCATACCAACCAGGCGAAGCAATGATATATTGAATAGTTCTTTGAAAAATAGGCGTGTGGTAGGTATTTTATTGAAAACATCGAACACTCAAAGGATGCGGAATGCACAACCATAATACAACAGGAAAAGCATGATTAGTTGTCATTAATTGTCACAAAGACAACGTTTGTGCAATTTCATGGAATATACGATTCCTCGATAGCTACTTGTCTTTGCGTTGTTCCGAATATGCATTTGCTTCCTATTGTTGATTGTTCATCAACAAACCCACTGTGTACGTAAAGACGACGTGTGGGTATACATGACTGGGAGGCAACACATGATTAATAATTGCAAATAATGTGTGTGTATGCGTGTGCGCGTCCGCGTGTGTGTATGAGAGAGAGGGGGCAGAGTGTGTTTTTGGTAAACGTTTTCGCACAGTAGTGACCGAGTGACGGAATGGTTCGCAGTTACTTTGAGACAGTGATTGATAGTGATTATATGTGAAATGCTTTGAGAAGTCAAAACGACTAGAGACATCGCGCGCACACACACACACACACACACACACACACACACACACACACACACACACACACACACACACACACACACACCACACCACACCACACACACACACACACACACACACACACACACACACACACTCACACACACACACACACACACACACACACACAAACACAAACACACACACACACAGACACACACACACACACACACACACACACACACACACACACACACACACACACACACACACACACACACACATACTCGGTGACATTGTATACACGCCAACATGAAACTTAGGAAATCACTAATGTATAGTGTCATATAACATATAATAAACGAAGTGATAATTGGAGAGGTAAAACCGTGCCGTGACTAAATGGTTTTTACGAAAAGTGAGCCCACACATACATCCGTGAAAACTGAGAACATTAGCAACACATTTCAGTGACGTCCGTTTACGACAAGACACATCGGTCGACGGTCTACGTGACAACCAGTGCTCTGTTCTGTATCCAGACGGTCAGATTGACCACTGAGAGGCAGCCTCTGTCCACTAGCTACAGGTGCGGTTGGAAGCAAAGGCGTGGCAATTATTGACCCTCTAAAATAAACTATTGAAATGATTATGCCAGTTAAAGAGGAGCAGAAACGCATGAACACACTTTGCCACAAGAACATACCATGTAGCGGAGCCATAGTATATTTTAAATAAGTTTTCAAACTTGGAAATCATTGCCCACTGGGCGCTGCCATATTAGGCTCAAGCTACATTTGGTTTGTCTAGCTTGTATCTACACAATATAATTTTTTTTTTTATTCCGATTTACATTATCAATAGACATTTCTGCGCGAAAACTACTGGGGGTGGTTTCTTTCAAAACAGCATGCGTGATATTAATATTTCTGCTACACTTTACTCGAGATTGTCAAGAATGTAGGTTATCATTCATTGATTTCTTTGCCTTACTCTGCGCAATCTGTTGCCCCCCATTTAATACGGGTCATGGACGGTTGTTCAAAATACCCTAATCAACACATCGATCGATATTTATTACACACTACCACAATGCACGGCTGTTCTCCGATAGGGCTACTAATTGGCGGTGGTATTCTCGGAGCAGTGGAAGCATGGTTGATTTGCATACGTGCCACGTGGTGGCGCTGCGCTGCAGTAAGGTCTCCGTGTGGTCGGGTCTCGCTCACTCTGTGGAGCGACTCTCAGGATGAAGGCCCGTACACCTGCAGTCGTCCTTCTCGCTGTCGTACTGCTCGGCCTGGCTCTGGTCGTGGACGCTGTGCCGCCGTGGACTCGCACAGCCGACACCGCCCCACTGGCCAAGGTAGGCACACGGGGTTGTTTATCATGTGGTTAGACTGTTCCGAATGTCGCAGGTTGTGACCAGCGACCTTTCCTTAATTATGACCGATTCGTTTGTTGAAGACTTACGTGTAGAGAGAGAGAGAGAGAGAGAGAGAGGGGGGGGGGAGGGACGGGTGAGAAAAACAGCGAGAGAGATGGGGAGAGATGGAGAGAGAGAGGGAGAGAGAGAGGCAGAGAGATAGAGAGAGAGAGAGAGGGAGGGAGAGAGAGAGAGGGAGAGAGAGAGAGAGGGAGAAAGAGAGGGAGAGAGAGAGGTAGAGAGAGAGGTGTGAACTTTTGGCCCAGAGCATAGTTTATAGAGTTTAGCCTTCTGTATATCAACTGCAATATAATTTATTATTCTTTATATATTTATATATCAAAAATAATATATATATATATATATATATATATATATATATATATATATATATATATATATATATATATATTCCACTTGTTGGATATCATCAGATAACGTGAACATTGTTTTATCATTATAAAAACATAAATAACATACATTTCGCAATCGCAAAATAATTGTATTTAACTTCTACCACTGACATCCACCCACGTAACAGCAAACGAATAACCCCTGTCACCGCCATTATGTACGACGTGTTTTTTATTTTAAATTTGCTCCTGCTGACCAATTAGTTTCTGTTGTCGTTAGTTGTGACTTTGCATGTGGCCGATACGAATTAACAATGAGTGTCACGACGATGTGGCAGAACAGTTTACAACTCACTTAGTTCAATGAACAAATAAAAATATATGGTAAATAACAT
>OZ024857.1:5630326-5652826 GCA_964017155.1 Oasisia sp. SBJ-2009 | reverse complement strand
GTCATCTCGTTGTCACTAACAGTTTTAAATGACAAACGAGAACACAGCGTTGGCTTGTCTAACACCAGAATAACAAGACGAGCGATCCGTACAATTTGTCCTGTACGCGCATCGCATTTATATATCTTCTGCGAACTTGTATTAACACGTGAGATATACTGTCCAATGCAGTAGTTAAATGTATTATCCGATCGGTTTGCCGAGAAGGTATTTTGATAAAGGTCGCGGCTTTTGTAATTACATACTGAAATGAGTAACGCTGCTCGATAACGGAAAGTCATGCCGTAGAACAAATGTAGGCTGCTTTGCTATTTTTAGTTGAATAAATAAGATGATATGATTTAACCTCTACAATGGGAAACCTACAGTTCACAAAAGTACGTTATAAATATGGCTTTGACCGTCGAGTAACCGAAGAGGTTGATATTTTGCGAGGAAGATAATGATAAGAATCAATCAAAATTTATAACCGCGGAGAAGCGCATAGCAGACACCAGTCGTGGGTCGCCTTCCACGAAATAGGTGTCACACTTCCCAACGCAAATGTCACCTCACAGTTTGATGGTCAACTATGTTGGCAGTGTATTTTGGCAGTTTCGGAAAAATCTGTACAGTTACTCCGAGGTAAATATAGGTTGCTCTTGTAATTATTAGCTGTGTATCACCCGTGCCAACATCAAGAAACCGGCATGGTTTGATTCTTTCGCCTGCCAAATTAACTTCGTTTCCCAAACAGAATTGACCTTTCCTAATTTACACGCCACAGACTGAATCAGCGGCGCTGTTCTGGTCGCGTCTTCATAATTCGTCCTATTCTCGGACGTGAAAAGAAACGAGTACATCTCAGTCACGGCGGCTTACTTTATATGCGTTCTCGTGTTTTGCAGAGTCTTCAGACGACGCACAGAATGCCATGGTATTCCCGTTGGCGCTTCTGGAAAGACGTTCAATTCTGGAGTATGTATTATCCTTACTATATTACCTATCCTCCTTTTGTCCTGTTCCCTTGCGAGTGGCAGCCTCGCGTGATTGGTTCCAACAATGCGCCTCATGGGGCTCAGACAAAATCAGTTGCCAAATACTCCGAAAATTGCCGGTCTCAAATTAAACTATACATTTTGAATTGTATTGTTGCAAGGTATTTAACGTCACAATTAGTTTTTAAATAAAATGACAACATGACCGGACAATACTATTATTTGCAGGAAAACGTTCTGTGTCACATAAAAGTTTAGAATATTTATTTGTTGATTTCACTGCAGTTGGATCTATATATGTCATAAATGTGTGTTCACTGCAACCATTTGTAATTTGAGAAAAAAATTATAAGTTTGAATATTCAGTTAATAACAATATTAATATTACTGTATTACGATGCGGAACAATATTGGCCCAATTAAATAGTTTCGTGTTGCAACGTCTGTAGTGCTTGCCGTTAGAACAATGTCGGTCGTTGCTTTAAATAGTTGAGCGGTTAATGTCACATATTAATAACGTTAATTATACGGCTGTGGTGTGTTATTTATAAATGTTTCACTACTGATACTTATTTATATTTTATTAAATTAAATAATACACACTTGGGTGGATTCAATGGCATAAATCGCGAGAATCATCCAAACGACATGTATTAATGGCTAGTGTCAATCTCACTATAGAAAATACTTAAAGGCGAGTTAGGGTTAAGGTACGGTTAGGCAAATAATGATTACGCAGTTGACTGTTATTCATACGCGTGAACTTTGTTTCAGATTCGATGTCGCATCAGAAAAACCGCGGACATTTCCAAGGCCCACTTTACCGCCGCTAGAGACTGAGGTGCAAAGTGAAAGTGAAAGCAGCATTGATGTACATTTTTACGGGAATCAAGAACACTCTTTATCATAGGAAAATATCCAATGCAAGGTTGCTAAAACACATGGTCTGGAGAAGCCTCAAACAGACAAGTATTTTTGTACCAGTGTTTTCAATAGTTACATAGCCGATTTTACGCTTCTACAAATGAAAGTAAACCTTTCAAATTACTCGTCTGTCCCCTGTGACTAGTCAGACAAAGAGGTCAGTCTAGTCGTGCTGTTTGTACGGACGTATTGTATCATGTCGACAGGTCTAAACGTCGATTACCATTGCAAGGGCAGCATTGACCTTTGCAAATTACTCGCCAAAACCCAGCTCGGATGTTGGGCTATGGGCAACGCATCGTTGGTTAATGTGTACCCAAAAATATTACTCATGGATGACTAATTTGGAATTGTTGATATATTCATGTCCCTTTGTCGTAAATACACAATTGTATGATGAACTGGTCGTGTCATGCTCTTGATTGCAGGGTCTGTAAGTTCACACGTAGTGGCAAGAATTTTTACTGTCGACACTGAGGATCAGTGTTCAAATTCTCTTGTTGTCGTTTCGACATCCGGGCACCTTTGTTGACAGAACGTTGTTGAGTTCACACATATGTTAACTACTTCTCTCGGTCTAACCACCAGTAGTGAACTGATACTATTCAAGTAACATATCCAACAGAAATGCGCGTTAAAGGATCAACTCGCGCTAAATCACACTGCTACTTATTTTAGTGTTTAGCTAACAAAAATGCCCGTCTTTCATACACACAGACGCTGAATACTTTTTGAGAAATAGTTCACGTTTGTTTGGCGTACATTTTAAAGAGTTTTCGTGTCAACACAAATACAAGACACCTTGGAAGAAAAATATGTTATTTCTACCAATACGCATGCGCCAACTCGATTACAATTACACTACCACTGACGTCACTCAATTAACTGAAAAGGCGGATTGGATTGTAAAACATTTCATTCATCTTAATTGTTAATATCTACGCATCTATACGTGTTAATAAAACTGTTTGTAAAACAATAACAACAAATTGTTACAGACAAAAAAAGGAATTTGTATGAACCACGCCATTTTCAAAGAATGGCTGATGCCACGAGTTTGTACTCTTCCCAGTTAACCGGTAGCCGAATTATGAATACTGGTATAGCATAGTCGTAAACTATACTATATGACGCTCTGATAACCCGTATAACAGTTTGATATGTATATAGACCAGGCTATCACTCCTCGGAGACATCAGTAGGACTTTCAGGGTGAACAATAAATTTTACACAAACGACACGCAACATTACGACTCGTTTTGTCCCAGTGGTGATGACCAGTTGAATTCAACAGGCAATCAGTGTGACAGCCTTGAGGATTGAGCGGAATAGTTGCGAGTTAATTGACTAAAGATAAACGACCCGAGACGGATGTTGTCGTGTTTGGTACTCAGCGCAAGTTGCCAATGATGACGCACTTCCGCCTACCATTACTGGAGCGACTCTGAGCGCGTCTTCTAATGTTCTTAGCCTAAGCGTATTCGAACCAACCCTCAGCATGGCGAACTGAGTCAGGGCCACCTGCCAAACAACCTCCACTCACCCCCACAACATTAGTCGTATCAGGCGCTGCGTTACCATAAATGCGACGAAATCATTAGTCCACGCCTTCGACGTGTCTAGATTGGATTAGAGGAATGTGCGTGCGGCTCTACCACTTGAACATTTGAATCAACTCCAACGCATTCAAAACATAGCGGCAAGAATCGTTACTTTCGCCCAGATGACATTTGTCAAATCCTAAAGGAACTGCATTGGCTGCCCGTAAAGTGTCGAACTGACTTCATGATTCTTATGCACGTGTATCGATGTTTGAACTGAGTACGTGCAGGAGAGACATGGCTTTGCCTGGCGCAAATGTTCGTCCAAACAATATCTGCAGGAAGTGCCGCGAACGATGCGTTGGTGGATTGTGCATTCGAAGTAATCGGGCGTCGATTGTGGAATGTGCTGTCTTTTCATGCGAAATGAAGTGGACACCTTTTACTGTTTGAAAGGACTCTGAAGACGCGAAGATGTTATTATTTCATGCGAACGCACGCACGCACGCACGCACGCATGCATGCACACACACGCACGCACACACACACACACACACACACACACACATATATATATATATATATATATATATATATATATATATATATATATTATATTATATATATATATATATATATACACGCACGCACGCACGCACGCACACACGCACATACACAAGCTGGTGTGCCACACAGGAGAAAGACCAATGGTGATATCAGATTCAACGTATATTATACACACACGCACGCACATGCACACGCACACACAGATAGACATGTGCGTGCGTGCGTGCGCGTGTGCCTGTGCGTGTGTGTTGTTCTTAAACTGCTCTTAAAATAGAACTATTATTTTGAAGGTTTCTGTTTAATAGATTGAAGACAGCGTTTGCAATTTTTAAGTTGAGCCGGCGAAATCTTGAAATTGTTATTTTCAAGTTCTAATTCTTGTTAGTAGATACCCAAATATCGATACAATTCTTACTGTTTATAACAAACAGAATCGCCTGTGATGGCTCATAACCAACCATCATAAGTAAAAATAAACAGCAGGCAGCGATGAGTACAGGTGTACTTGCATAATTGTCGTTTAGTTCCTAGTTACTCCCGACGGTCAGCAATGTTGTATTAACCGACAAGTCTGTGTATATTGTTGTAATATTGTTGCAGTCTCATGAGGTCTCATTCAACTGGTCAACGTTTTTCAGAACATTATCGCCAAGTCGACCATTTTATACTGACACTAAGGGTGGTCACTAACCAGGGAACTTGTCGTCCTCGGTGGTTCTTTCACGTCCCAAATTGAGACGGCGCCAGCATTAACGTGATCTCCGAATCATGAGGGATACACAGTCAGCAATTTCATGAGCTACGTGTATCAAATAACAAGTCTGCCCGGTGCGTGCTTCGAACTCAGAACACCTGTGACTACCTGTGCCTAGAGTTGTGTACAACGTCGTCCGGAAACAGCTAGAGAGTCGCAAGTGAATTACTCTTCGTAGGTTGCATTACTTTGTCGCCGTTCTATTTTCTTCCTATACATCTTAGTTTCAGCTCACGATTGGCCGGCACGACGCAGTATAAATGTGTTCGTCAACACATTAGGCCAGGCGCATTCAATGACACACACGAATACGTCACAGACGCCCGTGACTGGATTTTTCCATTCGATCGTAACACTCGGTAATAGAATCTGTGTAAGGCATTACCTCGAAGCCATTCACACCGAGACACGCGCCAAAGAAAATGGACACTAGTGTTGCGCCGTTGTGTTAAGGGGAGGGGTCCGGTCGTATCCCCATGGCACGGGTTTGATTTGATTTTTTTCTACAGTTCGTTCACACTACAACCTGTTATCTAAGTGCACACATATCCATACGAACTATAAATATACACATCCATTAACGCACACTTACACGAATGCACTGACGCATACACGTACGCGCACACACATACGCACGCATACTCGCACGCACACATACACACACAAATCCCAAACACAAGAACAAACGCACACACGCACGCACGAATAGTGTGTCACACATAATGTCACACACAATGTACCACTCAATGTCACATACACTTACTCACTCACTCACTCACTCACTCACTCACTCACTCACTCACTCACTCACTCACTCACTCACTCACTCACTCACTCACCCACACACTCACGCACACGAGCGCACCCACTCACATACTCACGCACATGCATACATACACTCACACACAAGCAAACGCACGCACACAATATTACATACACACACGCGCATACACGCACACACGCACGCACGCACGCACGCACACACATTTTTTTGATATGCATTGATTGACTGTCTGAATGTCTGTGGTGAATGTCATTAGCGAAGTATTATAAATATCGTCAAAGTGGGCAACCAAGCGTTTATAAGGGATGGTTAGCGCTTACATACGTGCGACATAATTACGTTCTTTCTGGTACAATGATGTTGACACAGTAGAAAACGACAATGATTGAACTGCCATATATATATATATATTGCTTGGCAGTTGATTAGCTGGTGGTATCACGTCACATCGCCCGCTGTTCAGGAGCGAACACAGTGTGACGTGACAATATTAAAGTAAACGGTATTAATTTAGTGGGTCCTTATAAGACTAGATTAATATTTATTTCATAATGTCATTTATCACTGTATCCTGTTGACAGATTATAAGAACTGCCAGTCAGATTGACTAACCAACTGTTTGTTTGTAAACATATTGTAACACATATATATTAGTTGAACTATTGTTTAATTGTATAAAGGAGCACACATATGATACGTATATCTGTCTATATCATCCCAAACTGTATGACGTCATTGATACGATGAAAACTGTCCTGGTTGAACGTGACAAACCAGTAGTCAAAGACCATGCACGCCATACGACGAATGGGCTGGCGACTCGTAGTCAATGTGTTTTATTTCTATTTTGATGCAGTCATTATTGGCAGGGCTAAACCTTATGGAAAAACCCAGTTTGTGTGAACAACCTCTTAGTGAATGTTTACTCCTGCGATAGACATGCATCTCAACCAGACGGCCAATGTTATTTCCCATCTGCGCGAACGTTTGGTGGAGCGTTGCTAGACAACGTTCTAATCGCGCAGCCGCTGCAAGTTCAGTCGCATCTACCGCAGCAGTTAAGTCGACGCAGGCGTTGTGCGCACTTCCTGTCTGTGACTACACGACCGCCCGCATGGCGGCGCGTTAGATCGCCTCGCCCAACACCCACTTGCGATAGTTGATCGCCGGTGCGCTCGCCGCCCGGTAGGTTGCCTCGCGTCGGTAGTGTTGCGTCGAGCGGGGACCGATCAACGCTCGAATCTCTGCATCGTGAAGTAGATGCTCGCGGGACGGCCGGGAGCCTTCCGCGCGCGGGAAGTATACGTCGGCAGGTGGTACGCCCGTCCATGTTCCGACTGAAAATCTGGGTGGATTATGTAGTGGCTTGGCGTTGCTCCCGTGCACTGTCGGTGTGTCAGTCGCCGCCGACAAGAACAAGGTGAACATATTGCACAGGCGCGCAAGACAACTCACGCACGGACGGTCGCCACCGCAATCGACGCGGTGGCGCCGTCTGGCGGGTGTAAAATGTACTAAAGCACATGTTAGTGTTGATGTCTGGACCGGGCAATGTGGTGGGTTTGCTTTGGCAAGTGTGCTACGTGTCAGTTGAATGTAAAAACTATCGGCTGCGGGTTTATACCCAATTTTGTTTATATATAAATTAAACTTCTCTTTTTGCGTACATGTATGTTCGGTGTTGATTTTAGACAACACAACGCACAATATATGTTTGTCAACACTCTGTAAACGTATGAAACCACCCCATAGTTTCGTAGTGAACACACTTGAATGAAAATTTACTAACAAACATTCTAGAGAAAAACATTAAAATGTCTGCATACATCCAGCAATATATTTGTCGATGGCATAGTTAACTTTACGATGATATAGAAAAAACATTAAATTCCTAAGCTGAATATTCCGTGTTTTTTAATATTAAGCCCAACAATGTTTTTATCCGCCGGGCGAATTTTGAAAATGTTGACGAACCGTCTCAATGGACCCGATAAAGTACAGACAATATTTCTGCCCGAGACATGCTATCTGGGCGACAAGTGCGAGCATAGACACTTAGAGAACAAACTGCTTGATAATAATTGCATAGATGAATGCAGACTCTTCTGTGCAAGAAAGCAATGTTATTGTACTTTCTCACTGAGTTGTTACGCCATAATCCGAACATCGCGTTCAGTTATTTAAGCTGTATGACAGCAGATATGGGCGATGAAGAACATAGTCCGCAATATACCCCAAAAAGAGCCGTATTATATAAATATGTCAAAAACAATCTTCCCCTTCTTGCAATAGCCAAATGCAGTTCCCCCAATATTTAATTTTGTCTTCATCGTCGGTGAATGACCGACTGACTGTTATTGGTTGAATGCAGATGACGTACTTAAGTCTAAAAATGACATCAATTTGAAAGAAGGCAGGCACAAAGTGTATTAAACAATAAGTCGAGTTGCGTGGGGAGGTTCGTAGTATTGCTTGACAGAACTACAGGTGTGAATTATCTGCAACGATGGACACTGTTTCTGCGCTGGTGAAGTGGTACAAACAACTAATTAGGTCCTGTTTGCCTGGCGACGCTAATTGTTGTTTGTAAGTTATAGTAAATTAGGTGAACATTACATTAACACTTCTGTTAGCAATCTACTGACGCAAACCAATTTTGGTACGATAAATTTTAACAGAAACTACATGCAAATAAAATACAAATCCTAACGTTTTGTTCGCATTATCATTATAATATTCAAGTAATACAACACATTACCCTTTACATTCACCATGCGCACGCCAGATGTAGGACAAAGAATCCCTTAGTTTGTGTCACAATATGATTGGTTGTTGGATGATGGCTTTTTGCTATTCCTTCGGCTTCACGTAGAAATGCACTTTTATGGTTGTTCTGATGTACACAAATATTTTGGTTTAGGATTAGCTTTCGGGTGAAGTTTCGGGTTTCGATTCGGGTTCGGGTGAAGTTGAAGGTACCTTTGACAAATTGACATCAGACGTGTACATGCATTTGCACGTGGAGTGGAAGCAAAAACTATCACCTGGTTGTTTCCGGATGATTCGGTATTTACGCAATATTAACCAATCAGCGTTTCTACCCTATTCAGGGGTAAGGCCGCCCTGGTGACAACATTGGCAGAGCTCTAATCTACCAGGCGAATGTAAGGGGCTAAAATGTGCTGCCACCTCACGGAGTTTGGGTCATTGAGGCTACGTGTTGTGGGTAAATTCTAACAGTGGTGCCACCTATCCCGCAAAACAGATATTTGATAGATGTTTTGTGGAATAGATGGCGCCACTGCTAAACATCGTCTACACTACAAAAATTTCTCCTCTGATGAAAACTTATGCTGCCCGGAATATCATAGCATACTCTAACGTACATTATGCTATCTCCGTTAACACCGTAGTTCAAAAGCATGATTCCGGTTAACGACTTTTTATAAACCACTTAAACGACATGTCGCCGTGACCTAGTAATCTCATAAAGTGAGCGTATATTAAATGTGCGTTGTTTATAACAAGGAGGCGCACCAGTTTCGTTTTAATTTTTCTGCTGTTGATTGTTTATGTGGTCGCGAGCGATAAGTGCAGACCCGTATGTGCCTCTTGCTTTGAGCCACCGAGCGGGTAGTTTCCGTCCGCTGATTAACAATCGTTTATATTTAGAACGACGACGGGCGCACTCGCCATAATAGTAGACATAGTGCACAGCATTCAACTATATTCTGAAGTAATTTATCAGTTTCGGTTAGTTATTAAATGAAGCCATTTAATGTGTTAGAAATGTTTTTGACCTAATCTCATTTGACCAAAGCTAATAAGAGAACGTCTTGCTAAGGGAAACAGGCCAGATGTCTACGATCTACCGATCTCTAGGATTTTAGCAACGCTATGACTAAAACCCATTCAATCGAATTTCCCGTATATACACGTAGGCCTACACCAACACACACGCACACGCACATGCGCACACGCATGCACACACGCACGTACACACACATACACACACCCACACACACACACACACACACACACACGCACGCACGCACGCACACACACGCACGCACGCACGCACACACACACACACACATACACACACAGACACACACACGCACGCACGCACGCACGCACGCACTCATGCACATGAGTACACAAATCTGGACGCATGCACGCACGGTTCGACCACAGTTGGAGCTGTGCATGCGCTAGTCTATACCGACCGTCGTCCCTCACCGAGAGGAGGCTGTTGTGGTATATTTGGTAGACACCGTCGGGGTCGTACTTCGGACAGGCTATGCGAGCCCGCTGCTTGAACAGCACGGACGGCCCGCACGCCTGACAGTACTTCTGGCAGCTGCAATCAAGCAATACACGGCGGCTACTAGAAATTCTGTGATTCTTCGCAACTCTCACAGGTGGCACTACCCTTCCGACACCTGGCGGATAGTGTAAAATGACAGTCACACAGCAACATGCCATGCGATATGAAATTGGTCGGGTCCATTTATTTAGAAATGTGGACATTGTTTTTGCATAAATGTTTATAATACGGCATATATATATATATATATATATATATATATATATATATATATATATATATATATATATATATATATATATATATATATATATATATATATATATATATATATTTACAATACGTTGGTTACAAGGAATAGAGTGATTGTAAAGATGTCTAACAACTGTTGTATACTACAATAATTGACACAACTATGGTTATAAAAGAGTTGTCGCGTACGCGAACATAATAAGCCAATTTCACAAAACATGTTGTGCTTTATAAGTAGCCTACCCATGGTTACTGGGACTACAAATGAAACAGCTTGCCTAATACTCATAACTTAAACCACCTACGCCGTTAATTTTGGTTGGCTGTAAATAAAACTTAAACTAGTTTATAAGTATGGTATTACTTTTCATCTGCTAGCATATACGCGATACAGGTGGCAGAATGAACGACAAATACAGCCAGGAGACGATTACGCTTCTGTAGACTGATTAAATAGATAATTACTTGTTATGGTGAGGGGCCAACTGTGGCTGCACGCGTTGACAGTCATTGTCTGGTCGCAAGAAAGAAAGGTAATTAAACTATTACTACATTACTCCTTGTTGGAAGGACTTGTTCTTGCTGGCGCAAGATCCGCTTGTTGAAGTGTGTATTTGGACAGTCTGACAATGCAAGGACATCGGCTGCAAACGTTGCTGTTAAATGTCTGCAATATTCAGTAACATTACGCAAATGAGTTTTACCACGCTTCATCACCTGAAAACATGAAACCTGTAACTGCAACAACGGGACAGGATGTTTGGTGGCTGCAGGACACTAGACGAGTTCTCAGAATATTGATGGAACGGGGCTAGGGTAAGTGTTGACTATAAGTTGTTAGTTTCAGTGGCCTACAAAGTGTAAAGGCGGAATGTTTATCTAAATCTTGAATCGCACTATGTGGGCAGCAGAGAGGACATTCACTGAAAAGGAAGACCGACAATCAACCGGATATTCGCAACTTAAGTATGATATGATCATAGGTACGGAACGACCTAGTTCAAACGACGACGACAAACTACGATTCCCTTATTCTATCTTCGTGAGGATAACACACAAGACTTAGCACACGTATATGCATGTGCGGTTAACAGCAATCCAACAATTACTCGTGACACTCACTAATTATGTTATGAAATGGCTAATGATATCATGAAATGAATCATATGCGAATACGGATCTCCCGCGGTATTTCGCCAATCACCAACACAAAGGCCATTATTTCTCTAGTGAAAATGTGAACAGATAAAAAGATGCGTTTACTTCACACGCGCAAGGCTTATCGAAATACGCATGCGCGCGTCGTGTTATTTTATTAAATTTGATATCAGTAATTCATTTCATGACATCATTAATTCATTTAGTGGTACCCATATGAACAAATCGTGTGGAATTTTAAGTAACGTTAACGAAAATCGCATCGACTCAGTTTCCGGCATCACTAGATGAATTAGTGACGTCACTAAATGAAATAGTGATATCAGTGGACTTTATTAGATTAGAAATGTGAAGATTTCCAGCTATGTTACTAAACGAAATCACACTGAGCCTGGGACCCACGCCACACATTTATCACGTGATGTCACTAACTACACCTAGCGATGCTGGAATCCGGGTCGCATTACGAGGTAACTACCTAGTTCCGTTGGAGACTGGCGCTTCCGGTGTTGTCCGTGTTACGATCGTTTCGTTGATTGGTCCATTTGTGCCAACGCTTCGCCGCTACGATTTCACCGCATACTGTATTTCTTCATGGAATACCTCACTTTGGCCGTTTTAATGCATCAGTATAGGCCTGAGCAACAACGGTGCTCCAGTGCGTTCTGACTGCATCGTTCGGATAACGATCCTCTGTTAACGTCCATTATTCTCCGACTAGCTAAAACGCCAATGTCACTGCATGATACAATGACATATATATCTACTTCGTAGGAAGGTAATAGTAGGCCTCGTGTTGACGTCACAACATTTTATTACTGTGACACAGTGACATATCCAAACACAAAAATAGTGTTAACACTCTTACATTATATGCAATACAAATCTATAAGCAACTACTAATACTGTGCGGTATTCATTGATCGGCCGCCGCGTGTTGCCAAAAAGTTCTTATCAAGAAGCAGAATAGTGCCAGTATTGCAGCGGGCTAACATTCCTCCAACATCCAACGCAAGACGCAACATTTTAACAACCCCCTACCCCCTGCCGAAAACACCTTCTAAACCACTCGTAGTTAAACTACGCAACCTTGCTTGTCTCGAAAACACCTCCACTGTCAACCGGCTGCCGCCGACTAACAAGTCCTTCGTATGTGCTAGGCGAAACTCGTGCTGACCATCTACTTCCAACCCGGCGACGGTTCGCCATGTTTGAGGAGCGCAGCAACGGAACACCGCGAGAGGGGACGTGACGTGGCAACGACCGGAAGCGGGGACATCAATACGTAAACGGGACGTATCGCGGATTGACCTTGTGCGGGCTCAGCGCCAGTCGCCGATAAAACACGTTCTCGGCAGGCAAGTTTGTGTAGCCGGTGAACGGGTACCAAGTCGCCGGCTCGCCCCGCTCCGCCGGCGTTAACCCTGCGTACCTATTATGCGCCGCCAGGAAGGCCCCGTCTCGCTCGATCTCCCGCTTGCGTCGCAGCGCCAGCAGGCGTTCGACGTCGGCGTTGACCGGGTGGTAGAAGTGGTAGGGCCGTTGGTCGAGCAGGTGCTTCATCTGGCGCTGTCGGCCGAGCTCCATGAAGCGGGCGCTGTTCTGCTCCGACCCCCAGTCCGGGTGGATCACGTAGAAGCTGCGCCGGGTGCTCAGGTCCTGTTGTGGAAACACAGAATGGCGGGCGGATGACAGCGACTCGACAAGAACACGAACACGAACACGAACGAGAGCGAGAGCGAGAGCGGGAGCGGGAGCGGGAGCGGGAGCGGGAGCGGGAGCGGGAGCGGGAGCGGGAGCGGGAGCGGGAGCGGGAGCGGGAGCGGGAGCGGGAGCGGGAGCGGGAGCGGGAGCGGGAGCGGGAGCGGGAGCGGGAGCGGGAGCGGGAGCGGGAGCGGGAGCGGGAGCGGGAGCGGGAGCGGGAGCGGGAGCGGGAGCGGGAGCGGGAGCGGGAACGGGAACGGGAACGGGAACGGGAACGGGAACGGGAACGGGAACGGGAACGGGAACGGGAACGAGAACGAGAACGAGAACGAGAACGAGAACGAGAACGAGAACAAGAACAAGAACAAGAACAAGAACAAGAGCAACAGCAACAGCAAGGACAAGAACAAGAACAAGAACAAGAACAAGAACAAGAACAAGAACAAGAACAAGAACAAGAACAAGAACAAGAACAAGAACAAGAACAAGAACAAGAACAAGAACAAGAACAAGAACAAGAACAAGAACAAGAGCAAGAGCAAGAGCAAGAGCAAGAACAAGAACAAGGCAAGAACAAAAATAAACTGCTGGTAATATTGATCTGACATCGTGTTGTAAAACGCGTTGGCTTGAGCGATGTCGGGCAGGGTTTACCTTCTCTATGCCAGACTAAACTAGTGGCCCGTGTTCACGAGTAAAGGGAATGTGTCAAGATTATTATTGGGAAAAAAACACGTCACTTTCATAAGATAAGGGCGTCAACGTATTGACATAAGTACGTGTAGAGCAAGAAAGCAAGATATGTATAGATTGTATAATCATAAAATCAATAATAGAACAATCCGTATTATACCACAACGTCAACACACTTTTGTAATGGCCCCATAGTGTTTGTGGACATTTAAGTTTAATCACAGCTTATGTGAATAGTTTAACATCGGCTATGTTGACGTCTTGCTTTGGAGATCCTTTCAGTCATATTGCTAATAGTGATACATAATACCTTTGGACAAAATTCGGATACACTATGATAGCAATAACAACAACAAAGCATGTATAGGTCACATGTCCTCGGGAAGTTAAACTTATACGAGACGTATAATGTGCAGACAAACATTAGACTAAGCCCTAGTTGTCAGTGTCTAAGGACAAACTAGAACCAGACTATGTGACCGCTTCGTGACCCGTGAGAATATCGCCTAGCGGACAAAGCAGACAATAACTGGCTCAACAGCGCCGCCGTTCAAAGCTCGAAGCAACATTTGCACGGTCTACTGCTTGCGTGCCGATCACGCCCAATCACAATGCAATGAAGTGACGCACAATTGGGTTGTTAATTAATAAGCACTCGAGGACAGTGGTGAACGGTGTATCACCATAAATTAGCTGTAGAATAGAATGTCGTTAACAAGCTATCTGTTATCCAGAAGCACATGAACATAGTGCGTAAAATACGGTCGAAATGTTCCAGTTACCTCAATTTGTTTGCAGGTAATATTCAAGCAATCCCAAATAGGTGTTAAATACTGGGTTGGTTGATATTTTGTCATTCATTGGTGCCAAACCAGCGACGGTAGATAACACACGGGTTCTTTTGTGTCCATTTGGTGTCAATTGCTAACCTATGATTATACAGAGAGATATTTTTCCCTCGTGGTTGACTCTATTCAAATGTAATGTGACATACCTCGAACATGCATTGTGGATGTTCGTTCTTGAACTTGTTTATCGCCAACCTGGAACAAAAGACAATGACAATAACGCTATGACAATAACGTCACCAAAACGTCCAAAAACGGCATATTACCAACCAGTTTCAATACAATTCCTTCCTTTCTTGATTCAGTTTGTATTTGTATTTGTGTGTGTGTGTGTGTGTGTGTGCGTGCGTGCGTGCGTGCGTGCGTGCGTGCGTGCGTGCGTGCGTGCGTGCGTGCGTGCGCGTCTGTGTCTGTGTCTGTGTCTGTGTCTGTGTCTGTGTCTGTGTCTGTGTCTGTGTCTGTGTCTGTGTCTGTGTCTGTGTCTGTGTCTGTGTCTGTGTCTGTGTCTGTGTCTGTGTCTGTGTCTGTGTCTGTGTCTGTGTCTGTGTCTGTGTCTGTGTCTGTGTCTGTGTCTGTGTCTGTGTCTGTGTCTGTGTCTGTGTCTGTGTCTGTGTCTGTGTCTGTGTCTGTGTCTGTGTCTGTGTCTGTGTCTGTGTCTGTGCGTGCGTGCGTGCGTTCGTGCGCGCGCTCATGTGTGTAATATGCTATTATGTTAACATAATTTCGATCCTTGATATGATAACCGTCACTACTGATTGGGTATTTCCGGGCGACCGAACAAACAAAACTTCATCAACCCATTAGTATCCGTAGCTTTGTTTCACTACACGTTATTCAATCGCTATTTTGAAGTCACCTCCTACGTCCAGATGAAAAAATATATATTAATTAACTAATTTAAATATTTTATTATTTAAAATGTTTACACTTTGCCCGAACGCAGGTTGCACCTCCTTCGGACAATAGTAGCCATCCACGCTGGGGAAAGAGCATATCGGCTTCCTGACGAAAATAAGGAACATTTCTGTCGCTTGGGATATGCGTGCCGTTTGTGTCCTTACCCAAAGCGAAGATCATGCGGTCTGTTGGCGCAGATGGCAGAAGACTGTGGGTTCGGGTAGTTGACGTAGTTGCTCGGATCGGCTGCCATCGTGCGATTGCCGCAGGCAGACGCAGGCGGCAGACGCGGAGTGGCCGACCTGGAGGGAAGACAACCGTAAGACAAAAGTTGATATAGAGAACAGTGGCCGGTCTGTGGGAACCCCCAAGTCACCCCACACTCGCTGGCCGATTTTTTTTATTAGAACACTACCTTAGAGAGTAACAAAACACAACTGTTTTGGCCTACGGACGTTTTGGCGACGGATGTTTAAATAGTTTAAAATATTCTAAAGATTTCCATCTACGATCAACGATATCACTTTATGGGCATAATCATAATCATGTGTGTTTTTAAAGTGGGAGATTGTAAAATGGCAGAGGCTGATGTAATATGTCGGCCGTCTGACATATCTGACCTAGGGAATTGTGAGATTTCTCAGTATTGTTGAAACACGTCCCCAATGCTTGAGCGTCTTTGACCACGACCCTATAGAGACCCATGGTCGTGGTCTTCGACAACTAGGTCTATACGAATGCAATGGTTTATCGTATTCGGTTCGTTTCAGAAGCCGTAGCACTTGTAGCAACTGTCAAGACACCATTACACGCGTCATTCGGACGTAATGTTTCACAAATTGCAGCAACAAAGCCAATTCTGCAATTACAATTGTTTCTTTTTTGCCGGGAGTGCTGTATGTGCACAAGCCAACGACATAGACACATTACACACACAACTTGCTTCACTAAAAGTGACATTTCACTGAAAGTGACATAGTCACCTGGATATGTGTAATTCAAATTCGAACATGTTTAGTTGTACGCGGAAACATTACCTGGATTAAAGCTGTCAATGAATGCTCGAGGATGTAATGCTGTATATGCATAGTTATTATGTCCGACATAGAATAAGTTGGCCTCACCATACGACAACTAATAACAGAAAACACTATGTTATGTAGCACTCGATATTTTTTCAATCTGAATGATCGGTTTCGTCAGATACACAATTTCGTCAGATACGCCAGATACACAATAATAGTAATAATAGTGATAATAGCAGTATTACTAATAATAGTAACACAATTTATAATAGTAATAATAACAGTGATCGGATGACCCTGTCAGCAATCTTTCAGCCTTGCTGGTGAAAGGAACACTCAAGGCAAAGTCCTACCGTCGTACATCCTCCCGTGGTGAGTCGCCCATGAACGGGGTAGCCCGTGGGCTTAGAGTAGGAAGCGACGCCGGCATTATACGTCCGTCTATGGTCGACACAAGGAATCCACTGACACCGACACACAACAAACCACGGACTCCTCGCGCGAACGTTCACAGACAGGCAAGAGATATCGTGAATGATCGCCACCACACTCTTGGCAGCCGATTCATTGCACTCGCTGTAGTATTATACCCAGCTGTGTGGCCCGCGTACAAAGGAATCGAATGAGTGAGAAACACTGAATTAACCGTTAACATAATCAGGACATCGCATGCGAGCAGCGACAAAGGCGAACCGGGAATAGGTTCTTCGCGTGTGATCGTCTCAACGTCGAGTCGATGATATGTTGCTTAACGGACAATAACATTTCGTTAATTGCAAATCAAGCAGCACTATAAAGCCACCAGTAGCGTCATTAATTGGGCAAGGATCGTACGGACGGTGTGTTCAGCTTGTGCCAAAATGACAAAAACTCCCTGTACGTCGGCCTGTTAATCAAAACGGGACGCACTCAATTAAGTGAGCACAATTGAGGTTTCATGAATGAAACAACGATGTCTGGCGGCGATAACATTAAACATATACATCTATTGAACCTGCCTGACACTTGATTAACTTGTTTATTTTCTGGAACGAGCCGTATGTGATATAGTTTGATTATGTCTAACAAAGTTACTCCTAAATAATATGGTCAATGCCGCACACCGTGGCTAAGGAAAGAGCCGTTCTGCAGTCGGTGGTGATTGAAACACAATCCACCTAATCAACTATGTCGACCCGAGGCTTTGTCATATAACTTCATGTATCGATTATATACGAATCCCTATAAAATTCGAAGCCGTAGTGCATAGTGATTACTAACATGAGACAGCATATACAATGTAATTACGGTGATCATGTACACCGCACTGCGCACTGGAAAGCATTATTTCGGTAAAAGTGTTATATTTCAAAGTGTTGCATTGATCCATGACAAACATAAAATAAGTCGCGCTTGCTTTGCATTTAAAGCCTCGGTCGGACGTTGGCGAGAGAATCCCAATCTTGAGGCTGTCCGCTGCTGTTTCAAACTTATGAATTTTTAAATCACACAGTTTGTCATACAGGCGATATTTGAAGCAATCCAGTGAGAATACAGAAGCGACGTGTGTAGGAAAAGGATGTTGCACAATAGCGGCCAATGTTACAAGAAGTGGAGATGGTTCTTTCACGGATAGCGGCCACGCACACGGACAACAAACAGGCTGGTTGCGTACAGTCAACGATAACGGTTTCATCTGTGATATTATCGATCTCAGACTACATCTTAAGAAGCTTCAAAACGCCACCCTTTATCTAGATTGTGATTCGTCATATTCCACGTAGCTTTCGGATAGTAGCCGTAATAACACAGCACTCGGAATTGCACATGTTATGGGACTCGGGCGCTTGACGTAGCTTACAATAAGGTGTTCGTCCGCCTTTCCCGACCCAAGAGTAACCTATTGAAATGGAATGATGCAGGTTGTTTGAATTTTAGTGAAGACATCTGTAGTATGGGTTGAGTAAAAATTAGTTTTTTTGTGTGGAGCGTGGCACCAGAGCTGTCGAACTGGGACAGACGACTTCGGTGTTTTTCTGCGTATTGATACTGGTGTCATTTAGATTGGTGATGTCAACACGACAGATCACTGTCTGATTGAAGCAGGAATTAGGGGGATCAGGTTTAAAAGTGGTTTGTGGGAAACTGAGGTGATAGAATTTCACGAAAGTTCCTGGACACGTCTACGAATGGAGGTTACATATGCCCTGAAATGTTTCGATAATATATATCGTCTAATTTTATAGGAAATGAAGGAAACGTTAAAACGGCCGCCTAGGGAAAAGGCAAACGTAGTCTTACATCGTGTGCATGCTGCAAGCTTCCCATAGACAATATCGATACCGGTGAAGATAGCAAAAATGGATTCACCGTACCTCTGTTGGGATTATCTCGAGCGGCGGGAGACAATGCTGATTACACCAGTCCCAATACATCAGGCAGATTGTCTTGAAAACCTCAGCCAATAAAACCGTCGCCTACCAACATTCGGCTGGTTTCGTTTCGGGCAATTAACCTCGGCTCGTGTTGCATGTATCGTTCAGGAAATAGAACGAACCATTTGAATACAAAGCCCCGCTCAGTCGTTCGTTTGAAGGATCGAACAGGTAATTCATTATGTTGGAATTTTCCCGTTACGGCTCTCTTTGGTGTGGTTTGCAGGTGTTTGCCGATCACACGAGTTTCATAGACCCCACAACCATACTAGCAGAGACATATACTTGTGGGACAACGTAAACTGTAAAAAACATTTCCGGAAAATCCCCACAACGCGAAGGATATCTGCTATGGGGTAATCAGCCATCACCCCAATCCCTGGCTTTCGAATGTGAATGCAGGAATTTGGATACATATTTGTTCTCTGCCAATTTTTTTAATGGCATAACTCTTAGAGGACTTGTCTGGTGTAGCGTAGCAAAATGAAATATCATACCTATGACCGACAGGAATGCCTGTGGGGTCTATCCAGTGACTCGAGGCTGGCTCGCGCGCAGAACCACAGAGCCGGACCGGACCCGTGACGTAACTGTCATGATGACGCACTTCCTGTCGCGGTAAATAACAAAATACGGACAACACTCCACAACGATAAAGTTTTTTTTATAGAAAGTTTGTTTATTAAATAGTGAACTTTGAATGAAATAAATATGCCGAAAACAAACCATCACACAAAGTCAAATGAGTGTCGTTTTTAGAGACACGGACGACTGATGCATAATCGTTAGATAACACGAATATTTTTCTAGTACTGTCACTACTATTAACCACAGCATTAACCATAAATACATATAAAGATAACCTTAACCCAAATGTATAATGAAATTGTAACAATTTCCCCCGCCCCTAATTGGTTCGAGCCCAACGTTAAGCGGTTTACAGGCATCTCTGTGAAGTGAAGTAAGACAATTTATGTACTCTGTTAGCACCCAGTATGACTTACTTATGCCCATCGTCCCTCTTGTGTCATAGGCGTTGTCCACAGTTTTCCAGAGTCTTCTGTCCTGGGCTTTTATTTCAATCTGCCTCCAGGTGTATCCTGTCATCTTTGTGTCTGTCTGGAGATCCTTTCGTCACATGTACTTTGGACGGCCTCGTTTTTGTCTGCCATGTGGTTCCATGTCAGGGCCTGCCTCGTGATACTTGACGCTGGTATACGGAGTGGGTGACCAATTCATCACCATCGTCTCCTTCTGATCTCATCTCCAGCTTGGTGCGTTCTCTCACACAAGTCAAACTTGCTGATGGTGTCTGGCCAGCGGATCTGGAGGATTCTTCTCAGACAGTTGTTGATAAAGGTCTGTACTTTCTTGATGGTGGTGATAGTTGTCCTCCGTGTCTCTGCTCCAAACAGTTCCATATATCAAAATCTGAATGCAACTTTAAGGGACCCGTTTTGTATGTCCTTCCTCTGTCTTCCGCTTTCCAACTGAACTCACAACTATTATTTTATACACTATTATGTCAGTTCCTAGTCTTCATCGCGGCTGGTCCATTCGACAGATGGCGCCACTAGGTTGTTACCAGATGCGCAATGCTTCGGGGAGTAATGATGTGTGTTACTGAAGAAGAATTTCCGGTTTTAATATGTTTTTAAACGGACAATAACGTTTTTTGAATCTTGAATCTTTAAATACACGACGCTTCAGGTGTAGACAGGGAAAATATATTCAAATACGCATGTTTATAAGCCCACCAACAAGCAACGATACAGTCTGATAACCAAACTACAACCGACGTCCATTTGACATGGATGTGAGCTAGTTGATGAATGAATGAAAATAAAACGTTCGTTCGTTCGTTCGTTCGTTCGTTCGTTCGTTCGTTCGTTCGTTCGTTCGTTCGTTCGTTCGTTCGTTCGTTCGTTCGTTCGTTCGTTCGTTCGTTCGTTCGTTCGTTCGTTCGTTCGTTCGTTCGTTCGTTCGTTCGTTCGTTCGTTCGTTCGTCCGTCCGTCCGTCCGTCCGTCCGTCCGTCCGTCCGTCCGTCCGTCCGTCCGTCCGTCCGTCCGTTCGATCGATCGATCGATCGATCGCTCGCTCGCTCGCTCGCTCGTTCGTTCGTTCGTTCGTTCGTTCGTTCGTTCATTCATTCATTCATTCATGCAGATAGCTAGCTGACATCCACTCATCATACGACAACCAATTCACAGCAATTGTCATAAATACAGCACATAAAACTTAAACCCGTTTCATACTCCACAATGCCGCCACCTGGACTGACAACTGCGTTTCCTCACTGAAGAGGTATCGCTAACTAACTATCTTTGCCCTTTTTAATCCTTTTCTAAATGATAGCGAGTGCAGAGATAACATTGGAGTTAACTAAACGCATGCTTTCTTACGTTGATGCAGATGTGATAAATTCGCTGGTGTACTAAAACGTATACCAAATTTTAAACCCTACAAAGCCCAACGACCAGGCAACAGCCACTGTTGAAATTGCGCCATCACTAACTTTTATCTAACGGAAGTCATATGCAGTCAAATACAGGAAAACTTCCCATAGATTGGTCAAAAGCAAATGTCTCACCTATTTTCAAGAATGGCTCAAATACCTGGCTTCAAATCTATTGACACATCTCCGTGACATTTATAGTATCGAATTTAATGGAACATATCTTGGTCAGAAACAGTCACATACAATTATTTACCATATTCAACATTGCTTTCAATCTCAAATGTCAAGTGAGACGCATCTTATTTAGTTCATACACAACCTAGTTACCCATATGCAGTCTGGTGCGCAAACGGATCATAGTGATGGATTTCATAACAAAAACATCGATAAGGTCAGCCACAGCAAATTGAATCACAAAATCCACCACTGGGGCATTCAAGGCAAAACTAATTTCTGGATTCGAGCATTTTAACTGACATGCCCAAGGAATAATAACAAAGGGCGAGCGAGGTCAACTCGAATTCAAAACTACATGATGTATAAAATAACCAATGACCTAGTCGGTTTAAAGTAAACCAATCTCTTATTCCTGTAAACACAGTCACTAGAAAACAACATTCCTGGTCATACCTTATTCTAGATGTAATTTCCATTTTTGCCAAGTACCATTTGACTTTGGAACATATTGTAAAACAGAACAACTTGGATACATATAAGAACAACATCCAGACTTCACACTACCACTTTTTAGACATAACTAGTTCTTCTGCATTTATTTAATGCATGGATTACTGTTCTAACATATTGCTCCGTAAATAAATGTTTACTACTCGCCTGTCATGCCTGTGTCTTCAACAAGTCGAGGGTAGACGAGTAGAGGAAGTAGTAGAAGTACTGTCAAGTGGCAAAGTCTATCGTAACGGAACCAAACAAGAGATACTGACACACATGCGGTTGATATCAATGTCATTATATAACAATTGCTACACTACCGTTAGGCTACTATATGTGTATCGCCGCACACAACTATGCATGATCTTTATGGTGATTACTTATGTCGACCTGGGGCAATCGATTAAAGCCCATAGGTTCTATATCCTCATTTTTTTTCTCTTAAGCGGCACACCAGATTAAACTATCACACTGTCGCAAATTAGTAAAGTATATTGCCATTAT
>OZ024857.1:5620326-5625326 GCA_964017155.1 Oasisia sp. SBJ-2009 | reverse complement strand
ACACATACATTCACACATACATTCACACATACATTCACACATACACACATACACACATACACACATACACACATACACACATACACACATACACACATACACACATACACACATACACACATACACACATACACACATACACACATACACACATACACACATACACACATACACACATACACACATACACACATACACACATACACACATACACACATACACACATACACACATACACACATACACACATACACACATACACACATGCATACATACATGCAATCATCTGTGGTTTTCAGCTTGAACTTGCGAGTCGTTTAGTTTATCCATACACAATGTGCATTCTAATCCGTGTATCTCATCGTCGATCAATGATTGTGTCCGCCCTACGGGCTACGGCTGACGTTGTCTGCTCTGCGGCGCGCAGTTCAAGAACTAGGACGTCGGTTGTCAGAGCTACATTCAGTATACAATCGGCGTGGACACTGCCGGTGACCTGACGATGGAATGTCGTTGGATTTGTAAGGTAGCAGTGGCGTCACCGGCGGCTATGTCGGACTATGACAATTAATGCTGACCCGTGCGTTTGGAAGTAGGACGGACTTAGAGAGGCGTGGCTCGTGACGGATGCATTGATTGTGGTACACTGGAAGGTACAAATAGCTGGGTAAGCCTCATCGACCGTCATAACTTGACTGTCACAAACATCGATAGACCTGACGACAGCGCAGCGTATAGCACCAGACGACAGCAACACGACAACGGTAACACACCTGTACATTCACAATGAAAAGGTGAGTTATATTTCCTATCGAATGTACATTTAATGGTTAACGCCAATATTAACAGAGATTATCAGAAACCCTTATCGAAATGTGAACATTGCCACGAACGACCTCCACACATAGGAAAGATTTACAGTTGTATATATATATATATATATATATATATATATATATATATATATATATATATATATATATATAGATATATATATATATATATATACATATACATATATATATATATATATATATATATATATATATATATATATATATATATATATATATATATAACTGAATCAAATTGCTGTACATTAGCTGGTCCAGAATCTTTTGCGTATGTGAATTCCCAGTTTTAATCACAATTCTGTATAACCAAAATGGTATCTTTCATTATTTTAATGCAGTATGCAACCACAAAAAGATAGGATTCGCTTTTTGTGTTACTTCGAGTGCTTTCGTCAACATGGTCACTTCGAACTACTGTCAGCGAGGGTCCATTACGCCGCTAGCATCTCACCGAAACATTCCCCATAGGCACCCGCTGAATTTGGCGCGCTTCTGTTGCAATCCGCCCACTTAAAGACGAAAACAACCGTTATTATACAACATGGTCGTCTTTAATAAAATTATGCTTAGTGTTGCATTTATATTTTATCACATTGTTAGGTACGCGTGGCTGCTGACGAATTACCCTCAAGTGCTCATTCTGTTCGACCTCGTCCTGGTGGTGGTGGTCACGTCCATCTCCATGACACTCTACGGATTCCCAGCCTTCAAGGAACCGCTCAAGGTAACCACGGCGTTCTCACACATCGCCTGTCTTTTAATGTCTTTTTTGTCAGATTTCTTGTACAAGAGTCCTATGGTTATACTTTGTTCATTAAGTGAAACCAAAACAGCAACTGTATTTCGCTGTCACAAATCTACTCTTAATAGATGTTTTACTTCTAACCCTGTATGTCTATTCACTGCAAGTTTTGTTTATCACCTCGGGCGTTCGAACATGACAACAAGAAACTTCCGTTATTCATCTTACGAAAGTATTCTCTCTAATAATAATAATACTTTTTTACATAAGAAAAACATTATAATTATGTTCATATGCGCATGTATGCTATCAGGATTGATAAAAAAATAAAAAAATAAAAATAAGTGTACGCACTTAGGGGCTTGCATACACAATATTTATTCTTTTATAGGAGTATAGTAAACAAGGGTATAGTATAATAAATTATAGTTTAGCATAGTGTGATTTATCCATTCCTTTTCCATCACTGGAATCGAACCGACGCGATAGTTTCTGGAGAAATGGCGACTCACGGCACGAAAGGAAACAGCTGTTAGCGAAACCCACGAGTCATGAAATTGAAAATAGCTTCGCCTAGCACCAGGTATTAATGTTTTGAGAAAACGCTTATATTTAGATTGTAAAAGTGTCTACCCACTTATCTACGGTCGAAAACCTCAAAGCGATTCAACTACGTTTCACAACTCACAAGTCCGTTTTAGGAACTCAATTCACTTTAATATCCTTTAAAAGGATAATCATCTTACAACTCATGATCGCATCTATTAGCTATGAAGACTGTTAGTGAGCCTACTACGCTCCGTCAGATTCTAATGTCCGTCTCTGCATGGACAAGGCGTGTCCCGAAAAAGGTCGCTTGTGGTGTTCTGGGTCGCCACTTGTCAGACAAGGTCAGCTTAACATTCCTGTGTGGGTCTACATGAATCACTTGGTGATGCCCATAAATCTAACTATTTGCATTATATTTCCCTGTAATTTGCAAAAAAATATTGTATCGAACACAAAGACATATGAACGCCAGTATGTTGTATAAATACTGTTATCGTCTTTATAGTGAGTTCAGTGTCGCCATAATGATGTCGATTCAGATTAATGCAATCTAAGAACACATAAAATAATTATATTATAACCTACCCAAATTATATATAAATACATATACAACTGTACATCGTACACACACGCGCACACACACGCACGCACGCGCGCACGCACGCACGCGCGCGCGCACATACACATACGCACGCACGTACACACACACACACACACACACACACACACACTCTCTCTCTCTCATATACCAACATAGCACCACTGAGCTCGGATAATTCTGAGGATATTATTGGCGCCATAGATTTGTTGTTATTATTATTATTATCATTCCCCTTTCTTGTATATTCCAATACATTTTGAGACTGTGTAGACCAAGGTAACCGGCACACTAATCGGGTAATAACGCTTATGATGATGAAAATCGACCGTCTACACAGGTATTATAGTCCCTGCTTCGACCTTAACGAAGAGCCACCCTTGATCAGGTCAATATGTAAATTCCCCGTGCTTGCACCAGCTAAGGACAGAACCCTTTGTTCTGGTGCAGAGACCTAGCGATAATTATGGTGGCTCACGGCTCAGGGCTCGTCGGTGAAAGTATTATACTCTGTAGTCGTAGACCCCGTCGGTTTGTACTGACGGCTTAAAGGATGACAGGCATAGGGTCATTTACGCGAGACCGCTTTCATAGCAACCGACAGGTATGTCCATTGCATGAACGGTAAACTTATAATGACGTCACGCGGTCAGCCTTTCACAGTGGCATGCATTCAGACTACGTAGAAGTGTAATTAATCAAGGATGTCAGTTGGACAGAACGTAATTAAAGATACCAACGACGACGGAGTTGCAAATATTTGAAACCATACATGTGGTCAACAGTTATCCAGGTGGCGCTACTATGAACTAATTATATAATAAATAACCTCATATGTTAACTATTGCCCGGCTTCTATTGCCCCAAAACGGGCAGGTACGATATAATTGCCACAATTGTGTAACTGGACACGCCAGCTCGAAACAAATATCGCTATCCACTTAGACATAAGCTAACTCTTTCCTTGGCAATGAACACGTGGTTTTATTTCTTCGCAGGGCGTTTCCCCGCGGGGAACAGTGATCGGAGGCCGCCAGAAGGCGATGGGACAAGTGGCTGACGAGATGGCGTCGGGGGAGCTGACGACGGCCCCTCGCTTCCCCCAATCCTCTCCCTCCCCGGGCCAGACAGGCGCCGCCGCCTTCAGTTGTCTCGACGAGCCAATCATAGGTGAGAGTCGACTGTTTCTGCCGAGTCTGTGGCGACGTCCGTTTGTGTCTTCGCTGCAGCGCGCCAAGTTGCTTATTTATTATAATCGGGTCGAAAGTAGTCGTGCTACGATAATGAGGCAAAACCATTAAAGACAACCAGATGTTCAAAGTTGTTCAGTAGGATCGACGGGACATGGCATGTTCTGCGATCATGCTGAAATTAAGTATAATGTTCTTAGCGACCTATATCACATGTTTATGATTACGATGATAAGTAATAACAACAGCAATCAGTTGACTAAGAAACGTCAGCATAGTCAATCTGACCTATATATATTATGTATATATATATATATATATATATATATATTATGTATATATATATATATATATATATATATATATATATATATATATATATATATATATATATATATATATATTGAAGACAACATAAGCATCATATAGTAGAGTACTGCATGTAATGTTACAAAGTGACATGTCATCTATCGTCTAATAATAATAATAATAAAATGTATATTGCTTTGGTCTAGTCTTAAGTTGAATCATTATACCACTGCTATTTTAACTGTCGATAACAAATATTGTATTATTATTATTATTATGCGTTTCGTATGACATAAGACCACGCTGAAGTACTAACCCACAATGCATTTAACCTTGTCAGGATTACCAAACCCGCGCTTGGTCCTTGAGCCGACCACTTCCGGCAAGAACCTGCTGAGCGCCGAGTACCTTCGAGCGGCGTGCGAGTGGGAGAACAAACACGTGCGCCCCTTCCACAAGGGGCGCTGCGGCGACCTCCACTCGCTACACCTGTACATCCGGGCTCTCAACGGCAAGAACATCAGCGACTGCAGCGCCATCAGCGACGCCGACGTGACAACGGCGCTGGAAGTTGTCCAGAACTGTTCGCGGTACTACTTCGACGGCCTCCTCGCGAGACCTTGTGCTCCCGGAAACCCTGCCTGCGCCGGCGTGCCACAGCAGTGCTACAAGCACGGGGCCGTCTACAAGATCCTCCACTATCTGACCGATGTCGACTTCGTGAAAGACGGCGATACGACCAAGACGACAGTCGCCTA
>OZ024857.1:5605326-5615326 GCA_964017155.1 Oasisia sp. SBJ-2009 | reverse complement strand
CTTGTTGACACGATGCGACTGGAGGACATTACAGCTGTGCCAGTCGTGTAAAAGCCGCTCCTTCGCATCGATTGCAATCTCTGACGTGAACCGGCAGATCCGGAATGTTAATTGCTTTTGGTGTTCATCACCGACACCGGGAAATTACACATGCCTCTCGTACTTACGCGTCAGATCGTACCTGACTGTGATTTCACCCAGGAGTTCCGCTACCAATTTGTGAACAACTGAGTAGACACACGATAGGGTACGACTGCCGAGGTCACCACGAAGATCAATACAAATTACCCAGTAATGTTCCCAGTAGTAAAGAGAGAGGTAACTATTAATTAGGAATACCACCGCACTAATACCATACCGTGCATGTATCGGCTGTAGATGGTTGACAAAGTGACAACATAATCCTGCAGGAAACAGCAGTCAGGTACAATCTGATGTCTAATTGCTTAAAGTACGGATGATTTACCAGTGGCTGCAATTAGACAGTAATTGGCGCTCCCTGGCAACTACGTGACAGGGATCTCACCCCTCAAGGGAGCAAGGGGTGAGGGAGAAGAAGATAGGAATGCCACCGTTTGTTGCATCCTTGTACGATCCCGTTCTTTGTGTGTATCAGCGACACTGTTCTGGTCTTATATTACAAATGCACTACTACGTCTACAGTGGTGCATGCATACAGCGATATTCCACACGGTATGTTTCATCGCCAATGGGCAACACTAAAAAGGTGTTTTGAATCTTCTCTAGACATTTCATACAAATTGAACAAAAACACGACATTCCATATCCCGGTCGGGAGTGTCGGGAGACGCTGGCCCTAACTGTAGCGCCTCCTGCATGATATATGGTTAAGACAAAAAAGAAATATTCAGGCGAAAGAAATAAAAACAGCTGGTCTTCCCCCCAAAGATAATAATTTGATAATAATTTGATAATAATTTGATAATAATTTGATAATAATTTGATAATAATTTGATAATAATTTGATAATAATTTGATAATAATTTGATAATAATTTGATAATAATTTGATAATAATTTGATAATAATTTGATAATAATTTGATAATAATTTTACAATAATTTTACAATAATTTTACAATAATTTTACAATAATTTTACAATAATTTTACAATAATTTTACAATAATTTTACAATAATTTTACAATAATTTTACAACAATTTTACAACAATTTTACAACAATTTTACAATAATTTTACAATAATTTTACAATAATTTTACAATAATTTTACAATAATTTTACAATAATTTTACAATAATTTTACAATAATTTTACAATAATTTTACAATAATTTTACAATAATTTTACAATAATGTGATAACAATTTGATAATAATTGAGTCATAATTGGATTATAATTGGATCATAATTGGATCATAATTGGATCATAATTGGATATATTTTTGATAATAATTGGATCATAATTGGATCGCAATTGGATCATAATTGGATCATAATTGGATCATAAATTGATCATAAATTGATCGTAATTTGATCATAATTTGATCTTAAATTGATCATAATTTGATCGTAATTTGATCGTAATTTCATCATAATTTCATCATAATTTCATCATAATTTGATCATCATTTGATCAAAATTTGATCATAGTTTGTGTTTTGCGTACGTCACAATAAAACAATCGATTTGACGTATACTTTGCTAGCCAACAAATCACATTACGGACATTACAGTTTCCTTAGATTGTGACAAAACGGTAACATGGCCGTAACATAACAGTGCTATGTGCCGTCTAGCGCCAGTGTATTGGTGGCATTTATAAGCCCTTCCTCGAATCTGACGAGTTACAATGGAGATACCTGGTTGTTTGCCATTAATTACAGCACAAACACCCATATTTCGATGTGTATCCGTAATCACGAAATGCAAGACAGGGAATACAATCAACGGTGGCGCCACCCCACGGAACCTGATTAATCGTGAATGAAAGGAAAGCTCAGTAAAGCCAGTTGTTTGAACTAAGTCGGAATTGGAATTAAGTCGCACTTAGCACGCCATCTCTGTTAGTTGGCAGTTACTCAGCTCAGATAGTCAAGTGTTTTATTTTAATTATCAGCATTTTAGTAATGAGTAATCCATACCCCACAAGATGGCGTTACTGTTTCCTAATTTATCAAGGATTTGTACTCGCTGGGTGTGTGTCCTTAATGGTTTTCTGCCCATCGACTATAAATGACGAGAAGCTCACACCAATCCCGATGCCTTCAATAAATCCTGTAGAATAAGGAAAACCAGGATGTCATGCTAAGTATAACATGTTGCCCCGACATTGATACACTTTTCTATATTGTACAACGTCAACGGGGTCGTCATATTGGTTTTTAAAATCCCCATTACAGATTTGTACGCCGAGGAATACAATTGAGGTGTATTCAACGCGGCAAAGATAATTGTTTCTAAGCCTCACTGAGTGCGAAAGCTTCGACAGCATACACAGGGATTGTCTCAGGCGCATTTTCAGATCATCACTGTCAACATAATCAACACTTTCCAAACCAATTTCACCTGCAGTGTTGGAAACAACATCCTTCAATTCGAGGCTAAGACGAATGTGAGACAGAACTGTGTCATATCAGCTGTCCTATTCAGTGTTGCCATCGACTGGGTCATGCGAACAGCGACAGAAGATGTAACAAGAGTACTTCAGTGGACTCCCTTTTACGTGCTAGAGGATCTGTATTTTGCCGATTATCTTGTTCTTCCGTCCCCCCCCCCCCATACACCATCTCACACAGGAGAAGACAACCCACCTTAGCAAAGTTGGTCGTCAGGTTGGTTTGGTTTGCGAATCAGCCAGAAGAAGAAAAGGTCATGACCCTTAAGGTCAACATGCCATCATCACTGAAGATAGACAACAGGTACCTTTTACACTGAAACATTCACTTATCTTGAAGTGTCATCAACCGAGATGCAGGAGCTGGCGTAGACATCCACAACATACTGAATAAAACAAGGAATAACTTCACGAGTCAACTTGCTGTTTGGAGACCAACACAGAGCAATACAAAGACAAAACTCGGAATCTAAATGAGTTGCATGCTGTCAACATTGCTGTGTGGGGCGGAGAGCTGAACAAGACCCATCCAGACTGGGCACCTTCCACACAACCTGCCTTAGAAATACTCTCCAAAAATCATATCATATAATATGTTTTATGGCTGTCATAACAAAAGCAATACTCAATACAGTGACCCGTTTAAGGTAGACATGCCACAATATAACTAGAATGGGAAAATATAATTTAGTTGTTCTGAATTAAACATTTATTTTGGATCCTTAAAAAATCGTCGAATTGTAATTTTTTTGAGATTTCGCCCATAAATCTTTTGCTCGGAGATATATAGAAAAATATATATGAAAAGTTCACAACTCTTTTGCCCGTAGAGATATATAGAAAAATAAATGAAACGTTCACAAGTCCATGTATTGTATTGATGCGAATACTAGGTTGAGCTGTCTTTTCAAAACATTGATTGAGAAATAGACGAGTGAAAAAATGAAACTAGCTAATCGCCTCTACTAAAGCAACGCTGATAAAATCGTATAATGTTTTATTGTCGAACGTCGCATTTACGGTGACCTCGTTAATACAACAACCTCCCAATTAAGCATAGTACATACTAAGACAATCCCAACTATTATTCCCGATAAGATTACAGCGTAGGAAATCAATCCCGTTAATAGGATCACCTCGTTATTCGGATCACTACGCAACTCGCGAGGGAAAGGTTAGTTGTGTGGTTTCATTGTGTTTGGTATTCTACACACGGTTCTCACGACTGTTGATTTTCATGCCTGCAGTGTCGTTCTTTTTGTGACATCTAATTCTGTTACCCAATGACATAACTGGTGCAGCGTAACGCCCTTTCGACGTCCGTGTCGATGACTCCTGCTTGGGCGTGTGTTGAATTAGTCATAGATAGTTGCTTATGCCTACCACTGCGTATTGCGTCATTTCAAATTAACACATAGCGTATACTGTTAGCTTACAGTATTTTCAAAAATGTCACCCTGACTGAAGGAATACGTGAATAAATAAGTATGACTAAAACGACCCGAATAAGTAGGACTTATAATAGAGTAGAACGAGGAGAGCAGAACGAGGAGAGTAGAACGAGGAGAGTAGAACGAGGCGAGTAGAACGAGGAGAGTAGAACGAGGCGAGTAGAACGAGGGAGTAGAACGAGGCGAGTAGAACGAGGGAGTAGAACGAGGCGAATAGAACGGGGCGAGTAGAACGAGGAGGGTAGAACGAGGAGGGTAGAACGAGGAGGGTAGAACGAGGAGGGTAGAACGAGGCGGGTAGAACGAGGGAGTAGAACGAGGCGAACAGAACGAGGAGAGTAGAACGAGGAGGGTAGAACGAGGAGGGTAGAACGAGGAGGGTAGAACGAGGAGGGTAGAACGAGGTGGGTAGAACGAGGGAGTAGAACGAGGCGAATAGAACGAGGAGAGTAGAACGAGGAGGGTAGAACGAGGAGGGTAGAACGAGGTGGGTAGAACGAGGGAGTAGAACGAGGCGAATAGAACGAGGCGAGTAGAACGAGGAGGGTAGAACGAGGAGGGTAGAACGAGGAGGGTAGAACGAGGTGGGTAGAACGAGGGAGTAGAACGAGGCGAATAGAACGAGGCGAGTAGAACGAGGCGGGTAGAACGAGGAGGGTAGAACGAGGAGGGTAGAACGAGGGAGTAGAACGAGGCGAGTAGAACGAGGAGGGTAGAACGAGGAGGGTAGAACGAGGGAGTAGAACGAGGGAGTAGAACGAGGGAGTAGAACGAGGCGAATAGAACGAGGCGAGTAGAACGAGGAGGGTAGAACGAGGAGGGTAGAACGAGGGAGTAGAACGAGGGAGTAGAACGAGGCGAATAGAACGAGGCGAGTAGAACGAGGAGGGTAGAACGAGGCGGGTAGAACGAGGGAGTAGAACGAGGAGGGTAGAACGAGGAGGGTAGAACGAGGAGGGTAGAACGAGGAGGGTAGAACGAGGGAGTAGAACGAGGCGAATAGAACGAGACGAGTAGAACGAGGAGGGTAGAACGAGGAGAGTAGAACGAGGCGAGTAGAACGAGGAGGGTAGAACGAGGAGAGTAGAACGAGACGAGTAGAACGAGGAGGGTAGAACGAGGAGAGTAGAACGAGACGAGTAGAACGAGGAGGGTAGAACGAGGAGAGTAGAACGAGGGAGTAGAACGAGGCGAATAGAACGAGGCGAGTAGAACGAGGCGAGTAGAACGAGGAGGGTAGAACGAGGCGGGTAGAACGAGGGAGTAGAACGAGGAGGGTAGAACGAGGAGGGTAGAACGAGGCGAGTAGAACGAGGAGGGTAGAACGAGGAGAGTAGAACGAGACGAGTAGAACGAGGAGGGTAGAACGAGGAGAGTAGAACGAGGCGAGTAGAACGAGGAGGGTAGAACGAGGAGAGTAGAACGAGGGAGTAGAACGAGGCGAATAGAACGAGGCGAGTAGAACGAGGCGAGTAGAACGAGGAGGGTAGAACGAGGCGGGTAGAACGAGGGAGTAGAACGAGGAGGGTAGAACGAGGCGGGTAGAACGAGGGAGTAGAACGAGGAGGGTAGAACGAGGGAGTAGAACGAGGAGGGTAGAACGAGGAGGGTAGAACGAGGAGGGTAGAACGAGGGAGTAGAACGAGGCGAATAGAACGAGACGAGTAGAACGAGGAGGGTAGAACGAGGAGAGTAGAACGAGGCGAGTAGAACGAGGAGGGTAGAACGAGGAGAGTAGAACGAGACGAGTAGAACGAGGAGGGTAGAACGAGGAGAGTAGAACGAGACGAGTAGAACGAGGAGGGTAGAACGAGGAGAGTAGAACGAGGGAGTAGAACGAGGGAATAGAACGAGGAGGGTAGAACGAGGCGGGTAGAACGAGGAGAGTAGAACGAGGAGGGTAGAACGAGGAGGGTAGAACGAGGAGAGTAGAACGAGGCGAGTAGAACGAGGCGAGTAGAACGAGGAGGGTAGAACGAGGCGGGTAGAACGAGGAGGGTAGAACGAGGAGGGTAGAACGAGGCGAGTAGAACGAGGAGGGTAGAACGAGGAGAGTAGAACGAGACGAGTAGAACGAGGAGGGTAGAACGAGGAGAGTAGAAAGAGGCGAGTAGAACGAGGAGGGTAGAACGAGGAGAGTAGAACGAGGCGAGTAGAACGAGGGAGTAGAACGAGGAGGGTAGAACGAGGCGAGTAGAACGAGGAGGGTAGAACGAGGCGGGTAGAACGAGGGAGTAGAACGAGGCGAGTAGAACGAGGCGGGTAGAACGAGGCGAGTAGAACGGGGTGAGTAGAACGAGGCGGGTAGAACGAGGAGAGTAGAACGAGGCGAGTAGAACGAGGCGGGTAGAACGAGGCGGGTAGAACGAGGCAAATAGAACGATGCGAGTAGAACGAGGCGGGTAGAACGAGGCGAGTAGAACGAGGCAAATAGAACGATGCGAGTAGAACGAGGCGGGTAGAACGAGGCGGGTAGAACGAGGCAAATAGAACGATGCGAGTAGAACGAGGCGAGTAGAACGAGGCGGGTAGAACGAGGCAAGTAGAACGAGGCGAGTAGAACGAGGCGAGTAGAACGGGGCGAATAGAACGAGGCGAGTAGAACGAAGCAAATAGAACGAGGCGAGTAGAACGAGGCGAGTAGAACGAGGAGAGTAGAAAGAGGCGAGTAGAACGAGGCGGGTAGAACGAGGCGAGTAGAACGAGGCGAGTAGAACGAGGCGCGTAGAACGAGGCGAGTAGAACGAGGACAGTAGAACGAGGCGGGTAGATCGAGGCGAGTAGAACGAGGATAGTAGAACGAGGCGGGTAGAACGAGGCGAGTTGAACGAGGATAGTAGAACGAGGCGAGTAGAACGAGGCGAGTAGAACGAGGTGCCTCTGGGGAGATACACTTACTATAATTCAAAGTTGTAAGTATTCAACAATCATAATCACAATCCCTCGCCCTTCACAACCAAGCCATGCAAACACAGAAGTATTGATTATAATTATAATTTTAATTATATATATATATATATATATATATATATATATATATATATATATATATATATATATATATATGGTATGTACATACATTTATTACCTTCATCACAGTACATTTAGTGTTGATATAATATTGTAGAAGTGTCCAGCGAATGAACATTGTTAGTTAGTGCTATGCATTCACTGTACAAATGCAAACAACATTGTCGTGGATTGGATTGAACGAAATTCGCACAGTCGCGAAGTCTGGGACGTTCGGATTTAATCCGGATCGTCTACTAATCCCACATGAACGCAACTTGAAATTGTCATTCATTGCATGTGTCCGCCACAGCATGATTTGAGTGGACTTCTCCTGATCGTGAATGAAACGTCTGGAGTGGACACGAATCAACCGTGTCTTCCTAGTTCATAACACGATATTCCACAATACACCTGGAGCACAAATTAATATAGAGCGACGCAAACATGGCGAGATAACGGCCACTCACGACGCGATAGTAATGTTTACACCGCTTCGCCTTCTTTCACTTGCCGATGTTATCAAACCAATGAAATTAAAAACGCCATTGAACACTGATTGAGCACGCAGAAAGCTTTATGCCGAGTCATATAATAACTGCGCGCGCGCTGCCGCTGCGGTGGCATGGCGCGTGCACGCGGCGCGCGCGCGGCCGCAGTCGTCACGGTAGTGATTTGTTGGTGTCGCCACGGGCGTCACTCGGCTCAAGTTGTCGTTGCGGCTGCCGTGGTCGTTGTAGCTGCCGTTGTGTCGGCGACTGTTGCCACCGGCGTCGTGATGGCCTCCGTAGTGGCGGCTTTCGTTGGAGTCGTCTGTTTTTCTGCAACACGCGACAAGTGAACCGTTATACCTGCCTCTGACGTGTCGTTTTCGGGGTGGGCAAAAAGCTGGCGCAAATGAGCAGCGCCGCGGAAAGAGTCTAAAGCGACCGACGGTGTAAAAAGCGGCACGCAAACATCCACACACGCACACGACTGATGTATTGGCTACAGTCGGGTGATTGCTACAGCCGACACGCTTACGTGATTTTGACTGGGAACCAAGGAGTGGTATACTTAGAACTCACGGGTGGAATGCGGTTTTGTCGAACGGGTGCCAGCGGGTTCTTTATTGCAGCTGAAAGATGTATTGTTATTAGCAGGGGCGTTTCACATGTATTTAGTAGTTGGTATGTACCAAAAAACAACCATACAGTAAAACATATAGTTGACGCCCAATTGTGGAGAAATACAGCAAACAGGACTGAACATTTCTCACATTAAACTCGTTTCTGTTGATCATTGAATTTCTGTAGTCGCTAATATCAGCGTGTCAAATAGGCATCTATAATGTTCCCAATTAATGCGAATGCAAATCATCCGATGATGTTTTTTTACTGCATCGTCAAATGATGGGTCAGGGGTCAAAGAAGGGAATGACACGAGGCGAGTGGATGTAGGAAGAGAGAGAAAGAAGAGAGAGGGATGAGAGAGAGAGGGAGAGAGAGAGAGAGAGAAGAAAAAGAGTTGAGAGAGAGGAGAGAAAGTGGAGAGAGAGGAGCGAGAGGGGGAGAGAGTAGAGAGGAGAGTGTGGAGCGAGGGTGAGAGGGTAGAGAGATAGTTGAGAGAGAGAGAGAAAAAAAGTTGAGAGAGAAGAGAGAAAGAGGAGAGAGGAGCGAGAGAGAGAGGTGAGCGAGGGGGGGGGGACAGAGGAGAGAGGAGAAAGAGGAGCGAGAGAGGCAGAGGGTAGAGAGAGAGAGAGAGAGAGGATAGAGAGAGAGGGAGAGAGTAGAGAGAGAGAGAGAGAGAAAGAGGGGGGGGGAGAGAAAGAGGCAGAGAGGCAGAGGCAAAGAGAAACCACTCTCGATAAAACCGCTAACGACAGAAACGATGTGACTGGTTTATTACGTGCTGCGGTAGAGACGGCCTCATTATTGGTGGAGTGGAAGGTGGGTTTAACCCACCAGAAAAAATTTATTTTTTAAACCACCCCCTAAATGGACAACCCGGATATCACCACCTCATGACGAGTAACACCCTGAGACATTATATACGTGACGATATGTTACATCGACAACGTCAGCACACCGCGTGTTATGTACTGTCGTTCCATTTCAGAACTTGGCTGCGCACAATGCACCTGTATTATGGGCACGTATGTGAAGAGGCGACCAAACATTGATGAAGATAACAAAATCTCTTTCATGTGTCAATTTAAGGAAATTGCTAGTGTCGAGTGAAACCTATAATTTTCTATTTGGCAACTTTTGCCTGACATTTTTCGACCCAATCATAATACAATATCTAATTTATTTTTATTTTAAATACATATTTCTTAGCATTCCATTTACCGCCTGCCCTGTTTGCGATCTGGTCATACCTTGTCATTGTGCTACGTGAACGTTCCCCCTGGATACATTTTTTTGAACGTCCGTTCGTGTAAATAATATTTTGTTCGATATCTATATGCCATCAGAATACGTAAGCATAAGGTCTACTTAATAACATCGATATGTGTTATCTCGTAACAACCAGATAGAGTCGTGCTACGTGTTTATCCACAGGGCGGCAAATAAAACCTCGGGTATATCAAAATATGTAGCACACTTATCAGTGATCAAAATAAAGAATATTCTCTCTGAATGCCAGACCCAGTTGCTCACGGCCATGCTATGTGTTCTTTGTAAATAGAGACATCCGTCTACACAAACAGAGACCCTGGCATAATGCGTGTTGTTGGGTCTTAATTGTTCCATCAATAAACGAACAATACAACTGCGTAGTGGACTAGATGACACAAAAGACAAGCCTGTGACGGGAATGTGTGTTTGCATCCAGTGACGTATTTCGCAGCAGCCTATAACGGGAGAACATGGCCACACAATATGTTTGGCACACTGCCTGGACATGGGGCAACACTTTACATACGAAGATCTAAAACAAAGCTAAACTGGGTCATAGTCCAA
>OZ024857.1:5595326-5600326 GCA_964017155.1 Oasisia sp. SBJ-2009 | reverse complement strand
TCATACACACACACAGATACACACACACACATACACACATACACACACACTCACTCATACACACACACTCATACACACACGCACACACACTCATTTACTCACTTACTCACTCACTCACACATACACACTCACTCACTCCCTCACTCATACACATACACACACGCACACACACACACACTCACTCATTCACTCACTCACTCACTCATACACACTGATTCACTCACTCATACACGCGCATACACACACACACACACACACACACACACATACACACACACTCACTCACTCACTCATACACACACACTCACTCACTCACTCACTCACTCATACACACACGCGCGCACACACACACATACTCACTCACTCACTCACTCACTCACTCACTCACTCACTCACTCACTCATACATACACACTCACTCACTCATGCACACACGCACACACAGAGACACACTCACTCACTCACTCACTCACTCACTCACTCACTCACTCACTCACTCACTCACTCACTCACTCACTCACTCACTCACTCACTCACTCACTCACTCACTCACTCATACACACACACTGATTCACTCACTCATACACACACACACACACGCACACGCACACATACACGCACACGCACACGCAAACACACACTCAATCACTCACGCACATACACAAACACTCACTCTCTTCCATTTAAAACATATCACGGTGGACGTTTGACAACACGTGCATGTGATAGGAGCTTATGAAGGAACCACACACCAAATGTTGTCCTATTGTGGGGCCATCGATCCGTGCATGTAGAATATCATTAACGACACATCCTGCCGATTTCCATTATGTGTCATTGTCCCCCTGAATGTGTGAGGCGACATATTTCCAAGACAAGTCGTATTTAACTGTACTTGTTTACATACGGGTGGCGCTCAACACAAATTGGTGTTTCTGAGACACGTTTCAGTAGTAATAAGTTACCTATTTCCTTTGCCAAATGCGCGTCTTCTTTCAATATTTTCACAGACACGCTCTGTCGCAGGACAGTGTAGCAGTAGTGTTTGGAATGTGTTTATAGCGGGGATTGATTCGTGTAAGTAAATGTAACGTAAACGCCCAGGAAGGGCGTCAACGAAGTTGCTTTTAGACGAGTTGTATAACTGGAAATGAATAGTGGAACTAAAGACGACCTCCCGTTGACGTTGACTTGGCCTGGACAATGATGTCAGTGTCAACGGGACCTCAGCACGACTCAGGTGACTGCCGTAAGGGAGATAAACGAACACTTGTCACATATCGACGAAGATAACAGTTGGACTTTAAATGGCGATTTCCTCGGTAGCAGTAATGTCAAGCGACGCATGTCAACATCGACTAAAACAATAATGCAGGGGTCATGGGTATTTGATAACGAAACGTTATTTGTGATAACGACGATAATACATGGACATCTAACGACGGCTGGTGATGCGATGATGGTTGTGTGTCTTGTTGCACTGGATATAACGACGACTGAGCCGTTAGTGATAGTGTTATTGACGCTGATTATGATGTCGAGTGTAATATCGTGAAGTCAAGAACCCGTTGGTGACAAGACGGAGGACAAAGATAAAAATGACGATGAAAGAGGCGAAAGATAAGAGGGTGGAGGGAGAGGGAAATAAAGAGGGAAGGAAGAGAGCGAGGGCGAAGGAACGAGAGAGAGAGACAGACGGAGGATACATAGAAAGTGGCAGAAGAAGATAACAAGAGAGTGATGGGAGGGAGAGAGGGGTGGAAAGGATGGAGAGAGAGAGGGAGATGGAGTACGAGAGGTAGAGAAGAAGGGAAAGAAAAAGAGAAGGGAGACGGACAGAGGATCAGGAAAATAAAGATGGTAAAGAACGAGCATGGAAGATTAAAGAGAGTGAATAAGAGAAGTCATAGCTCGACACCACCACCAACAAAAATGACAACAATAACAACAACAACAACAACGATAATAACAATAAAACACCCACGGAAGACGGCCGTCCCGTCCCCAGTGCCCGCCACTCACCTGCCCCGCCTGCGACGCCCATCCCCTTCAGGAACCAGCCGGCGGCGAACCCGGCCGCGAGGGCGACGACGACGGCGACAACGATGGCGCAGATGCACAGACAGCCGTACCTCGCCGGCTTCTTCGGCGGCTCCTCCGACACGCTCGACAGCTTCCCGAGGTGGGTATGCTTCGTCGTTGGCCGCACCCCTCGGTTACGCTTCAACGAATCCAAACCATCCTGGCCTGGGCCATTAGCAGTGGGACTCATATCGCTCATGCCGATATCGACTGCGGTGCTTTGAGCGGGATACGCGTCGTAATGTCCTCCCGGTTGTCGGTCCGGGAACTCCTCGTAGTGTCCCGGCTGTCGTTCCCCGGCGTTGGGTCCGAGCGGGGTGTAGTCACACGGGAAGTTGGAGTTACGTGGCTGCCCGCGACCCGCGGTGGAGTAGCGCCCGGGATCATCGTAACCGCCGTCGCCTGGGTTGGGTCCCGTCGCGGGGAAATCAGCCGGGTAGTTCGAGTTACGCGGCTGTCCCCGCCCACTCGGGGCGAGGTTCCCGACGGAGCTGTGGTGACCATTGCCGATCTGTGCGTACTCGTCCGGGGTGTACCCAGGGTTGCGCTGCCCCACGTCGCTGAACGTGTGTCTCGGTAGACCCCGCTTCACGTAACCCCCCTGAAGCGGTGGCAGCCAGTCCTCGCCCTGTCCGTCCGGTGGAGGCTTGTGCGGGAGAGTGGCGTACAGTTTGTCCGGCGTGTGTCCGGCCAAGTAGGAGAAGGCCGGCTGTGGCTCCTCCTCGTTCCCAGCCTCGCCCGACGCCCGTGGGGACGTGCTGCCGTACTGCGCCGGCTGCGCGTACGGAGATGTCTTGTCCGGTTTGATACTCATTGCAACTGTTGCCGGACAGGCTCGTAGCAGGACGCCGTCCTAAGCTCCTCTGTCGTGACGGTCGCCGCTACCGGACGTGTGTGTGTGGTGGCTTGGCCTAGTTTGATGTCGTTGAATAAGGGTTGGCTGGCTTTGCGTCGCTGTAACGAATCTAGGCGGTGCTCTCGCAATGCGTCATCCACTGCCGGCGCCGACCGACCGTGACGGTGCGGTCATGCGTGTGTGCGGCGGCGCGTGTCCAGTGCTTACGCATAGGGCAGCACGACCGTCGCGCACGAGCGCATGCATGCATTCACGAACTCATGGCACCCAATGGACGTATACACACACACGCACACACACACGCACACACACGCACACACACACACACGCACACACGCACACACGCACACACACGCACACGCTTATACACACAAGCACACTCGCACACTCACACAAAAAACATAAAATATACATACATACATACATACATAAACACACACATAAACACATAAACACATAAACACATAAACACATACATAATATACATACATACATACATACATACATACATACATACATACATACATACATACATACATACATACATACATACATACATACATACATAAATACATACATACATACATACATACATACATACATACATACATACATACATACATACATACATAAATACATACATACATACATAAATACATACATACATACATACATACATACATACATACATACATACATACATAATAATAATAATAGTAACTTCTTTTGCGCCAATATCCTCGAAAATCAAGCTCAGTGGCGCGACAAAACCAGGGGATTAATCAATCTCATAATCGAAAGCAATGCGTGAGTCGTCAACGGATGGATGGAAAAGCTAGGAGGCTAAGGAGGATAGGCAGCATTAAAGAGATAGGTTTTTAGATGTCGGCGGAATGAAACTATATTACCTTGTGATTTAACACTGGCAGGAAGCGAATTCCACACCGTTGGTGCGGCAACCGAGAAAGCTCGGGTCCCGGCTTTCGTTTTCACCCGAGGGATGTGAAGAGGGTTACTACTGGTTGAGCGTAGCTGTCTGGAATTTCTTGTTGGAGTTAGCATTGAATTTAGATATGCTGGTTGTGTAGATGAGAGTGCTTGATAGGCTATTGTACACATTTTGAAAATGATGCGATAGTGCACAGGTAGCCAATGCAGTGATTTTAGAAGCGGCACTGAGCGAGAAAAACGTGGAGAACGCGTGACTACCCTTGCTAAACAATTTTGGACACGCTGAAGTTTGGCTATGTCCTTGTTTGCGGTATTGTAAAGGAGGGAATTGCAGTAGTCGAGTCTGCTGCTTACTAGAGCTGTGGCGATGGTTTTAGCAACGGAAAGTGATAAAAACCGGCGGATACGGCGAAGATCACGGATATGGTAAAAACAGCAACGGCATGTTTTCGAGATATGTTTTTTGAAATTGAAGTTTTCATCAAACGTTACTCCGAGATTTAAAACTGAGGTGGCTGGTGTGATACTCTGACTCAGAATATGTGTCGGGAAAAAGCCATTGAGTTTTGCCCGCTGCGTTGAGGTACCAATGATGAGAAATTCAGTCTTATCTGCATTTAGTTTTAATTTACTATTTTTCATCCAGAGGGAGACATCTTGGAGACAATCCCTGAGCTCGTTTAGGGAGCGACAAGTATCTGGTGTGGTCAGAGAAACATAGATTTGTGTGTCATCTGCATAAAGGTGATGATCCAGGTTATGACTCTGGATAACTGAGCTTAATGGTGTTGTGTACAGAGTGAAAAGCAACGGACCCAAAACAGAACCCTGGGGGACACCACAAGAGGTGGGCAGCATGTCTGAGAAGCAGTTACCTATTTTAATGGCTTGCCGTCTGTCAGTAAGGTATGAAGTAAACCAGCTCAAGGCTGTGCCAGATATCCCGTACCACGTTGATAAGCGTGTAATGAGAATGTCGTGGTCAATGGTGTCGAAAGCGGCGGATAGGTCAAGCAGGGTCAGTGCAGTAACTTTGCCATTATCAATGTTAAGGTTTATGTCATTGTGTACTTTTAAAAGAGCAGTTTCTGTTGAGTGAAATTGTTTGTACG
>OZ024857.1:5525326-5590326 GCA_964017155.1 Oasisia sp. SBJ-2009 | reverse complement strand
TATATATATATATATATATATATATATATATATATATATATAATATATATATATATATATATATAATATATATATATATGTGTGTGTGTGTGTGTGTGTGTGTGTGTGTGTGTGTGTGTGTGTGTGTGTGTGTGTGTGTGTGTGTGTGTGTGTGTGTGTGTGTGTTTGTGTGTGTCGCAATCGTGTTGTCGTCAAACCTTTGACTTATTGAGCAGACAGAACCATTTATCTGCTCCCTTCTGCTACAGCTGCTGCTGAATCTTACTTATAAACTATGTTTGGCTATTATATCCTATTTCAAATTTTGTTGTTTGCGATATGCTAGTGGCTCTCTCTAGTAGCCACCTACAGTCCAGTTCACTAAAAGTGGCGCCATCTACTGATTAGAAAATCATAAACGGAACTAAGTCGAACAGCGGAAGTGATGTATTCCCATCTCAACACCGGTTCCGAGTACTGATGTTTATCACTGGATGCGTTGTGTTGTTGATATTCGAACCGTTATGGAAAATCTCGAGAAACCCACGAGCAAAGCGGATTTGAAGATTATGGGTAAGACAGTATTGACAATGGATAACAACCCAACAAAATCAGAGATGTGAGGGTGCCGATGACGTGCGGATGTTGAGTTGAAGTTGAACCGAGAGTCGAGGGCTTCCGTCTCGAGTGCTTGGCCACTGATTCGGTCTGTCAATGCTAGTGTTGATGCCATATTATTGCAAAAATCGTGTCGTCAGTGTAATCGTTTTGTTGTGAAGAGCGACGTATGCAGGAATACATTGCAGTCATATGGAATAACGTTCACTGAGTTGCGTTGAAGCTATCAAAGGTATCTTGGATGTCCGGTATCTTTGCTATATTTGAAAGCAATGCTAATGCAAAGGGGCGGGGGCATGGAATTTGATTGATTAGACTTGTTAACATTTCCAAATTTGCATATAACTGATGTTGACAAGAAAAGTGACACAGCCCGTGCTATGGTATCTGCCGTAGATATCGAGTTACACGTGTGCTACAACGCCTAACCTATGCCATGGTGTCACGGCTGCTGGGACATTATAAATGGTGTTGAAACACCTAATTGGTGTGAACACCAACCGGTGATTGTATCTCATCCAGGCAGGAACGCAGTGGTGTGACCAAACCTGGACTTGATTGTTATAGAGTTGAACTGGGGACCACCCCTCAGTCCACCAGGAAGGTGTACACTGTACACAGGGAGACTTTGTTCTCAGTTCAGTTGTTTATCCGGCAATACCCAGCAAACAAGGAACCATTTATGAACCAGTTGGCACATCTCATACTGGTTCATAATTGGTACCGCCTCACCAGTACATGTTTTCATGTGTATTCACGTGAATATATGTGTTCCGCCTATTGTCACGAGTTTCACACAAGTCTTACTGGATCAGAACTGGTACGGTTTCACTTGCACATGTCATCATGTTGAAAGCTCATGATTTCATGGTAAACATGTGTTGACACACCAAATTTGTTCACAGAATCAGGTGAATTCACGTATGGAAACATGTGAATTGAGCCAGTTGAACTCATAAATTCACTTACAGAACATGTGAAATCACGGGTCATTGTTTGCTGGGTACTCAGAATCGTGGTTAAAAATGGGTGACGTACAACAATGTGGTTAAGACACGGGAACGCCACATACATCCAGTGTAGACAGCTAGGAGTCAATTGCACAAGACCAGATACGGTGTAGGCATCACCCATGCCATAGGCCAGGTTTATAGACGAGAAAGGTGTAACAACAAAATACCATGCTTTTGCACATGGTGGGTTAGAGGCAGTTTGCTCAAATTGGGTTCACCTCTGACGGATGAGCAAAACACAAATACCTAGCAAACAACGACCCGTGATTTGACATGTTCTGTAACTGAATTCATGAGTTCAACTGGCTCAAGTCACGTGTTTCCGTACGTGAATTCACCAGATTCTGTGAACACATTTGGTGTGTTGACGCGTGTTTACTGTGAAATCACGAGTTTTTCACGTTATGACACATACCAGTGAAACCATACCAGTTCTGACCCAGTACGACTCGTTTAAAACTCGTGACAACAGGCAGAACACGTGTATTCACATGAATACACATGAAAACACATACTGGTGGAGCGGTATTAATTATGAACCAGTATGACATGTGCCAACTGGTTCAGAAATGGTTCCTTGTTTGCTGGGTATGCAACGCTATATTTATGTCATTAATACACACAATGGAGAGCAGAGAGAGAGGGGATGGAGGGAGAGAAATAAATTGAATGAGTATAGTGTAGAGTCTGTAAACATATTTAATTGTTATTTTGATTAGTTCATTTAGTTACATCTAGATAGTGATTGCTGCTGAAGAACCTCAGAACGTGTAATGCTTGTATGTGTCTTCCAGACCATGTCCAGGTGGTTCTTTCTACTGCCTCGCAAACATCAACACAGAATTCATTATAATAACATATATATTTTGTAATACAAATATTTATATTAATTACCAAAATTGAACATGGGAAATATGCACAATATTTGGATTAGTATTATAATAGTAATACTATTATGTTTTATTTGAAATAGTGTGCTACATCCGGTATTGTTTATGGTGCTTCACAGCTTATTGAAATAAATAAAATAGAATTGCAATAAATAATAAAATAAAATAACGAATATTCTACATATTGAATTATGTAGAATATCTAAATACAGGAATACTTGTATAAAATAGTAATAAGAAATACATACGTATAAGTAATAATAATAAATAACTCAGTAAAACATTTAATGGTATACATGATGAATCGTGAATCAAGAATATTCATTATCGTGAATACGATGACTGATTAAAATTGGCTTAAGTGGAGGGCAGCGTTCTTATAGAATGAGACTAGTAAGGATGGGACAAATCTGGAATTTCATTCAAATCGAATCGGATACGAATATTAAGTGGTTCAGTTTAGATTAGAATATTGAACGGTGTTGAGATGTCTAGCCGGGACATGACGTCATCCCATGTGCACAAGGCTGAGCTGCAGTTGTCCGGAGCGTGCCAATACGCATAGATCTTTTTGTTTACTTTCTGACCTAACCATGAAAGTGACTTCTTACAGACGTCAAACTTCTACAATATATCTTATATATATAATTTTTATACACACATACAAGGTTACAAAATAAAATAATTTACATCCCTGTAAAGAATAAAATTAATAAAACAAACCCGCGCAAAACTCATCATGATCTACCAGGTCTGCGGTGGCTACGCGTAGAACGGTGATTACCGTAACATCGGTAATTTATCGCAGGTGATAATTACAAACAATCTTCTAGATATCGATCCCAACCAATAGCTCAAGCCCGGACACAGCCAAACAAGATCCACCCGTCCACACAAATACAGACAAATATCCATCTCGCACAACTACTACAAATACCGCTGCTTTCCCCAAACACAGTGGAACAGACTTCCATCTAATACATTTATCTCCAACAACCTGGACACCTTCAACAGTGCATTGCAGGATATTAACCCTCACCCTAATCCCATATTCCCAAGCACAAACGAATATTCGTCCCACCCTTAGAGACTATTGTGACATACAAAAGAAAAGTGTCTTCAGATTAGATTTGAAACAGGCGAGAGTGTTATAAATTTTAACACGAGTTGGTAAAGTGTTCCTTAATATTTTAGTCAGCCATCAAGTCAGGTTAGAACAGAATATCTTAAAGTATAAGATAAGATAAGATAAGATAAGCTTTATTGCTATGTGTTTCCATTGCAGTTACAAAAAAACATTGTAATGCACTCTAATGTTGGGTCATCATACAAGTATATTCACATGACAATACACTCACATGCACCAAACGATTTTGATAACATTTACTACTACTTAAAGCGACATGGTCGGTTTGTGGGTTTTTATTGCAAAATCATGTTATACGGTATAAGTTATAACTATTGTAGTGTCCTGTCCACCAATAAATGTTTTAACGAAACAGAACTGACTTCGTAATGTCAAACGTCGAATGTTTATAAGAATCCCGACGCTGTCACTCAAATTGCTGCGAGTGACACCCACCCTTTGACCTTTATCAACTGGGAGCCGTGCACCTGGCTGGGTGTGGCAGTTAGTGAATTAGTTGTTATTGGCTATAAAGGTTTTCTAATAAATGGATGTCTCTTGTCTGGTCTTATGATGTGCACACAACATACATAACAAATATATACCATGTTTTTATAACAAATGTAAACCCATACAAATCGCACTCACACATAAAAACTGACTTCATACCATTACGAATTACAACAAATACACAACACGGCAGCACGTTCAACCCGTCAACTTGTGTTCACATGATACTGCATCACGTGATCATGCATTTCCTTCTGGGCTTTTAGCCACACCTACAACGGTTTCGTAAATGCCTCGTGGTCGATGTGTACACAGAGTAAGTGCCCTTACTGCGTCTATTTTCAATCCCTAAATGGTGCATGAAAACATCTTTTGACGGTCTGTATGCTATAATAGGTATAATTTATATCGTGTAACATGATTTTGCAATAAAAATTAAAAACCACGAATGGACCATGTCACTTTAAAAATAAATAATCACAATCACAATCACATACAATATGTCCGAATAAAAAAATTTAACTTTATGACATTGATAGATAATAATTGATGTGATCTAGCTTAAATAAAAAATATATAAATGTGGAATACAATAATATATGTAATAAACTTTGGTATGGGTAAAACACATTGGAAAGTGGAATGTGTGTATACTGCAGATGGGGAAAAAATCACTTCTGTTTTGACCGGGTTTATACGGCTAGGGGGGGGGGGGGAAAGCTGCTACTAAACCTGCTGGACCTGCTTTTGATGGGCCTGAACCAGCGACTAAATGGGAGGGGACCAAATAGGTCATGGGCAGGATGAGATGAATCCTGAGAGATGAGACGTGTCAGCCTCATCTCCTGTTTAGTATTTACTTACCCACCATTTAGGTCAGGGTTGGAAAAAATCAAGATATTTGGAATAAATCGAATAAATCAGATTTTTTCTATTAAATCAGATTTTTTCTATTTATTTGATTTTTTCAACATTCTCGACAATCACAAGAAATAATATGTAATTCGGAAAATAAATAAATATGTGGAATATCATAATATACCCAATAGGCTTAACATTTCATTCTTAGCATTTCTAAAGAATTGAAATATATTGTTCATGGCTCCAAGAATGGTTTATTTTAGTATGATTTACTTACTTTGGAGCATTTTTAGTAGCCTGATTTGGCCGCTTTTGCTATTATTATCAATTTGCACAAATAAAGTGAGTAATCAGGTAAGGATAAATTCAAGATAATCTGAAAAAAAATCGAAAATCAATATTTTTATTTTTTCATGTTGAAAACATGAAAAAATCATAATATTTATTTTTCGATTTTTTAAAGATTATCTTGAATTTATCCTTACCTGATTACTGATTTAATCGATGATTTGATCAATTTGATTAAATCTACGCCAACCCTGATTGAGGTTATTCTGTAAAATGCTCATACATGTCAGATGTCTACGTTGCATCAGCTTCTTAGTATGGTGAAATGCATGGCCTTACATACACTGTAGAGATTCACAGTTGTGGTGCATATCAATTCAATTGACACTATTGATTAACTCTTTGTTTACAATTACAACATGACAGGTGTCAGAGTGTCTGTCACAGCTGTCATATTTCTCTAATTAAGTGTGCACCAAATTGTGTGTGAGCATTGGCCAGATCCCCTGAGACGCAGTGCCCAAAAGGAGGTACATTGATGACAAGTTAATCTTGCCCTTTGCCAGCTCTCCCCTGCTGATGCAGTCAGCTTCCCATTGTAATTGCCACTGAAATAGAGATGCTGTGCTGTGGTATGTTAAGCCATCCTTTAACCCAGAGTCATCCAATTAGTACAATACACTGTAGTCATTACAAGGAAATTTAATGAATTATTTGTGCAAATTGTGTGGTACATGGTAATACAAGAACTCAATTTGAAGGTATCCCAGAGGTTACTTGCATGTACCTCTAAAGTAGATGTCAATTAAATGCAGTATTGGTTTTAGTATTTGAATGTCGGATTTTTAGTTCGAGCATTTGTAGTTGCAAGTTTCAGTTTTGGAATAACACTATGTAACAAATGCAGTTTTGCAGGCAGCACAACAATTAAAGGACTGTTAACCTCAAAGTTATAGAAAACATACTAGCATGATTAATAAAAAAGCAGCATAATTAATCTGGCTAATTTATACAGAAACGTTTCGAAGCCTTGCATACATTGAATCTATATGGTGTATGGTGTATGGTGTATGGTGTATGGTGTATGGTGTATGGTGTATGGTGTATGGTGTATGGTGTATGGTGTATGGTGTATGGAGTATGGTGTATGGTGTATGGTGTAATGGTGTCTGGAATATGGTGTATGGTGTATGGTGTATGGTGTATGGTGTATGGAGTATGGAGTCTGGAGTATGGTGTATGGTGTATGGTGTATGGTGTATGGTGTATGGTGTATGGTGATGACTCTTGACCAGAGATCTAGTGATACAGCATTACATTGTTATATGATAGGACAAATACTCTCAGCTCTGAACTTTAGTCAGTTTTGGCATGCTGTGGTTTGATAAGCGGACAGTGTTTATCATGTTTTTAATGTACTTGTATTGCATGTTTCAGGACGTTGTCACTAGGTCCTCCGACTGTGGGTAGAATGATGCCGAAGTCTGTGTGGTACGTGCCAAACGAGGACAGGGAAGTGGTGCGCATCCAGGCGATGGTAAGGACCGCTTCAACATCTCAAGTTGATCAACATTTCAAATATTGACATAGTTGGGTTGTAATTCACCTCACACTCAATACGGGCTTTGATGTGGTCAAATGTCCCCCTTGAGTAATTTAATCCTTTGTGAATCAAGTTTGTTTGTGGACACATCTAGTGTATGGGGAATTAGAATAGTTTACTCCTGTGCTACCTGTAGACCTTGTGACCATTCACTTAGACAAAGTGTGGAGGTGGCTTCGTCTTTTGAACACATGTGTAAATTGTGTCGCTGGATTATTTAGTGTATCTATTGTGCATTCAGGGGTATTTAATATAGTTTGGGTTAACAAAAATAGAACAAGCTTTGTTTGAAAATATCAACTAACACAGAGTTTGTTGATTTATGTAACATTCTATGCAAACACACCTGAACAGAGCACATTTAATGTAGATGTCCATTTAATGGCATTTTTATGTGTAGTAGCATCATAAAGTTCAAATAAAAAAAACCTAAAGAATTGTGGCTCTCCAAAAGCCTCCTTTTGCACGCCACACTGTTGAGGCACATCAACCCTTCCAAATACACCTCATCTCAGACTCGACAACTCACCAAGACACACAGATGACAGAAAAGAGCTAAAATTGCCCTCCGACATTTTGGCGGGTAATCCTGTCTCCAACCCCCATCACAAATATTATGGGGCCTCCAAGCATCTGACTTTCAATGCCTTAGTGTTCACTATTGCTACTGTGATAGCCCCTTAGAATTAGCTGCACTGCATAATCTGTCTGCGTTCTTTCAAACCCCTATCTTAACTTCAATTTATTATACAAAATTCTGAACTTTAGCCAATGATATAGCTCCTCCACTGACTTGTACGTGTTGACGTGTGACACTACATTGCAGTAAATCTGTAACCGTCAGTACTGCAGCTGTATAACAGGGCGTTTTAGGTCAAGAAAGACATTTCACTGACATTTAACAACTGTGGGTGCCATTAACTTGTTGTAAGTATAGAAATTGTTGTCCACGATGACACAACCCTGCTGCATATCATTGTGTCTTATTCTGACGATATTTAAATTAATCATGACCAAGACTTCAGCCCATTCACAAAGCACCAAAAAGTCATTAAGCTGTTAACTCTGGCACAGTGTGGTGAAATGAAGAATTAGATTACAGCTAAATAATACAGTGGTTTGTTGTTGTACAACAATTACATTGCCAGTTGGCCCATAGCTTTTTACCTGCTCAGTAAACTATATATTTTTGCAATAATCTGCCCATGAATGTTGATTGACCAACTTGTGTGTAGTAATTTTGCAGAAACAAAAATTTTGCTTTTTGATGATATTTACTTTGCTATGATTCAAATACTCCTTTTCATGTACATTTTTTATATATTATTATTCTGTTGTGATTATAATATGATTTTTAATACTGTGTTTTTGAAGAAAAAATCTACAACTATAATAGTGTCATTATATCATTATACAATCACATAGTGGATGATTTCACACATCTATGATTTATAATTATGTCCAAATACACACAAACCTTTACATTACAAAATGACTGTACTATGTGTTTTGTTGCAAAAAGTATTGATTTTTCTGCAGTATGTTTGTTTTGAATAACTTTAGGTATTCAAATACAGTGTATTTTACTTCGTAAAATATATATCCAAACGCTAAGTCGGCATTTAAGACACTTGCTATCATACTGTGACTTAGTCTCTGTCATACTGTGACTTAGTCTATGTCATACTGTGACTTAGTCTATGTCATACTGTGACTTAGTCTATGTCCTACTGTGACTTTGTCTCTGTCATACTGTGACTTAGTATCTGTCATACTGTGACTTAGTCTCTGTCATACTGTGACTTAGTCTCTGTCATACTGTGACTTAGTCTCTGTCATACTGTGACTTAGTCTCTGTCATCCTGTGACTTAGTCTCTGTCACACTGTGACTTGTGAAATTGTCTGATTACCACGTTAGTAGACATTAGTGCCACATAAACATGTAGAGAAGCAGTGTTATTTATTCATGTGACGCTGTCAGTGACTCTGTGTCTTACAGAAGTGTGAAGGTCTCATGCAGCCAGAATGCAAGAAGCTGTGCGTTGACCCGCGGTTGACGTCCTTCCAAGTGCTACAGAAACTGCTGGCAAAAGCCTTCAACATCACTGAGTAAGTGTGCTCTTGGATTAATTAGGTGAAATATAGTGTACAAAGAAAAAGAACTAATGATGCCGCTGTATAAAACAATAGTTAGGCCTCATTTAGAATATTGTATATAAGCATGGAGGCCATATCGCAAGAAGGATGTTGATATGCTAGAAAGAGTACAAAGGAGAGCAACCAAAATGATACAAAAACCCAGGAATATTAGTTACGAAATGCATCTAAAAGAATGTGGTTTAACCAGAAGATTGAGAGGAGATAAGATTGAGGTGTTTAAAATATTGAATGGATATGAAAATATTGAGAGAAATATTTTTTATCGGTCAAGGAAGAGAGAAGGACTAGAGGACATGGAGTTGCATTAGCAAAGAAGCAATGTAGACTAGATATTAGAAAATTTTCATTTTCACAAAGAACAGTAAATGAATGGGACATATTATCAGCTGATTGTGTAGGTGCTAGTAGTGTTAATATATTAAAAAATAAAATCGACTTATACCTAAGAAGGGCAGGGTAAACTTAGAATAGTTAGATAGATAGGTTGGACTCTCGATAAGCCAAAGGGCTTCCTAGTTCACCTGCCATCTAGAGTTGAATCTCTAGTTGGCAATCTTGTTAAAACTTGTTAAAGAATAAACTTTCATCTCGACCCATTGTTTTGGAGCAGTCACAGTGGCACCATGGATAGAGCGTTGGACTCTCAGTGTAGAGAACATCAACTCAAATGCTATGCTGCTAGCAAGGTCAATTAAAAGAATTGGAATTGATCAATTCAATTCCAGTTAAATTCCGTAATTGGAGCAGGAATTGGAACTGAAATATTTATAACAAAATAATTTAATTGGAATTGAAAGATTTTGAACTGAATTGAAATTGAATGAAAAGGAATTGAGCATTGGATTTTATTTATGCTGCACATATTTTTCACAACACTGGGAGTATTGCTGTGCAGACAATAGTGTTTAGTGACCAAGACAATTTGGACAATGATGCTGCTGGTCAAACTTTCCCAGCAATTAATCAGTGGATGAAACTGATGAATGGGAAGTCAGTTAGGCTTGTCCTATTGCCTTGTGTGAAATGAGTGCTGATAGGGGCCTGCTACAAAGAACCATTGGAAATTGCTCAGATAACAATCACACTTTCTACTAGGGTCAGAATACCTTCAAAGAGTCCAAAGTGTAACCAGTTACGATCCAAAGAATACCAATGCATACATAAGCCCAGGAAAACTGAAGAGCCTTGTAGATTGTAACCAGAATGTGACAACTGCAATGGTGGTAATTGCTAAGTAGACACTATAGACTCAGACATTTTAATTATGCAGTGATGTCTGGATTTAAATGGTTTTCCTGCAATAAAATGTCGCTGAATGAATTCTAATGGTTTATTTATTTTTATGTACCAGGTATTTGTGATTATGTGTGTAGGTTATACATCATACATTCTATTCAATTCAATATGATTTATTCAAACAACATTCAACAAACAATACTATACAGTATACAAAGATGCTATACACCTAATGTTGTTTGAAGGGAATACACAAGAAGTAGTAGTATGTGTGTATGTTATACATCATACATGACACACTGTACCAGGTATATGTGATTATGTGTGTATGTTAAACTATGTTATACATCATACATGACACACTGTACCAGGTATATGTGATTATGTGTGTATGTTAAACTATGTTATACATCATACATGACACACTGTACCAGGTATATGTGATTATGTGTGTATGTTAAACTATGTTATACATCATACATGACACACTGTACCAGGTATATGTGATTATGTGTGTATGTTAAACTATGTTATACATCATACATGACACACTGTACCAGGTATATGTGATTATGTGTGTATGTTAAACTATGTTATACATCATACATGACACACTGTACCATGTATATGTGATTATGTGTGTGTTGTACATCATATATGACACACTGTACCAGGTATATGTGATTATGTGTGTATGTTAAACTATGTTATACATCATACATGACACACTGTACCAGGTATATGTGATTATGTGTGTGTTGTACATCATATATGACACACTGTACCAGGTATATGTGATTATGTGTGTATGTTAAACTATGTTATACATCATATATGACACACTGTACCAGGTATATGTGATTATATGTGTATGTTATACATCATACATGACATGCTGTAACACCCCCTGTAATGCATATTAATTGTATACCAGGTAATTTGATGGTTACCTTTTGTTATGTGGAATTGGAGTGGGAATTGAGATTGAATGATTATAGATGGAATTGAAAAAAAATGGAATTGAAAAATATTGAATTGGACTGGGAATTGGAATTGATTGAATGGAACTGACCCCAGCCCAGGCTGCTGTGTTGAATCTTCAGAAAGTTTGTTGGCTCAATTTCCCTGTTCACACTAGCAATTTGAATCATTTTATGTTTTCGATGCGTCTTGACCGCGTCTAGAGCATCTCATCGAGTCTCGGTGTGTCTCGAGCGAGTCTTGAGGTAGTAACTGTCTGGTTCAGGTTGTTGCTATGTGAACACAACGTGGTATGTGAACTGGATTAGTTAACGCAAATTAATCTGGCTCAAAAGCCATTTGATGTCTCTCCAGTTATATGATTGAGTACCTAACTATAGACCATGGTGGATATTTGTGTGTGATTAGTTAATTGCAGTGAAGCTGGACATTTCCCAAAGGAGTTTAGATGGTGTTCAATAGGACTGCCTGGGAGTAAACTGCTAAGCACTTTGAGCAGTCTTAGGGATTGGACACTGCACTATGTTAGAGCCAATTTTTTGTCAATGCCACTCATGACACGAGCAATTAAGGGTTTATTTTATTATAATTAATTTCTAATCTTTTTTTCTTTTGTTTTAGTAGATTTAATAATTATCTGCAGTTAAGCCCTCATATATATGCTGTGTATTAAAAACATGTACATAGGTATATTTTATATAATGCTTTAAGCATTTTATTGGAAAATATGTGCGAGTCTTCCGAAAGGGTGAACAAACTAGCAAATAATTACTGTTTACACATTGTACTAAGCTGCTATAAAATCAAACAAGTACAGTATTTTGATGATCCATCAAAAATCCACATTTTCATTTATAAAATATTTGGCCAATGGCTTTTTCTGTTTCTGGCATTTACATAGTACATAATATGTCCTTGTTGTTTTTACAGAGCATTTTCCGTGAGCTACCAGGCTAACGTGAAGGATGGGAAAGCCATCTACCTGGCCATGGTGTCTGACTGGGACGTTGACGCAGCCTTCCTCAGCTCCTCCGACCCATTCCTCAGGCTCAAGGTCGAGATCAGGCCGTTTGAACAGGGAGAGCTTCTGCACGACAAACTAGGTAATGTAGCCTTGAGATCAGGCCGTTTGAACAGGGAGAGCTTCTCCATGACAAACTAGGTAATGTAGCCTTGAGATCAGTCTGTTTGAACAGGGAGAGCTTCTGCATGACAAACTAGGTAATGTAGCCTTGATCAGGCCGTTTGAACAGGGAGAGCTTCTCCATGACAAACTAGGTAATGTAGCCTTGAGATCAGGCCGTTTGAACAGGGAGAGCTTCTGCACGACCAACTAGGTAATGTAGCATCGATACTAGCAACAATGACATCCTGTACTAATTACATTAATTAAACCAGTCAAAATTCCTAGCAAATCATCTAATTTCTGTCTAATCTTCTCTGAAGGATTACACTGAAAGACACATCTAATCCCATGTGTCTTTCGGTGTAATCCTTCAGAGAAGATTAGACAGAAATTAGATGATTTGTCAAACTAATAGACTGAATCCAGATGTGGACTTGTAGTTATTGTAGATTTTTTAAATCTAATTTGATCAGGATTTGTTCAGAAATAACAAAATGCTCTTTTTGAGATCCCATTTTCATAATCACAACCTTGTGTTTTTGATGCTTAATAAATAATAAATGTCATGTCTGTCATATTTAAACTTGATATAGAAATGCATATTCAAAAGAAAAAACCAAACACTGAAGTTCCCTAACCTAAACTTATTGTCGGTGTTTCACTAAATCTATTTTCACTCATAATGTATTGTTCAAATGTGTGCTGCTCATAATCTGAAGAGTCTGCTATGGCTCAGGTATTACACCAGCTGAACTATACAGTAATACTAAACAGTGTATTTATACATTCACCATGCAAGGACATTTGGGTCAAGTGTCACATGAAATGGCTGTTTGCCGGGCGTGGATGTGAGATACAAAGGTATATGTTGATGTCGTGTTGAAGCCGCTGTGTTACGTCGTGTTTTATTGCCTGCAGAACAATGATCCAGCAATGAGACTCTGACATTTAGCGGCCGCGTCACTGCACCTGACTACTATTTGTCACTTGTTATTAGCTCCTTGTTTTTCAGGCACATAACTGAAAAGAATAAGTGTCGAAATGGAGGGCAGACACGTTGGTGTTTTCGGTTAAATGTCTCAGTTCTGTTGATCAGAGCACAGTTCTCTCGGTGACAAACCATTACATTGTTAATGCTGCAGCATTTTCTGAAATTAATTATGGATGGTGCATATGTTACATTTGCCACATTCAGTTAGGTAAATTAACTGCGATGATGATCTTTGTCATTAAAGGCAACATTACACACTATAATGATCACATTGTCACAAGAGACATGTTGCTTTTACCAGTTGAAGAGAATAAAAGTGAATTTGTCAGTTTTGTTACCTGGAATCATCCTCTCCTGCCAAGAGTGATAATTATTAGCAGGATGTGAGATGTCCCAAGTCATGATTGTGATGGGTACCATACAAACTTATATAAAAAATATGTGTCATTTATGATGTGAACATTTTGTGGGCAAGACATTCAAATTATGATTTTTGCCCTTTTTTAAATGCTGTTTTTTATGCAGCATTTTCAACATTAAAATTAATCAGCATTAATAACTGTAACATTAATAACTGCAGCTTCTATTGAAAGGAAACAGTGATGCAATATAATTTTTAACTGAAAAATTCATGGGTATGTCAAAACTGGCCACCAGAAATTCTATAAAATAAGTCTTCTGTGCTGGAGGAAGAATTTCCATTCGTGTCATTGTTTCAGGCCTGGAAGATTGGGACATCATAGGACACAATGATGTCACCAAGAGAAATGAGGACGCTTCTCGGTTCCCGCAGTCGCGCCTGGATAGTTTTACCGAGTCTATCAGCAACCAGGTGACACGGACGGTGTCACAAGTCAGTCGAGTCATGGGTAGGTGTGCATATTGCAGCATTTTGTGTTGTTACAACCTCACCAAAATTTATTATATATTTAATGCATTGCCTTTGTGGGTGTCATCTTAGAACTGTCTGTAAGGTGTTTTACTTTTAATTTGTAGATGCACATTGCTTTGCCCACTGTCTGTTTGATTAGCAGAAAACCTGCTCAAACGCAGGCAAAGCAAACGTGACATTTTGTTTTGAATATGTTGTTTTAAGTTTCAGTCCATTGTGCATGTGTTTATATTTTTATTATGTGTATGGTTGATATGTAAATAATGCATGGATGGCTCAGCCATCTATGTTAATGTGGAACTATGAATGTTACAGAAGAAAAATAAAATTAACACTCAGGGTGGTTGTTATAGCCATAAGTAAATGATGGTCGTATTCCAGCACATATACGCACGCACGCACGCACGCACGCACGCACGCACGCACGCACACACACACACACACACACACCATACATACACACACACACACACCATACATACACACACACACCATACATACATAGACACACACAGACACATGCACACATACATACACAGACACACACACAGAACATATACATACACAAACACACGCCATGCACGCGCACGCACGCGCACGCACACACACGCACACACACGTAAACTACGGGGAGTAAATAGTCCTTTGGGCACTGTCGTTTTTCAACGATACTATTTCAAGGCTTACAGTAATGCACAATTATTCATCTACAAGAGCCATTAGCACAAATTACTTTCACTAATTGCGTATCGTCTCTTCCCTGTGATGATTTTATCCCAGTGTATGTACATGATTTCTATTTCTCCTTGTCGTTGTCTTTGGCATGCCATCTGTGAGGAATTGTTCAGTTTATCCTTGCATGCCAGGGTTGCTGCTGCTGACTATGTCGGTACCAGTCAGCAGTACTCCTGGCTGGTCCCTTTGTGAAACTCTAAATTAAAATTCAACCAATGTAATCGGAGTGTGGTTGCCCTCCGGTCATTAGTTTCGCTTAACCGACTGTCGCTCGGCTGCGTAACTTCGCTGAGAAGACAGTCTGGTGACTTTACTGGCATTTGAATGCTATCAATGTGGGCTAAACAATGCTGCCACCTCATGGATAAGTCGGGATACTGGTTAATCCTGCCGTAATTCCTATTTTATACACTACAAATTTACATTTTTTATTATTTTTGTGTTAATAGAAGCTTAATTTTGAATATATTTTATATTACAACATTATCTGATGAAAAGATATCCTTATTTAATTTGTTATTTTAAATTCAGCCTGAGAACCAATCAGCGTCTCTACCCTAGTCTAGGATAAGGCCGCCCTGACAGTTACAACGGCAGCCCATTAATTCCCCAGGCAGAGTTGATGGGCTGAAAAGTGCTGCCACCTCACGGAATCTGGGTAACCAAGGTTGTCCGGTCATATGATATAACTTAGGGTGATTTCAGTCACACACTGCTTGTGTTACATGCAATGTTTGGGATGTAAATGCACATATTCGAATACACAAAACCATTCAGATGCTTATGAAGTTGGGCCGACGGATCATTTTACTGGAATTTTCAGAAATTGTTTATCCGTCTTCAAATTAAAACGGTGCTGTTCGACCTAGCAAACTCCCACAGTTCGCGTAAGGGATCCGCTAGGGCAAATTTTGCGTGGCTTGCAAGGATGGTTCAGTTGTGTTTCTCCAATATTATCCTTATAATATTATAATTAAGCATACCGTGACATAAAGACGTGGATAACACAATGTCAATGTGTTCTCACTTAACTGGAAATTATGTTTGATTTTACTATTTAACAATTATATTTTATTTATATCAAATGCTATTTAATATATGGGTAGCCAACACTGACCAATACAACAATTCATATTTTGTAAATATGTGCAGCCACTTTTAGTAGACTGATATCAACTTAGCGAGTCGCAGAACCAGGCTAAACATACAGACGATTTCAGGCCCGCAATCAATAAACCCATACGCTTCGATCCCCATCATAAACTACACACCAATGATGTCTCCTATCTAATCCTAGTCGGACGATCGAATCGATCTAATCGGAAATGTCATACGCGACTCGCTTATCTACGCAGGTCTGAAGAACGCGGCGCTCGAGGTGGACCAGACGGCGGCGGTGAAGGCCCCGATGTCCGACGCCGAGTTCCACACGTTCCTCGACCCCGTCGGCCACCTCAGTCAGCCCGAGCAGTTCCGGCTGTGCGTGTACCGTGGCGGCATCGAGCCGTCGCTGCGCAAGGTATTACTATTTGGACACTCTGTGATCACAGTTAACCAGTCAACGATTCATACATTTATTTTACTTAACTTATTATTTTATTTACTACATATTTATACTATTTTACTTATTTATTCATTTTTAGTATAGTGTGTAGTTGTGTGCCAATTTAAGTCGGTATTTTAAAGTATCATATTTGTTTTATTAATATATCCACATTTTATCAAAGTAGTATTGTATTAACTGTTTATTATTATTATTATTATATATATATATATATATATATATATATATATATATATATATATATTTATTATTATGTTATTAGTATGTATTTTTATTATCATTATTTTAGGAATAATAATTGTAAAGCGCCCCAGAACAATTATTTGGATGGGGCGCTATAATTATAAGAAATAAACTATTATTATTTTTAAGGTCGTGTGGCGCCACCTGCTCAACATCTACCCGGAAGGCCTGAACGGGCGCGTGCGCTTCGAGTACCTGCGCATGAAGTCGGCCGAGTACTTCCGGCTGCGCGAGGAGTGGCGCGAGCCGTTCCTGCACGGCAACGCGACGGACGAGGTGCTCGGCATCACGCTCATGGTGAAGAAGGACGTGCGGCGGACGGACCGCGGCCACTCGTTCTTCGCCGGCGCCGACGACAACGCCAACCTCGAGTCGCTCTTCAACGTGCTCGTCACGTTCGCGCTCACGCACCCCGACGTCTCGTACTGCCAGGGCATGAGCGACATCGCGTCGACGCTGCTCGTCACGCAGAACGACGAGGCGCACGCGTACGTGTGCTTCTGCGGGTTGATGCGCCGGCTGAAGGGCAACTTCCTGCCCGACGGCGAGGCGATGACGACGCAGTTCGCCCACCTCACGCTGCTACTACAGCACCACGAGCCCGAGTTCTTCGAGTACCTGTGTCAGGCGCATGCGCACGGCCTGCTCTTCTGCTACCGCTGGCTGCTGCTCGAGTTGAAGCGGGAGTTTCCGTTCGACGACGCGCTGCACATGCTCGACGTCCTGTGGAGCTCGCTGCCGCCCGACTACCCCGACGGACAACTCGACCTCGTCGACGCCGTCTATCACAACCACGGCGTCCTCTCGCCCGGACCCGGGTCGCCGACGGATTCCTATATCGCGACGTGCTCGAGACGGCTGCACCTGCAGAGTGGAGGAGGCGCCACAACCACGCAGTCGCTTACGAACGGGATCAACCCGTCGCATCGACTGCGCAGTGGCAAGGACGGGGCAAAGTCTGGAAAGGTTCAGTCTGAATGCGCGAAGGTTGTGAGAGAAAATGACTCGCGTGCGGTGAGCCAGCCACCGACAGGTGTAGAGCTGTCGAACGGTGGAAAGCATTCCAGAAGTAACTCTCCGTGTTCGACAGACGCGGATTCGTACAGAAGCAAAGAGGCAGACGACGAAGCCAAATCAAACCACTTCAATTTTAGCAATAACGTCACAGCATCTCACCCAGACTGCACCGACAAGGGCAACCACGCTGAATCGTGTCCGATAAACATCGTAGTCAACTGCCACTCCGACCCGGCGTGTGGCGTTGCACTCGGCGACGGCGTCTTGGAATTGGATAGCAGCCATTTCGCCGACAAACCCGCAGGTGCCTGCCGCGTGTGCAAGAAGGCTGCGTCGGCGTGCGCGTGCGCGGCGACTCCTCTCGCGGTGGACGTGAGCGAGAACGGCGACGAGAACAACGCGGCGGCGAAACTGCGCCCGAGAACGAACTCGGCTCCCGACATTTCCGGCGTCAGTCCGCAGCAGAGCCTCCGCCTGACGACGTCGACCAACACCCTCCACTCCCTGCCGTCGAGCCCGCGTCGACGCGACGACGGCGGCGGCGGCGGAGACGGGGTCGTCCCGGCCGTCGACTTCACCCGGGCGGCCGCGAGACTGCCGCGACTGCCGCCACCGCACGAGTTCGGCGGCGGCAAGCCGTTCCTCATGTTCCTGTGTCTGTCGCTGATGATGCAGCAGAAGGAACACATCATGTCGCGGCGGCTCGACCACAACGATATCGCCGTCCACTTCGACCGGCTCGTCCGCAAGCACAACGTGCAGTGCGTGCTGCGGGACGCGCGCGGCCTCTACGCCGGCTACCTCAAGGCGCACGCCGAGAGTCTGGCGGTGGACGACGACAGCGCCTCCGACGACCTCGGGGTCTGATGTTGTCGTCCGTGACTCTCTACTTCCTGTTCATGTCGATTCGCCGGTATGGCTGGTGATGGTTTTCCTACGAGCCACTGCGGTGAGGTGTTCATGTGTAGTCTACAGGCATCTTTGCTCCTGGTCGTCCTCGTCCCAAACCCGTCGTTCGGTATCACGGCTGTACCGACTCGCCGATCGACACAAACACGCAACACGTATCGAGATGGCTGCGTCATGACTTACTTACTTACACTACTTAATTTACTTATGCCTGTTTGCTCGCTGAGAGCATAGGCCATCGACCAAGGAACTGTTTTCTGTCCGTGGCCATCCTCTCCATCTCTCTCCTGGTGGAACCCATCTCTTTTGTTTCCCTCTCTATATCTCTTTGCCACATGTTTCGTGGCCTACCTCTTCGCCTCTTTATCGCCGGGTTCCATGTGATGGCTTACCGCTGACTGCGGTACACAGTTACACATAATATTTGAGAAATAACTGCAATATTCAGAACACTGTATGGTATGTTGGAAACACAATATGTGTGACCATTACCCTGAGTTATTGTCGGAACTGTTAATTAAGAACAACCACTGTAAATAAATTATCACTAGCGCTTTGATTAGATGTGACAACCATCAGCACGATAACACTTTGGAGCACACGTGTCGTGTGTATCGAGATGCTTATGAGGTGTATCGCTGAAGAAAAATCACGGTACACTAATGCATCGTTGTGTCGTAGCCGTTGCATCAGTGAACTGTTGCTGTCCCACCGTGTAGCGCTAATGTGACCTGTAGTTTTCGTCAGATGACGTTCTGTCGACGTACGATACTGCAACGTTGCCACAACCAATGCTGTGGTACTCTAATTACACGAACCAATCTTCCGACTGAGCGGAAAATGACCAACAGTCGGCACGTGTGTATTGTGTTATAGACACCGTATAAGTGCGTTTAGCGACGCGTTACAACATTTTAATCGACGCCAGCCTTTGGTGATATTTTCATGGTGTATGTGTATCAACAGTGATAACGATATTTTGGTAATGCTATTTTTTTTTTAGACAGCGTGGATCTCCCGGTGACGCAAATTCGTCCTACCACGGATAGGTCCAATTAATTAACCGATACTGTTAGAATAACGGGAGACTTACTTTAACATCGTTACGTGAGTTTCATGGCGTAAGAATGTTTTAAACTGGGTTCTTTTCCCCGGTCGTTTTATATGAGGGTAGCTACAACAGACCACACGAACGGTGCTCGGGAGTCAAGCATAATATATTTACCATGCAACTGTCGGGTATTTACACATATTCGGTTATTGTTACGTATAAATACTACAGCGAATGCGCAGCAGGTGGAATGTTACACTGTAGGAATCATATTGAGGTAATAATCGAATCGGAATATTCGCGCAGCATGAAATAGGTGGAAGATACTATTATTCATAGTAGACCTACCGGTTCTGCCAGTACAGTGCGTATGATATGTATACGTGTATACCAGATAGTCGTGCGCACGGTTATATACATGTATAACGTTTCACAAGACAGTGACGTTTGTTCATAGATATAAACATCGAGATGGCAAAACAAACAACTCGAGGACACGAGGATGGTGTAGCAGTGGTGTACCAGCTGTTAGCGATGCTGACGAAGTAGCCGTTAAAACAGCGTAGAAAATGTACGGATATTATAATTTCGTGGAGGTTTTATTCGACGAAATGAATTTATGCTGCTCCGTGGAACGGAAATGTCTTCCACCGTAGTTTGCAAAGGTGTTGTCTCAGTATAGCTATTTCATAAATAGTTCTTACTTCTCAATGTAGGTTTCCGTTAGGTTTTATTGTACAGACATGCTATATTACAGTGTAAAGTATATGTATTCTAACATACTGATCGTCAAATATGTTTATCGAAGCATGTGTTTATCGAAACTTTGAATTCAACAGTTCAGTGTTTACAAATGTCACCGTGCTATCCCGAATAGCGAGTTCAGATAATTCCGTGAACGTAAGCGAACTGTTTCCGTCCCCAACAGACGTATGATTTTATTTCAGCAAGAAATTATTCATAGGAGCACATTTGAGCGCTCAGTATGTTATAATGGATATAGTTTATATTGCATAGCGTGGTTTTACGATAAAACAAAGAACGGAAACACGCTTAAGGAAGGGGTGAAAAGCATTAGACGCCCACTAGGTCAGCAAGACAGGGGACGGCATTTATCATAGGTGTACACATTATGTAATAATGTACATATGCAAATACGTTATTTATTATTGAATGATTTATTATTGAGCTGAATGTTATTTAAACGAGTTCTTCAAAGACTCTTGTAGATATTTCTGGTACGGGTGTTGCGTAGGACGGCACGTATATACGGCACCAGTGCTGACGTCGATGTATGCATTGCGGCTAGTGGGGTAGTTTCATTGTTGTATGACCATTGCTTGCATAATGTGCCGGGCTTCTGCTATCCTTGCAAGGGTATAGGTGTGGAGCTTACGCGTTAACTTACATTAGGGCAAAACAGCTGAAGTCCATTTTTATCTGTACAATTATGCTTGTATGCATTCGCCAGGGAGCGTTGCCGTCGACTGTGCGTCGTCGGTGTTTTGGCGGCACTGATCCATCGTGTTGCTCTAAGTTTTAAAACAATGGAATTTAGTTGTGTTGACTTCAACAGTGATATGTATACGTATGCATTGTTATTGTATCGTGTTTGAGCGTGCTGAAGTTGTGTTCGCGTACTGCTCGCTTTAGGTGGTGTCGGTTCGTGCATGCGATATTATATGAGCAGAATTACTCGACGTTGCCTGGGGAAAAGGCAGCCTTATGTATTTTGTGATTTTGGCAACACAATGGGTACAATAAAAACTTACAGTAAGCCGTTGAAGTCGTACATTTGCCAATCTAAAGCGGAGGGCTGGTTGTGAAGACTCGACCAACGCAGGCTGAGCTGGTGACTTGTGTGTGTTGTGTACGGCGTGTAGAAGAGATTGTATTGGTGACTTGTGTGTTGTGTACGGCGTGTAGAAGATATTGTACTGGTGACTTGTGTGTTGTGTACGGCGTGTAGACAGAGATTGTACTGGTGACTTGTGTGTTGTGTACGGCGTGTAGACAGAGATTGTACTGGTGACTTGTGTGTCGTTGATGGCGTGTAGACAGAGATTGTACTGGTGACTTGTGTGTTGTGTACGGCGTGTAGACAGAGATTGTACTGGTGACTTGTGTGTTGTGTACGGCGTGTAGACAGAGACTGTACCGGTGACTTGTGTGTCGTTGACGGCGTGTAGACAGAGATTGTACTGGTGGCTTGTGTGTTGTGTACGGCGTGTAGACAGAGACTGTACCGGTGACTTGTGTGTCGTTGACGGCGTGTAGACAGAGATTGTACTGGTGACTTGTGTGTCGTTGACGGCGTGTATACAGAGATTGTACTGGTGACATGTGTGTTGTGTACGGCGTGTAGACAGAGACTGTACCGGTAACTTGTCTGTCGCTCGACATCATGACCCGAGATGTTATGGCAAAGTTGTGCTGAAGCGCTGAGACTCCGTCGGAAAACATCATCAACAACTATCCCAGCCACTCTTTTCCCTTGTCATGATTCGAGACAGCTCAACCGCGGAGTGACGGTTGACGCACCGACTCAACACACGCACACGCGCACGCGCACGCGCACGCACACGCACACGCACACGCACACACACACACACACATGCTTGGAGAGGAAAGACAGAGGAATGAATTCAAGATTCAAAGATTCAAAAAACGTTATTGTCCGTTTAAAAACATTAAAAACGGATATATATATATATATATATATATATATATATATATATATATATATGCAGGTTTAGAAGTAATGTGGATCAAGGTTATGCCGAAAAAGCCTTCGAAAATACCATGTATACTGTTGGCATGTATATATTACACTATACTATATTCCAAAGACGGAGTATTTGAAAATATGTGATCAATATCTAATCACGTAGACATATACTGTAGTAGGCAAACATTTAATTATAACTGGCGGTTTCAACCAGATCCATATTCACTTTCGTCGCGAAGAATTACAGGTAAGTCCACGTACGTGAAAATCATGCCCTGAAAAAGTGAGCGATGTAACGTAAATGTAATATTTTAAGGAGTATTTCTGCAAATGTTTGATATTGATAGATATTGGCATAGATAGCGTTTTCGTTTCGCAGGCATCTAGGACTGAAAACAGCGCAATAAAGGTCAAACGGTCGCTTAGCTCTATTATCTTGGTGACGAACCAAAAATTACTTGGCGACCCCGTGTCCCATGTACTGGTCTAGCGTATATAAAATATCAAATCCGTTTGTAAGAGAGAAGACAAAGACGTGACTGAACAAGACAGAAGACGGAAGTGGACATGGGCAGGGCTTTCTTAGTGGGGTAGATATGTGATTTGATTGTGGGTTTGGTGGTAAAAGCACCACAATTGGTATAGTTGATGCTAAGAAGGTACTAATTGATTTCAGATATAGTGCCAAGCTAAATTTGTCCCATGGGGCCCTAAGATTTGAAATATCCAAGATGGCCGCCACCCGAGTCGCGAAATTCTAATTATCGTCATATCTTCCTGAATAGATATCGTATAAACATGAATGAAGTGTCGTCGTGTATGTTTTCTGACATAAGGAATCAAATGCCACCATCTATTTGTCGCTACAATGCATTTAAATTCATATTATGATGATATTGATGTTAAAATGGGTGCGGCCAAGGCGAAATGGATAGATTATTCTCAGAAATGGATGTTATATATCAGCATACTATTATCCTCATTCATTTCACATAGTGCCAATTTGACTTTTTGTCATATGAGCTACATGTGCCAGACATACACATGATACATGGTGATGCTCATAATATATTTGATGAATACCTAACCTAGCACCCATTTCGATGTAAATAAAGAACATACACATGAATGAAATACTGATATTACAATGAATACTTAATATATAGAGAAGAAGGGGCATGATCAGTATAACAGCTTTGTAACGGTTCGGTTGGTTGAGCGTACATCACCTGTATCAGACACCATCTCTAAGAACAGTATGCCACTGTTCAACAGACCATCCAAAAGGACACCATCCAAAGCTACACAGATGATAACATCCCTCAAGAGCGACTGTGCACTATTTTCCAGGCTGTACATCGCATGCTTGGACTTGGACAATTTCTTCAAGCATGAAAATCATGCATACCCACCATCCTTGTCACAGCTGGGAAAATTGCGGTTCGGTACAAAGGCAGATCTCACAGATTGCCTGGAGAAGCTGTGCACATCCTGTAGTGTATTGGTTCCCCCTACTGGACTACGTGTAAGATAGACACTACACTTGGACACGTGATACACTAGGTATCTGGAATGCGCATGCGCACCATGTATGATGCAGCGAGTGGCTGGGAATAAAATATGCAGCGCACTTAAACTTGTGTTTGATTCGATTCGTTTCACATTATAAAAACCGAGCCGTTACAGAATGTGACATTGGCGACGAGGATTCTGAAGAACACTTTGTCTTACGTTTTAATACGATATGGCTGACAAAAACTACGTGGGAATATTCAACTGCAGAGACGACCCGGCGACGGTAGGCACGAGGTGGACGCGATGGTTGACCGCGTTTGAACTGTACGCAGATGGCAAAGGTTTAATCATCACGGAAAACAGCGCCACGAATAAGCAACAGAGACGCGCCCAGTTACTACACTTTGCCGGTCCTGACGTCCAAGACATCTTTCGGACTCTTGACGACACTGGAACGGTACGTGATTACGACAAAGCAGTAAATGCGCTAAATGCGTATTTCGTCCCTAAGGTTAACCCGGCGTACGCGCGGCATGCCTTTAGGCAGATGACCCAGGGTCAGGGGGAGACCGTCCTAAAATTTGTCACCCGCCTGCGGGCTGCTGCCAAAGACTGCGGCTACGGCGAGGACACGGAGAACCAGATACGGGATGAAGTTCTGTGTAAGTGCCGCTCCGATTATTTACGTCGCAAGTTGCTTGAGGCCGGACAGGAATTAACACTGGCGCGTACACTCGACTTGGCGGGCCAGTGTGAGGAAGTGGAAATGCAGATGGCCAAGCTGTCCGTGGACCCGGTTGACCCGTCGGCAGGACACGTCAACAGGGTGACTAGGGAAAGCGGTAAGCTTAACGGGCCTAAATCGCGTACACGAGTGGGGGCAGCAACCACGAATAGGAACAACGGTTGCTACCGATGTGGCAAACTGGGACATTTCGGCCGCGACCCATCATGTCCAGCACGTGGCAAAACATGCCGTAAATGTGGCGGAAAAAATCATTTTGCCGTGGTTTGCAAAACCAAGCAGCACTCACAAGGCCGTGTGCACTGTCTTGAATACGATTTTGCGTTTGGCGTTACCGACGGCAACGCGTCAAGCACTATGAACGTGAGTGTGGGGGGTTTGAAGTTGGGTGTCCTGATCGATTCCTGCGCTACACACAACATCATCGATGAAGATACATGGATGCACCTGAAATCCCAGGCCATTACATGTACATCGAGTGCCAAGTCGACAGGAAAACATCTCTATACATACGCCTCCACCCGCCCTCTCCAAGTAAAAGGTACGTTTACTTGCAACGTGCGAGCCGGACGCGGAAATGCGATAGCCGAATTCCTTGTTATAAAGGGAAAAGGAATACCCCTGCTCGGTAAGCAGACAGCTACGAAGCTGGGAATGCTGAAAATTGGAGTGGACATTGCTGCAGTCGCTGAAACTTCACAACTGCTGAAACAACAATACCCTGAAGTGTTCAGTGGCGTCGGCAAATTAAACACGAAACAAATATCACTACACATCGATCCGGAAGTGAAGCCGGTTGCTCAGCCGTTGAGGCGTACACCGTTCAATCTGAGACAGAAGGTGGAAAAGAAGATCAAGGAGCTGTTGGATATGGACATTATCGAACCTGTCAATGGACCGACGCCATGGGCAATGCAGCCGTGATTGTTCCGAAGGCGAACGGAGATGACATCAGACTCTGCATTGACATGAGGCGTGCGAACGAAGCCATAATACGTGAACGACATCCAATCCCTACTGTAGATGAGGTGCTGCAGAGTATGAATGGTTCGACCGTGTTCAGCAAATTGGATCTGCGATGGGGATATCATCAACTCGAACTAACACCGGAATCACGCGAAATCACGATGTTTGCTACACATGCTGGCTTGTATCGCTACAAACGTCTCCTGTTTGGAGTGAACTCGGCGAGCGAGCAGTATCAGTATGAGATCTCAACAGCGCTGGCTGGCATTGCTGGAGCCGATAACATATCCGACGACATCATTGTGCACGGGCCCGACCAAGAGACGCACAATCAGCGCTTACACAAAGTCCTGGAGCGGCTGAAAGAATGTCACCTGACACTGAACGCCGAGAAATGCCAGTTCAACATGAATAAGTTGGTGTTCATGGGGATACTTCTGACGGATAAGGGAATTGGCCCGACAGAAGAGAGAGTGAAGGCGCTTGCTCAAGCGAGGGAGCCGGAAAACGTGGCGGAGGTGCGCAGCTTCCTTGGGTTGGCAAATTACAGCAGCCGATTCATTCCACAGTTCGCCACACTGTCAGAACCACTGCGACGACTGACAAAGAAAGACGTCCCATTTGTCTTCGGTGCAGAACAAAAGAGATCTTTCAGAGCATTGAAAAAGAGTCTGTCTGACACGGGGACACTTGCATACTTCGACAAGAACGCACCGACCAAGGTGATCGCCGATGCGAGTCCTGTGGGTCTGGGTGCGGTCTTAGTGCAAGAACAAGGAGGCGAGCAAGTAGCAGTGTGCTACGCCAGTCGTAGTCTGACTGACTGTGAGCGCAGATACTCACAGACCGAAAAAGAAGCTCTGGCTCTAGTGTGGGCCTGTGAGAAATTCCATGCTTATGTCTATGGCATGAAGTTCGATCTGGTGACTGACCACAAACCATTGGAGGCGATATATGGCCCCCGTTCGAAGCCGTGTGCGCGAATCGAGCGTTGGGTGTTACGTATGCAACCCTACGACTTTCATGTGGTGCATATTCCCGGCACACAGAACATCGCTGACCCTCTATCACGTTTGATAGACGGCAAAGCTGGACCACCAGAACACAAACACGAAGCTGAAATGTACGTTCGGTTTGTGGCATTCAATGCGACGCCGAGAGCAATGAACACTCGGGAGGTGGAAGAGGCATCAGCCACTGATGACGAACTTCACAAGGTGAGAACAGCCATCAAAACCGGCTGTTTTGATGACTGCAAACCCTATGCACCAATCGCTGGAGAGCTGTGTGTAATCGGTCAGTTGGTGTTACGCGGTACACGTGTCATTCTTCCATCTAAACTACGACCACGGGCACTAGCTCTGGCACACGAAGGACACCTGGGCATTGTTGGCACGAAGCAGAAGCTCAGAACGAAAGTGTGGTGGCCAGGCATGGACAAAGCAGCGGACCGTCACTGCAGATCCTGTCATGGTTGTCAGATGGTGGCACGACCTGATCCACCTGAACCATTGAAACCGACACCCCTCCCAGACGGACCATGGCGAGACCTGGCGGTAGACCTAATGGGTCCACTTCCGTCCGGTCATCACCTGCTTGTGGTGGTAGACTACTACAGCCGCTATTATGAAGTTGTTGTATTACAAACCACCACAGCGGGAAAGGTGATCGACTGCCTGGACGAAGTGTTCAGTAGACATGGTCTTCCTGTGTCTCTGAAGTCGGATAACGGTCCGCAGTTCGCATCCGAGGAATTTCGAGAGTATTGCAAGGAAAACAACATCGTGCATTGCAAAGTGACCGCCAGGTGGGCACAGGCGAATGGGGAAGTAGAACGCCAGAACGCGTCACTCCTCAAGCGGACCCGCGATTGGAGGAAGGAGATGAGGAAGTACTTGACTTCCTACAGGAGCATTGAGCATCCCATAACAGAAAAGAGCCCGGCGGAATTGCTGTTTGCCCGCAAGATGAGAGGCAAACTACCCGACGTGACTACGAACCACGTACCCGACGTGGCAGTGCGCGACCGTGACGCCGAGCAAAAGGGCAAGGCAAATATGTACGCCGACGCCAGACGTGGAGCACAGTATTCTAATGTAAACGTGGGCGACAAAGTGCTAGTCCGACAAGACAAAATCAACAAACTGACGACTACATTTGGTGCCACTCCATTTACTGTCGTCAACAAGACAGGAAACAGTTTGGTGATTGAATCGCCAGAAGGCGTCCAGTATTCGCGGAATACTACTCATGTGAGAAAATATTTGAGTGATATGGACGCAGCCGCGAGAGAAGAGTCGGACAGTAAAGACGTCGGGGAAACAATACGCGGCGGCAGTACGAGCCGTGAAGTCGAAGTCGTTGAGACGCCCGTGAACGTCGACCCGCCTAACGCAGCCACACCAACTCAACTGTCACCGCAAGTCGAACCACGTGAGACGCGTCCTCGACGGGCGACGCGGATGCCGAAGAAGTACGAAGACTTTGTGACGTAATTGTGCAAAGGGGCAGAATAATCCCCAGAATATATGTTACAAGGCTGAGCAGTCTACCTCAACCTTGTTTAATAGTAAAGTAGTTCACATAGTTGATTGGTACTATTTTAGTTTAATTAGTGGTGATAATTTGTATGTGGACATTTGGACATTAGTGTATTAAGAGAAGTAATTCGAAAAGGGAGGGATGTAGTGTATTGGTTCCCCCTACTGGACTACGTGTAAGATAGACACTACACTTGGACACGTGATACACTAGGTATCTGGAATGCGCATGCGCACCATGTATGATGCAGCGAGTGGCTGGGAATAAAATATGCAGCGCACTTAAACTTGTGTTTGATTCGATTCGTTTCACATTATAAAAACCGAGCCGTTACAGAATGTGACACATCCAATGGCGAAGCTCCAGTCATCGACGTCATCATACTGGATGGAGCTGCTATCATCAACATGCTGAAGCCAGTTGGAGCGAAAACCTTCCAAGACTATGCCATGTTAGTGTTCCTTTCATACATCAAAGCACAGTTGGCTAGAGTCACAAGGGTGGACATCATCTGGGATGTATACACACCAGATAGCCTGAAGTCCACAGCAACAGAAAATCCTGGAAAGGGCGTCAGACGACGTGTTGCAGCAGCCAACTCCATCCCGGGAAACTGGCAGGAGTTCCTGCGAGTGGACGAGAACAAGACAGAACTATTCAACTTCCTAGCACACGAAGTCGTGGAAAATCTGTCTACAGAGAAAGAAGTCTTCTCAATCTGTGGGAAGCATGTGCTGTGCTCACGTGTCCATCAAGATGTCTCGGCCTTGGCACCATGCTCTCACGAAGAGGCGGATACGCGCATGTTCCTGCACGCCAAGGATGCGGCCGAAAAACGTCATCGGCGGATCATGCTGCGAACAGTGGATACAGACTTTGTCGTCCTGGCTGTCTCCACTGTTGTGTCAATGGAGAACACACAGCTGTGGATAGCGTTTGGCACGGGTAAACACCTGAGGTACATACCAGCTCATGAAATTGCCACCTCTTTGGGTGCAGAGAAAGCACAAGCTCTTCCCATGTTCCACGCCTTCACCGGTTGTGACACAGTCTCGTCGTTTCCTGGGAAAGGCAAAAAGACAGCCTTCGACACGTGGAGGTCATTCAATGCTGCAACGGAGGTCTTCGCTAGACTTGTCACACGACCGACAAGTTTGGACAATGTCTGCATGTCTGTACTCGAGTCATACGTGGTGCTTATGTATGATCGGGGGAGTGACGAAACTACTGTGGACTCAGCCAGGAAGCACATGTTCACGTCAAAAGTCAGATCTATCGAGGCCATTCCACCAACCAGAGCTGCACTGCTGCAGCATGCAAGACGAGCAACATACCAGGGTGGCCATGTATGGGGTCAGGCCCAGGTCCGAGATCCAGATCTTCCTTCTCCAGAGTCCTGGGGATGGAGCAAGAATCCGACGCGAGGATGGGAACCGATGTGGACGTTACTCCCAGAAGCGGCCGTGTCCTGCTCAGAGTTGTTAAGGTACGGCTGTAAGAAGGGATTAAGAGGGCTGTGCAAATGTATTAAAGCTAATCTGAAGTGCACATCACTGTGCCACTGCTGTGGCAGCTGTGAACACAGTGATCACTATTAAGATGTGATGTCTACTGTCTAGCAGCTGTTCAGTGTCAATCAGAGTAATGTTTTTGTTCAGAACTGTATGTGTTTGGAATTACCAAATTGTTTTGTTATTGTTTCTAGTCCATTTTACATCGATATATCTGCCATTGTATCACATTTGCCAACTGTGAAGGCTTCAGTTAGATAACATAGTAATCATACACGAAAAGTACTTTGTGTAGTATTAATTATGTTACTCAGTTGTATATTATATATATGTTAGGGTTTCTTTTTATTTGTATTGGTGGCTTTTAGCAGCGAGTCGAGTCTGTGTATTTTCACCATTTTGTTTAAGATGGGATGTCTAGCAGCAGTTGCGTATTCGGCAACTGTGAACACAGTGATCACTATTAAGATGTGATGTCGAGCAGCAGTTCAGTGTCCATCAGATTTATTGTTTTTGTTCACAACTGTATGCGTTTGGAATTACAAAATTTGTTTGTTAATGTTTCTAGTCCATTTTATATCAGTTTGTCAGTCATTGTATGGCATTGTGTAAAATGTGAAGGCTTCAATTGAATAATGTTGTAATAATACAGGAGTTATGGCAGTATTAATTATATCACTCAGTTGTATATTTGTTTTATTTTGTATTGTTGCTTTTTTGCCAAAGTGATGAGTCCAGTCTTATGTTCAACATTTTGTTTTGAATGGTGCTTTATTTTATTTATTTATTTTTGTTTCATCTTGTCAAGCTGTATAAAATGACAGCAATTATCATTATTGAATATCCACGTTTTGAATTATATTCAATATAAATATGTATGAACAGTTGAAAATATGATTCCATGCTATTGTACCAACATAATTGGCAATAAAAAAAATCAATTTATTGCACCCAAATTTTCTTGTCGTTTTGCATTTGTACGACCATATTTTACACATTTTTCTTGTAGATGTAATTTGTTTTACATTTTACCATTCAAATGTTGGTTCCGTTGGAATCCCCATACCTGAAAACATAGAAATAGACACTTCATTCATCTTTTTATGTCAATTATTAATGAAGATAAAGCCTTTTCTAAATGTTCACACTTCGATTGGTGGCCATCTTGGATTTGGTCATTTTATGGACCCCAGGGGAAAAATTGAGCTTGGCACTATATCTAAAATCGTTTAGTACCTCTTTAACATCAACTATGCCAATTTTTGTGCTTTTACCACCAAACCCACAATCCCTCTGATATTGTCCACATATCCGCCCCACTATCTAGTAAAACACGAGGTAATCGATAATAAATGTATGTCACCAGGAAACCTTGCGAAAGGAAACGACAGGCAGATATGTCAACAACATGCCAAGGTTTTCGGTCAACCAAGGGACCCTACGGCTGCACAATGATTATGGTAGTGATGATGATGATGATGATGATAATAATGATGATGAATGTTATATTGAAGAAGAACTGATCAACGGCATTAGCGTCGCTAGGTTTAGTATTTCTACTTGGTTAAATTTAACAACAACAACAACAACAAACAACAACAACAACAACAACAGCGGTTATATTATTCAATGCGTGTATGGTTACAGGATAGACAAAAAGTCAACTAATGTTTTATTAGTGCATGATAATCAACATCCACTTTTACCGAACTCTCTCCAGACATACAACAGTAATTGATATCGTTTAATAACTTATTCTGAAATTAACATTAATAGTTATCCATTGTCATACTTGTTCTGAAATTAAAATTATTAGATATCCATTGTCATATCCATCAAGAACTTTTAATATCAGTCCATTGCATTTGCGCAAATAAACGACGAGTTAATGGTTCCTTTTGTTCAGCAAGCTTTTAAAATATAATGTTGTAGTCAACACCTATCCGATGTTATGTGTTTTTTATTTTAACAAATTAATTATCTGAATGCGTGGGACGCCGAACAATTGCTGGGTAGTTCGCGCTTAACCGACTCTCGCTCTACTACGTGACTTCACCGAGAAGATAGTCTGGTGAATCTTAAGCAATGCCATTGCATGAAGCCTTCAGATAGCATCACTGGTGTGGAATAATCAACAGGTTTGCGTGTTTAATAATAGTTAATGCTTATACAGTATGCATGCTTTTGATAACGAAATTATGTTATAAATTATTTGTACACACAAATAAAAAGTTAAAAAGAACAAATATATATGAAAAACTAACAAAGACAACGTGTTTTCATTTCTGTTTATTTTGTGTGACGTGTTCCAGGATACATTTTATTTTCAATGTTTTGTATAGCATAGTATTATCTTAAAAAAGTATCCTTATTTAATTTGTTATTTCAAAGTCGTCCTGAGAATCAATCTTCGTCTGTACCCTATTCTGGGGTAGCGCCTTAGGCTGCTCTATCAACCCAAAGATTACAGAGTATAATTTTCACAGGGACTTCAAAATGACATCCATGTCACGGCGATTGGGTAACCGAGGCTATTTCTAGGCAGAAAACAACCGCTGAGCTACGGAATTTATGTCGAAGTGTGTACCCCGGATGCTAAATCATTACCTGAGGCCTTTTTAAGTACACAATTTTAAGGAATTCACGAACATTTGTCACATGCATCGGGTGCGTTATGGGCGTGCGTACGTGCGTGCGTTTGTGTAATTTAACAATAATGTATGTGATTCTTGTGAACTGCGTTTCTATGTAGAAAATGCCCAAATCAAAACGTATGCCTATGTGGACGCGCGTGTCGATGTGACCCTAGAAACGAGACACCCACACTCATAAAAACAAATGGCCTTGTTTACGAGATCGGGCAAAGGGCTCTTGTATAAGTACAAACACCACGTACACGCGTTTGCGCAGCAGGCACAGCGACTGACTGAATGTGGTGCCTCAGCTGGGTGGTGACATTTTGTAACGTCTGAAAGATTAGAGGTACGTTCACTGGCAAGAGTTACGTTGCGCCTACTAAGCTAGAGATGTCACGTATCGCGTATTTCTCCGATGCGGTGATTATCGTGTCAGATGCCACAATAATCGACGTATAACACATGCAACGAAACTATTATTCCGTCAGTTCTATTTATAGTGCGGAGTGCACCCGTAATTAACGTAAAGAGTACTGAACAAACACTCAGTGGAGTATTCAATGACATCCACACGATTCACGATTACAAATGTAGACAGTGTTTAAATGAACGCGTTGACCTGGTGCAGCAGCGGTGAGTTGCGTCGAACTTTACGCAGTCCATTTTTTCCCGTCATTGTGATCACCACTAGTCTCGGGTCATATGACGATCACCACAAGTCTCGGGTCATATGACGATCACCACTACTCTCGGGACATTGTGATCACCACTAGTCTTTGGTCATTGTGATCACCACTATAGTCTCGGATCATTGTGATCACCATGGCACTAGTCTCGGGTCATATGACGATCACCACTAGTTTCGGGTCATATGGTGATCACCACAAGTTTCGGGTCATATGATGATCACCACTATAGTATTGGGTCATTGTGATCACCACTACTCTCGGGTCATTGTGATCACCACTAGTCTCGGGTCATACGACGATCACCACAAGTATCTGGTCATGTGATGGTCACCACTAGTCTCGGGTCATATGACGATCACCACAAGTCTCGGGTCATATGATGATCACCACAAGTCTCGGGGTAATATGATGTAAATTAGTTGTACTTTTGTCTTTCTTGTTAGAGCTAGAAAGGTGCCCATTATTTGCAAGTATTTTTTTGTATATTTATCTCCATTATAATAAGCATTACTCGTATGGCAGATGTTCCCTCCTGTGGTTAATTTACACCGTAGTGTACATGTGGTACGAATGTGATATGTCTAATTACTGCCACTGTTTAGCCCTATATAAAACCGTTTTACTCTGGGTTGTTATTCATGGTGTGAAAAGTCTAAAGAAAACATTCTGTGAATCCACAGTCAATAAAGATATTGTATTGTATTGTATTGTATTGTATTGTATTGTATTGTATTGTATTGTATTGTATTGTATTGTATTGTATTGTATTGTATTGTATTGTATTGTATTGTATTGTATTGTAATATGTGGTCATAAATCAAACCTCTCTGCTGACTTATTTCTTCTTTTGCGCTTTCAGTGACGCAACGCAATTTTCACCTTTGCATTGAACGTAATTAATTCATCTCCAACATAGAAATCACGCTCAATGGGTTAAACCAAACCCCTTCCCCGCAGCCTCGTCAGCGACAGGCGATCAGCATAGAGAGGGCTGCATTGGATCATATTTGTATGTGTTGTTCCAAAGTCCAACGTAACTGTAAATAGGATAGTCCTTTGTGAAAAGACATGGCTGTTTAATATTTGCAGCGTGCACCGACAAAGGGTGACGTTCCGTTGCAACTTCGGTAGACTAAGATATGACGAACAGCGCGGAGAGTTCGTCGGATTACGGAGCCATTGCAACAGGTGCGTTCTATAAGCAAACAGACAAATGCCAGAGAGAGAGAGAGAGAGAGAGAGAGAGAGAGAGAGAGAGAGAGAGAGAGAGAGAGAGACAGAGAGACAGAGACAGAGACAGAGACAGAGACAGAGACAGAGAGACAGAGAGACAGAGAGACAGAGAGACAGAGACAGAGACAGAGAGAGAGAGACAGAGACAGAGACAGAGACAGAGACAGAGACAGAGACAGAGACAGAGACAGAGACAGAGACAGAGACAGAGACAGAGACAGAGACAGAGACAGAGACAGAGACAGAGACAGTGACAGTGACAGAGACAGTGACAGAGACAGAGAGACAGAGAGAGACAAGAGACAGAGAGAGACAGACAGATATATATATATATATATATATATATATATATATATATATATATATATATATATATATATATATATATATATATATATATATATATATAGAGAGAGAGAGAGAGAGAGAGAGAGAGGAAAGAGAGAGAGAGCAAAATCTCCACACAGAAAAACAAATAATTGCATATTTGTGTGTGTAGCATTACTACTAAATAATAATATAATAATAATAACGTTATTGTCCAGTCATAAAATGGATATACATTTTGCATTTCGGAGGATGCATAGCAACACAATTTAAATCAAGTATATAAATATGTAAACGGTAACTATAAAAAGAACAAATATTGAAGAACACAATATGCTAAAACAAAATGACAATATTATATGATAAATAAATATATATGATAAAACAACATTGCATTGGCAGCGGTTGAGATTGTGATAAGTCGGTCAACTATTGATTTTCTGTGGCTGGTTCAAATACTTGATGGCGGATGGGACGAATGATTTAAGGGTTTTAATAGTTGGCATTATGTATATCCTCCCAGAGGGGAGAAGGTCGTAATGGTCATGTAAGTAGTGGGGGTAAGATAACATTTTCGTTGCCATCTGAAGTGTTCTTGACTTGTATAATAGTTCCAGACTTATATCGGGTGTGCAGCGTTCAGCGATCTTGCAAGAAATTTTGTATATTTTGTTACATCGTTCTTTGTTTTTGACTGAGAGGTTTCACCACCAACAAATGAGACCAAAAGTCATAACACTTTTCACAAATGAATCGTGGAACACAAACAAAATGTTTTTGTATATGTGCAAGGCACTGAGTTTTCTCAGGAAGTACACTCTTTGCTCTCCTTTCTTATATAAATTCATTGTATTATCATCCCACCTTAATTTGTCATCGATTGTTGGATCCAGACATTTATGAGAATGCACAATTTCTATATTTTGCCCACTGATGTTGACAATGTGTTTTTATATGCAGTAATTATGGATTTTTTTACACTTATGTTGCAGCCAATTCGCGTTTATTCCAGTGACGTTTCTATATCCATCCGCAACTGTCAGAGGACTACCGCTAGATGGCACAGAATAGCTAACGAACGTATCGCCATCTAGCGATAGTTCTCAGGCGAAATTCTCAAATAACGTTAGACACGTCGCACTAAAGATATGCTGCATCAACTTCAAAATAAGTAAAATGGAATGGATACCGATTTGGACCATCCAATCGGATGATCCTTTTCACTCGTGCATTTATTGTGTTTAGTAAAAATATTAACAAATTACTATTGATACCGTATGGACTACTGTCATTTGTATACATTGAGCTATGCACTGTGGTGATTACAAATGCTAATACTGTACGTATATTGATTAAATTATAGTTATAAAAAGACAGATCAGAAACTAGTCTTGTCCTTGCAGGATCCAGTCGGAAGGACGCTCTATCGAAAAGTGTCAACGATTTGTCACCGGAGTCACGTGGCCAACAGAGAGCGTGCGGTCGGTGCTGCAACGTACTGTTTCCTGCGCATATATGGCCTCAGCTTCTACACATATTCCAGTTGGCGTGGCCTATCGTAGGTGATTTAGTATGATAGCTCACAATGATGTGCAGTTGATGTATGTTTACTAATGCCATTAGTAATATTTTTTATTTTGGTATAGTCAATTACAACAGTATCATCATAACTGAATATGTTGCAAGGATCTGTTATAATGTGTAATGTTTCTAAATATCAATATTAATAATATTTATTTTATAAAGCGCAATTTGCAATAAATGCTCAAAACGCTGTATAACACTAAAACCTAAACATTCAATATTTAAGCATAACAAATATAAAACAAAAATCTGGTATAATAGTCATAAACACATTCGAATCATTTAAATCATTTCATTAAAATAAAACAAATTAATAAAGCTGCATTTTAAAGATTATTATTATTAATATATATATATATATATATATATATATATATATATATATATATATATATATATATATATATATATATATATGAGTTCAGCAGTAAAGGTTGAATGAAAGTAAAATGTCAGCAGCATTGTGCTTTGAACATATGTGTCTTTTTAGTTTATTTAAAAACAAAATTGATAGTAATCACTACACTTTATATGAATCGGCAGCGAATCCGTTAGGCGAGGCCCAAACACTTTGAAAGAACGACCACCAAAATGAACAAGTATTGTTCGCGGCACTTCTCGCAGATATTGTTGGGACGAACGCACACGCCTTGAAGGACACTGCGATTAACAGAGCTGAAGTACTACGAAATACTACGATTAACAGAGCTGAAATACTACGAAATACTACGATTAACAGAGCTGAAATACTACGAAATACTACGATTAACAGAGCTGAAGTACTACGAAATACTACGATTAACAGAGCTGAAATACTACGAAATACTACGATTAACAGAGCTGAAATACTACGATTAACAGAGCTGAAGTACTACGAAATACTACGATTAACAGAGCTGAAGTACTACGAAATACTACGATTAACAGAGCTGAAATACTACGAAATACTACGATTAACAGAGCTGAAATACTACGAAATACTACGATTAACAGAGCTGAAGTACTACGAAATACTACGATTAACAGAGCTGAAATACTACGAAATACTACGATTAACAGAGCTGAAATACTACGAAATACTACGATTAACAGAGCTGAAGTACTACGAAATACTACGATTAACAGAGCTGAAGTACTACGAAATACTACGATTAATAGAGCTGAAATACTACGAAATACTACGATTAACAGAGCTGAAATACTACGAAATACTACGATTAACAGAGCTGAAGTACTACGAAATACTACGATTAACAGAGCTGAAGTACTACGAAATACTACGATTAACAGAGCTGAAGTACTACGAAATACTACGATTAACAGAGCTGAAGTACTACGAAATACTACGATTAACAGAGCTGAAGTGTTACGAAATACTACGATTTAACAGAGCTAAAGTGTTACGAAATACTACGATTAACAGAGCTAAAGTGTTACGAAATACTACGATTAACAGAGCTAAAGTGTTACGAAATACTACGATTAACAGAGCTGAAGTACTACAAAATACTACGATTAACAGAGCTAAAGTGTTACGAATTACTACGATTAACAGAGCTGAAGTACTACAAAATACTACGATTAATAGAGCTAAAGTGTTACGAAATACTACGATTAACAGAGCTGAAGTACTACGAAATACTACGATTAACAGAGCTGAAGTACTACGAAATACTACGATTAACAGAGCTAAAGTACTACGAAATACTACGATTAACAGAGCTATAGTACTACGAAATACTACGATTAACAGACCTATATTAAAAACAGCCAGCGACATCGTGAAATCTTATATCGGCCTACTCAAAAGAAAATGAATTGAAAGTGCTAGTGAAGCAATCCCCGTAATTTTACCGGATTACATATTCCCTGATATATTTTGGCAAACAATTACATATCCATACGCAATTGGTATGTGTACAGTATTAATATTTTGTTTATAGTATTTCTACTTTTACCTATTTCGTTTATGGTGTTCAGGTGACGACTCAGGTCTGCCAGATGTCACTTGAGCCAATATCGCTGATCTTCTGCGGACACTTGGGAGATCCAATACAGCTGGACGGCGCGGCCCTGGGAACCAGCGTGAGTCGAACGGCCACTTGGTTGCATTTTCCTAAATTGACGTCACCTATCGGTTGCACTACGGGAAACACGTATTTGGAATGTAGTGTAACGTGTGATAAACAAAACTGGCAGCATCAACAACCGCAGCTGTAGAAACCAATTGTAAGCAGCGGTATCAGCAGACAACAGCAGTAGACAACGAAGGGAGATAACACTACTAGACAACATCAACACCATGAACAGGTAACAGCATAAGACAACATCCGACGGCGTCGACATCGTCAAAATAATTTTCATAACTGTCATCGTTGTTGGCAAAGTGGTCGTCCTTGTTATTAACATCAGAGAACTGTGATTGCAGATGATCAACGTCACGTGTAATGCGATTGCCGTGGGCTTAGGAACTGCGTGTGACACTTTCTTTGCTCAGGTGAGACTCTGTAACATGCATATTCATTTCTCTGGCAGCTCTCCAGTTGCAATCCGCAAAACATATTTCAAACACTGCAGAGATGTGTATTGTAATTATCGAAAATAATGATATATTTTATTTACAATGCCATTGAACAAATATTATTGTGTAGCAACTAATGATCGTGTTCGATATATATAATAATGTTATATATTCCAATTCGCGCAATTGCTATAACAGTTTTCTCTCATAGAAACGATGTCTTACAACATTGCCGTGTTAACGTTCAGTTTCTTTTTCTTCTGCAGACGTTTGGAAGCAGGAATAAAAAGCTGATGGGCGTTTATGCACAACAAGGTCAACATCATTGACACATACTTCAGATGCACCTGTGTACTTGTGTTTCTTTTTAGAATAACAATAACTATAAAATAACCATCGTCAAAAATACACATTAAAACAGCCGCTCATAAAATGTAAAAGGCCTATGATGTAACGTAGTTTCCGTGACATGTCGTTCGTCTATTGCAGCCGTGTTTATATTCCTGTTGGTGTTGATGCCCTGTTTCGCTATACATCTCAATCTTGGGAGTTTCCTTGCTCTGGTAGGACAAAATCCTGAAGTGTCCAGGTTTGTATGGACTCTATTTATCTACCTGATTAGTCGTCTGTGTTTTAATCAACGAACTTAATATGATTTGTCTAGAATAAGTTGTTCAACCAACTACACGCAGCCTTTGCGCACTTGCATTTACGTATGTGTGTGTGTGTATGTGTGTGTGTGTGTGTGCGCGTGCGTGCGTGTGCGTGCGTGCGTGAGTGTGTGTGTGTGTGTGTGTGTGTGTGTGTGTGTGTGTGTGTCACAGCGTTGCACGTTTAACGAATAATTAAATATTTACCTTGTCAGTATGTTATACCAATAACATTTATTTCAACAGATGGCGGGGGGCAAAGACAATTGTGTTACTGTTATTTGCCTTAAACTACACGATGTCCTTTCTTTTATGTAGAACTTTGATGTAACATTAGACGTGTGTTGTTGTGTCAGGTTGGCTGGACGTTACGTGGTAATCTTCATGCCTGGGGCTCTTGTAAGTGTGCAATTTACGTTTATACGAGGAAACAATATCGAAATTACTCGTAGGTAATTATTGCAGGGCATTTTTTTTATCGGTTCCCTTTATATCCATATAAAATACATGACCTATGTTAGTACATACATTGTTCATGGCTCCAAGAATGGTTTATTGTAGTATGATTAACTTACTTTGGAGCTTTTATGTCGAAGCTAGTACGCCGTTTCGGTCCGTCAGCTACGGACCTTGTTCACGTACTGGTGTCACGTGTGTTGCCTCAGATTTCGGCGGGATAATTTGGTTGTAGATGGCAGGGAGATGGTATCCCTGATCTCTGTTCATGGTAGGGGCTCTCTGTCTGATGTATATGGCCGCCTTCATTTTTCTTGTGCCAGTTGGATTCACGGGTCAGTAGTTTTGTGTTCTTCAATGACACTGAGTGTCCTGTGGCCCACAAACGTTCAGTTGTACCCAGCCTCACCAACAGAGCACAGCAGTATGTCACCACAGCTGAAGACAGGAAATCAGAACTGGCACACGTCCACAATGCCCTCAGAGCCAACGGATACCCAGAGTGGGCGCTTGCACCTCCACCATCCAGTGCAAAACGACCACCTAACACGAACAACAACACACGAAGATCGATGCTGGGACTACCATACGTAGCAGGATTATCAGAACAGCTTGGCCGCATTTATAAGTCACATAACATACACATGTACCACAAACCGGCAAACACCCTCCGTTCGATGGTAGTGCACCCTAAAGACAAAACACCTAAAGAACATCAATGTGGAACCATCTATAACATCACGTGTGACATCGACAGCAGCCACACATACATAGGTGAAACCAAGAGAACACTCAGCCAGAGATTCAGAGAACACACAAACCTGGATAAACCAACAGGAGTAGGAGATCATTGCTGGGCCACAGGACACAAAAATACTGACCCGTGAATCCAACTGGAACCAGAGAAAGTGAAGGAGGCCATATACATAAGACAGAGAGCCCCTACCATGAACAGAGATCAGGGATACCATCTGCCTGCCATCTACAACCAAATTATCCCGCCGAAATCTGAGGCAACACACGTGATACCAGTACGTGAACAAGGTCCGTAGCTGATGATTTATACACACACACACACACACACACACACACACACACACACACACACACACACACACACACACACACACACACACACACACATATATATATATATATATATATATATATATATATATATATATATATATATACTGTCATATGTACGTGTGTGGCCTGGCGCCTATGACAATGTTATGCCAGTTATTTGTTTTTATGTAAACAACTCTTTACCTACTGCTGTTTTTTTGTTCGTATAATATTGTTGTGTGTTGTCCGATTGATGGTCCAAGCTTAAATAAAATATTCGTATAGAGGAAACCAATTCTTCAAAATAATCTTTTTCATGGTGCATAACATATATACAACAATTTGGCACTATTCCTCTGGCAGTGTTCAGCTGATATGTGAATTGCAACTCAGAACACACAATTAATCTGACTCGTTTCTTTTTGTAGAGTTTCTTCATGTACGTTATTTTGTCGAAGTTCATACAGAACCAAGTAAGGACCTTGCGTATGTTTTGCGTTGTGTTTGCTACTAGATCGCCATAATGTATCACTATAACCGGACGACGTGTCACGTCACCGCTTGCTAGAACCGCTTCATGTCACGCCTCTAACCTGGTCACGGTTGTGTTGACTATTACATGTGTCAGTCAGCTGCGTCACATTCAGAGTAACATGTTGAACGTCGTTCTTCAGGAAAGGGCCCAAATACAGCTAATGGCGCTACGTATTATCCATGTAGTACTTGTTTTCTAAAACAATTCCCATGATTTCATGCATATACGTTATTCATGTATTTTATTAATATTAATGTCAGCAAATCCGATAAATGTGATGTGCTTGTAGAACATCGTCCTACCGAATGTGGTCATAGGAATCGTCGCCAACGTCGTAAATGCTGTGCTGCACTATGTGTTTCTGTATCAACTGCACTGGGGCACTGAGTGAGTAACGCTTTTTCATGACAAACGCAGGCTTTTGTGTCGCATGTATAGACATTGGAACTGGCGCTTAGCCCTCAATATTTGTGGAAGGAGCTTAGCCAACCTCATACTATTTAGGGACGGCGAGTGTATTGTTGTTGTGGTGTGATTGTTTGTTGGTGGGGCTGGACATAAGATTAGCCCTAACATCTTTGTCGTAAAATCAGGTTGTTAGAGGGTGTGAAAGTATAGTTTTCTTTGAAGATCGACGTATTCGCTAATAATATGTTATATGATCTTATATTATCTGATGCATTCAACGATTCTTGCTTATGTCATACGTCATATCTGGCTAAATACAGTTACATCAGTTTTGAGAAAATGGCTTAAGCAAAGCATATATGTTATTGCTGATACAGTGTATATTACAGTAATATGAAGTGTCCTCTGCACAATCACACGCAAGAAAACCATGCTTGGTACCTTTTGCATTAGCAATACATACACTTTTTTTTCCATTCAATGTACCTTTTTCTGTGATATTTCTTCTGCTACCAGCAATTTTCGTCAGATAGCAGTGGAATAGTCACAAACGAAAAGAAATCGATTGTGAAGTAAATCCAAAAATGCTCGTACATGAAAATGCTGTTCTTCAGTGGCTCGGCCGTGGCACAAGTTTGTGCGTACTTCACCTTGTTCGCACTCACCTTTCTCTACATCATCTGGACGAAAGCCTACAAGGACACATGGGGTGGTAAGTCACTTACGGGAGGTGAATGTAATAGACTACGGAAATAGTATCACAGTGAACTCTATAGAACACTAGTAGGTTATCGTTATATAGGAATGTGTGATCTATGATAATGTTTTCTCTGTACATAGTAACACATTTAACTTTGAAGACATCGCAGAAACCTGCAACTCTAACATAGAGCGCAAAGGCTCAGGGATAGAGCTTCGGACTATGAGGACCCAGGTTCGAAACCTGTGCTGCGGGGCTAAAACCTTGGGCAAGATTCTTTCACTCTACATTTTTCGAGTTCACTCAGCTATATAAATGAGTACCTGGCTATGGACAATGGTGGATGAGTGTACGAACAGCCTTCGCTCATTAATTGCAGCACATGGCTGATTGCTTCCCAAAGAAGTTGAGACGGTGTTTCATTGAACAGATCTGACAGGAAAGTAAAGTGTAAAGCGCTTTGAACGGTCCTGAGGACTGGATACTGCACTATATAAGAATTTCTTTTGCTTTTTACTTTTAGTGTAGTGTAGTGTAGTGTAGTGTAGTGTAGTGTAGTGTAGTGTAGTGTAGTGTAGTGTAGTGTAGTGTAGTGTAGTGTAGTGTAGTGTAGTGTAGTGTAGTGTAGTGTAGTGTAGTGTAGTGTAGTGTAGAAAGTGGATTTACCGTCAGCGTCTTTGATCCTAAACGAGGGCACATTCCTTAGGTATAAGGGAAACGCAACGAGGCATATTGAAATGTGTAGGGAGCACGCCAAAACCGAAACGTGCCAATCGGATCGACTTTTCGGCAATCGATAGGGGAAGGCGGGATTCAATTCACGGATACATTCCCTACACAAGTATTGCCACTGGCATTCTGACGCGGCACAGATGTAACAAAACAACTGTGTCCTAAATTCATCACTGGATATGCAATTTTGCTGGAATGTCCGTGTTGTTGTTGTTGTGTCATGGAAATAGTCCTACGTTGCGCTGCTGTACAAATTATAATGTTAAGTTACGTAATCTCGCTTGACTTCACGTTCGTGTTGGTCGCAGGTTGGACTTCGGACAGTCTGCAAGGCTGGGGAACGTTCGCACGTATTTCCGTATCCGGCATGCTGATGACGTGTATGGAGTGGTGGGGTTTCGAATTAGGAATTTTCCTAACAGGTAAATTACGCACATAATATTATGCATCGTGCGCAGACTAGATCAAATCTAGTGTCAGGTGAAATAGCTCTCCATTGTACTTCAGCTATACCCTTCGACGTTATGAAGGTAAATTACGCAGATGTGCATTGTGCGCAACATGGTTAGTATCTAGTGTCAAGTTGCAATAACGTTAATCATATAGATTTTTTAAGCACAACTACCAAAATAATCGTCACCTGTCAGGATATAGGTGATAAGCTGAAGTTCGTGTTTACAGATATTCTGTCGGACGATGATGTTATTAAAACTTTGCCAAACCGTTTATATTCGCAGCATTTTAGCTTAATTGAATAATTCTATAAATACAATTTTAAACATAATTTTAAATATAATTGTTAATATATCATTTTTATTTCTACGCATTCAATATAAATATAATTCAATTAATTGTGTATATCATTTTAAATGACATTTTAGACTTCTTATAATATATATTTATTTATTTATTAACTAGCTTAACACAAGTATTTTTAAATAGATAATATATTTTGTAAAGATATCTGAGATATGTTATTTATTTATTATAAAAAAATAATATATTTTATCATTTTAAAGAACCTATTATGTACAAAATGGCAATAAAGCTTTATTATTAAACTTTCTGGTGAACTCCATCTGCTCACAGCAAAAACGAAACAGTTGTTCAAAATCATTGAACAGAAAGAAAACAGTACATCTGAGCTGGAAAAGAAAGCTGTGTCACTAGAACTTCAGAATGAAGAACATGCAACGCAGTGCAGCTAGTGCATATTCCTAATAAAAGTAATCATTGTATATAGGTATATAGTATTTTAGTACAACAATATTTATCATATGTTAGAATAAACACAACATTGTTACATAAACACATTACCAAGCTCGTACTAACGTCAACACCTGCCTCACGCCCATGCGGCAATATGCGGTGTGTGTTCAAGATAACGACGAGGGTCGCACAGAAAGTGACGTGCTTTGAGTGAACGCATTTTTTTTGTAATTGTCCTAATATTAAATTAGTTGCAGTGCGGCTATGTGTTGTATGTAGTTGCGAACCAACTGTTATTGGTTGAGTCACATAAAATTATTATTTATTAACAATATGATGTGTTCAGTCTAATAACACATGTGTCATGTCAATGTGTGTACATCGAAGCAGACTTGTTGGTTATGTCGGAAGCCAAGACGTTATTTTTCTGTTGTAGGTTTACTGGGAACAACTGAGCTTGGAGCACAATCTGTTCTACTACAAATTGACTTATTATGGTTCCAAGTGAGTTAATTCAAATGACCTTTCGCTATCATGACCTGAATTTGCTGCGTTTTACCTGGAGAATTACACTTATTCGCTTCGTATATGTTTCACAACACCCACTGCATTCAAAACTATACAGACATTGTTTAGCTGATGTTTAAAACACTCACGTAAACGTAATGTTTTCTAGTGTGCATTTTGAGCTAGCTGTACCTTTTCAGTTAGCCTACAATACACAACCGTGCCGCTTTAGTAATCTATCACTGCGTAACGCATGATGATGTAGAGTTAAGTTAGTCAAATGACAACATGCCTTCGTAAATGCCGCAACGTATATGTTCAAGAGTGGAAAACAAAATATGATTTATTATTTGTATATTCAAGGATTCACGGACAATGTTTATCTTTGCAAATTTAACTAATGTGAATCATATCTTATATTGTTGTTGCAAGAATATGTGCTTTTATTTACCTATAAAGATGTAGCATTAGGGAATTAATAAATCAACTGGACGTATTAGCTTTAACACAGTTTTGTTCTTACGAACGTAATCACACACACACACGCGCGCGCACGCACGCACGCACGCACGCACGGACACACACACACACACACACACACACACACACACACCGCAAACGCGGGACACATATATGTATATAATTGATTATTCCTTTACGTCAACTCAAGTGTCCGTGACCGCGTGTTTCATTATCTGTGTTTGACATTTGCTGCTACAAACATATTATTATGGTTGTTCATATACCATCTATTCGGAACAATATACAAGTATATAATACTTGTATGTTTGTCTTTGTTTTGAGTTAGTGCATTTTAAACGTCACTATTCTTGTTCACTGGACACATTTAGGGTGACTCATTATTTTCCTTTTTAGATACCTTTTGGCATTGAAATAGCCACGACTATTCGTATAGGACAACTGCTGGGAGCACGAGACGAGATTGGTGCAAAGACCGTAGCGAACATCTCTATTGCTTTACTAGGTGGGGAAAAAACAATTAATTTAAACATAAATATTAAGCAGCGCAATTAATTTCCCAAAGTTGTTCGCGCACATGCTTAACGCTGTTATTATTACAAGCAAACTGCCACCGACCTCCGGGCGTGATTACTTGATAGTTAATACGTGACAGCCGTAATTGATTGGTAGTTAATACGTAACAGTCCCAAAATGCCAGAACACACACATCATGGCTTAGTCAAGTGAACACACCGGCATAACTTTGACAGCTGCATCACGCTCGTGTTGCAATACTCGCGGGCATTTCAAAATGACGGTTGCCAAAGAAGAGACAAAAGTGAAATTTGCGTTTATCGATAAGCCCTTGTCGTTACAGAGTAGGACTATTTTAAATGGTAACTAATTGTTCTGGTATTGGCGTGAAGGTAGACGTATCATATTGTGTCATCGCCTACTTTATATTCCAAGCTGCTATATATATATATATATATATATATATATATATATATATATATATATATATATATATATATATATATTATGTAATTCAATTATCTGACATAGTTTCTAAAATATTAAGATAATTACGTAAACACGAATAATTAACATAAATTAAAAAGCTAACAATTTACGTATAATAACTAATACTACGTAATCAATGTTATGTCATAGACATGTGAGAATTTTCCTTAAGATACGAGTAACTGTTGGCGAGGTACAAGTAATCTCGATCAAAATTTAAACAGTGACAATGCACTTTCGATATCGACACTATTTATGCCTAATTAGGTGTGTTTGCAAATGAACTAAGTAGTGCAATGTGAGGACATTATGTTAAATTACACAAACTATATTATGTAACTGGTCGTACATGTATTCTCGCTTGTAATTCAACCCAAGCAAACAATTTCCCACCGAATAAAAACAGTTACGTTCTTATGTAGAGCAGTATCCCATCCTCAGAGAAGCGAAAAGCAAAGCGCTTTGCACTTTATTCCCTGGCAGATCTCTGGGAAGTGAAAATACCGCGTAAATGTCTAATAATAATAAATAATAATAAAAACATTTATATAGCGCCATAAATCCAAATGACCTTGTTCGAAGGCGCTGTTACAAGAAATCATAGAAACTAAACATTATAAATCATTAAAACATGGCATCAAATATCGAAATAAGTTATCATAAAAATACAGATACTTATAATAAAATTTTATAAAATAATAATAAATATTTATAATAATTAATTACTATGAAAGTAAAAGTACTAAAAGCAGCTCAGAAAGATAAATAAATAAGTAAATCCTAAAAATGTAAAACGTCCGTCAATGTTCATGAGTGAAAAACTCTTTTGAATAAATATGTTTTAAGGAGTCTTTTTGAACTGGTATAGTGAATCACATGTTCGCATATTGCGTGGTAGATCGTTCCATAACTGAGGCGCAGCGAAGTAGAACGCTCGATCACCGAACTGGCGGAGATGTGCCCTGTGTACAACCAGTAGGGACTCTGATGACGATCGCAATGTTCTGATTGGCTGGTAGAACTCGAGCAGATCGGAAAGGTAGCTAGGCGCAAGTAGATGACTGGCTTTGTAAGTTGTTAGTATTATCTTGTACTGAATTCGGTATCGCACGGGGAGCCAATGGAGAGCCTCTAAAATTGGTGTTACGTGGTCGTAACGACTAGCTTTCACCACAATTCGAGCTGCTGCATTTTGTGCTCTCTGCAGTTTGTCTAATAAGACGTCCGGTAAGCCGTAGAGAAGGCTGTTTCGGTAGTCGGGTCGCGATATAACAAGAGCGTGGACCAAAAGTGCAAAAGGTAGTCGCCAAATTAAAACATAATACAAGGAAACCTAGATTTTACTTTCATGTAAACGATTCGTACATTTGGAAGAGGTAAGGTTCTTACAGTATATCCAAAGATAGTAACGTTGACGTGTAGCCCAACTGTAACATGTCCAGCCCGCTACATTTAGCATAAAGATATGTTCTTTCGCATTTCAGCAATTTTATCGTTAATTGGACTGACGATTTTGTTGGCGTTCCGGTATCAGTTGCCGTATATTTTCACAAACGTAAGGTGAGTGTCCGTTGGTAATAAGGTAATAAGAAAGTCCAAAGTGAGGACAAGTGTGTCGTATTTGTTAACTCCATGTGTGTTATGTGTAACACACAAAAGCAAATTGTACTTACATTTCGTGCGCTAAGAAGACATGCTGTTGATATAGTGATCAACATCATTTTTACATCGTCATCATCATAATCACAAGCAGCAGCAAGAGCAGCAGCAGCAGCAGTAAAAGTGGTAATACTGGTATCATTATAAATATTAACACTAACGACGGTGATGGTGATGGTGACGGTGACGGTGACGGTGACGGTGACGGTGACGGTGACGGTGACGGTGACAACAGAAATAGTGATACGGATGTTAATCTTTCCAGCGAAGTAGCGGCCTTGACATCCCAGCTGATGCCAATAGTGATGATTTACCTATTCTTCGACGGAATTGCTGTAAGTGTGTGCGTGTGTGTGTGTGAGTGTGTGTGTGTGTGTGTGTGTGTGTGTGTGAGTGTGTGTGTATGTGTGTGTATACTTGTGTGTGTATGTATGTATATATATATATATATATGTATATATATATATATATATATATATATATATATATATATATATGTATATATATATATATATATATATATGTGTGTGTATATATATATATATGTGTGTATATATATATATATATATATATATATATATATATATATGTATGTATGTATGTATGTATGTATGTATGTATGTATGTATGTATGTATGTATTTATTTCAGTGTATGTGTATATGTGTGTGTGTTGTGTGTATGTGCTTGTGTATATGTGTATGTATATAATATATGTATGTTTATGGGCGGGCGAGTGAGTGAGTGAGATAGTGAGTGAGTAAACTTGTGGCACTATTCCGTCTATTGAAATACAGCAGTGATTTGAGGTTATACACAACATATTTATTAATTTCTCAAGTCAAAAACTCATGAAACCTACTTTTGTGGTACATTTTTACAGTTCACGTGGCATCTTTTTTTGCTGTTCAGTTGTATTTAACTAAAATCTGCTTCTCAGTCAAGCTCTGCACAGGATCAGTTAAGATAACTTAATAAAATTAACTTCTATAATGATAACCAAATTCATTATTTACCATGAAATAAGTCTGCTACCGATAAGTATCCTAGATTATTTCAGATCTGTCACCGTGTAAATCAACCAACGACGTCGCCAGCTCCACGTTGCTCTAAGTCACACTCTGATACGGCATTTCACGTTGCAGACGGCATGCAAAGGAATTCTTTGTGGAACGGGTCGACAGGTTTATGGCGCAGTGCTCTTATTCATCTCCTACTATGTTATCGCCCTACCAGCAGGAATACCTGTGATGTTTCTCACGTGGCTGCGATCTGCAGGTAGGTTTCTTTGTGACACCGTCAACACGTTTCAATGTTATACCAGACCTACTAGATAGGAGCTGGGGAACTCCATCTGTGGAACCAAACGCGCACAGCTCTTGCTCAATCTCGGACGCCTCGTCGTTTAGTACGGGATCTGTTTTAAGTTTTTATATCATCCGTGCGAGGGCGCTGTCTGTTGAAGAGCCCCAGCTCGGATGAATTAGCTCTGGTTATATATATATATATATATATATATATATATATATATATATATATATATATATATATATATATATATATATATGCAGTACTGTTTTATTGCGGTAAAACTCGCTATCACCTTTTAATGTGATTAACTCGGCGGGAAACTTGGTGGATGCAGATGTTTGAATTTGGTGGTGTATAAAAGTTGAAAAACAAGCGGAAGTATTGATTGATAAGTATTATTTTTGTGCTAAGGTTATTCATAAGGGTGTACTAGACATATATTGAGTGGCAGTTTTGGTTAAATTTAGTTAGTAAACAGTATTTTTGAACAAATTAGTATACGTGGGTGATAATAGGGTAATCTAGCCTTCGACAAATTGTAAACAAGACTGAGCAAAATCTGTTTATTTGATATCGTATATAAGAGACAAAGCAATAAGCGTAACAACTATATGTGTAAGGTAACACTATGAATAGGTATCATTGTTATTAAAAATAAACAAGCTTTTTAGTAGGAATCCTTAGTTTGTGCAGACTATTATTTATAGTGGGTGAAATAGGGTAATCTAGCTTTCAACAAGATTGTAAACAAAATTTAGCAAATCTGATAAATTGATATGATATATAACAGATAAAGTGGTAAGCAAAACAGCTGCATACATAGGATAATTATTTGATTCGGCGCCATTGTTATTAAAAATAAGCAAGTGTTTTAGCAGGAAGCCCTAGTCTGTTTATATAGGTAGTGTCCAAAGTATCCGCTAGGGAACGGTACCAGTACAGAATAAAATTATTGTTCATGGTAGCATAGGTAGTAAGTTGTTTATAACACGTAGTGTGCTGCAGTTGCTGTACACAATAAACAAACAGTCTTTCTAAAGACTAAGTGGGTATAAACTAAGTTGATTTGATCAATCGTATTATGGCACCTTCCAAGCGGCAAGTGAAGGCAAGGAGGCACTTGCTGTGTGATCACTGCCACAGCTTGGTGGATTTTGCCTTATCGGGGTGCGGAAAGTCTTGGTCAGAGACAACGGAGGAAGGGTTTACTTTCCAATGTTTAGGGTGTTGGAAAGTGGACTGTCTGACGGCAGAGCTAGCTAAGCTAACGGATCTTGTGAAGGGGATGGAGAGAGGAGGGAGGATGATAGCAAGGAAAACAAATGGAGAAAGAACAACAGAAAACATGCCATGCATGAAGGAGACAGTGGAGAAAGTGACAGTAGAGAAGAAGGGGGGGACAAGGGGACAGGAGATGATAGAAGTAGATACGACAGGAGGAAAGACGAAGGGAAGAAAGGAACTGAGAGTAGATATGACCAAACGGAAGTCAATAACAAGGAAGATGTCAGGAAGAAAAGAGACAGGAAAGAAAGGACCAACAGAGAAAGCGGCAGGGGGGAAAGTCAGCAACCAGGGAGATGCAAAACGGAGGAGCTACTCTGAAGCAGTGATCGAGGGTGCATTGAGAACAGAAAGGGTTTTTATGGGCGACTCAATTTTGCGAAAGACGGACAAGACGTTAAACAAAGGAGAAGATGTTGTTGTTTGTCTTCCGGGCGCTCGGATTGAGCATGTGACAGATAGGGTAGAGAACGTGTTGGGGCATGGCCAGGGAGGATCTATATTAGTACATGTAGGGACGAACAATGCAGACAGGGAGGGGACAACTAGAATAGTGCAAAGATACAGACAGTTGGTAGGGAAACTGAAGAAGACAAGAGTTGAACAGATCATTCTCTCAGGGATCTTGCCAGTAATCGGAGGAAGGGGAGCAACCTATAGAAACTGTAAGAGGATGGCAATCAATGCTCTGGTGGAGCAGATGTGTGAAGGAGAAGGAGTTGGATATGTAGATTTGTGGGGATACTTTGTTGGGAAGGAAGATATGTACGTGAGAGATGGCCTCCATCTAAGCGGAAAGGGCGCAGCAGTGTTCTCCGAGAACCTGCTTCAATCTATGGACAGAGGAACAGGTTGCAATTTTTAAAACTAGTTTCGCAGGGGGGATACACAGAGAAGCCAAATACTAGAGGCATAGTTAAAGACAGCAAAAAGAAATCAGCAAAAAACAGCCTGGAAAGCCCTACGAAATTTGGTTATAAATGTGTTTGTTTAAATGCAAGGAGCATAGTAAACAAAAGAAATGAACTAAACATTATGGTAGAAGATATTGACCCTCACATAATAGGTATAACTGAATCTTGGGCCACCCCCGATATATCAGATGCCGAATTAGGAATGACAGGATATGTAATGTTTAGGAAAGATAGATTAGGAAGAAGGGGAGGCGGAGTTATTTTATATATTAAAGAATCCATCCAGGCTTACGAAATAAAATTAGAAAAAGAAGCAGAATGTGAAGCTGTCTGGTGTAACATAGTTACAGGAAACTCAACATTAACTGTTGGGTTAGTTTATCGTAGTCCAAACATAAGCATAGAAGAGAATGAAAAAATGCACAACGCTATAAAAGAAGTGAGTAAACGGGACTGTATTATTATGGGGGATTTTAACCATGGGCATATAAAGTGGACATCTCTACAGAGTCCTGGGAGAGAGGATCAAGAGTTTTTAAATTTAGTACAAGATAGTTTCCTTTTTCAACATGTGTTAGAACCAACCAGGGACAAGAACGTGTTGGACATAGTTTTGAGCTCACAGAAGGAATTTGTTGATAATGTCAATATATGTGAGCCACTGGGATGTAGTGATCATAACCAGATACATTTTATCATCAAAGTAAAAGGAGAACGGAACAGAAAAATACGGTACAGGAAAAATTTTCACAAAGGAAGATATAAGGACATGAGGGAATATTTAGCGAAGATAGACTGGAATAACACACTGAAGAATAAGACAGCAACAGAATGCTGGAATATCTTAACGAGGGAAATTGACTGCGTCGTTGACAAATTTGTCCCCTTGAAAAAACAGGGGAAAAGGTCAAAGAAGAAACACTTATCGAAGGAAGCCATTAGAAAAATCAAGTACAAGCAAATGATGTGGAAGACATATAGACATACTGGAAGTGACGAAGACTATGCCATTTATAAAGAAGCACTTAATCAAGCTACAGCTGAAATTAGAAATTCGAAGAGAAGCTATGAACAAAAAATAGCTTTCAACATAAAACATGACAGCAAGAGTTTGTATGCGTATGTTCGAAGTAAACAGAAAGTTCAAGATAAGGTCGGGCCACTAGAAGGTAGTGATGGAAACATAATAACGGAGGGATTCCTAATGGCAGAAAACCTAAATGAATACTTTAGTTCGGTGTTTACCAGGGAAGATATTAGTACATTACCAGTACTAGAGACTAAGTTCGAAGGGAGAGAGTGTGACTATTTAGGACAACTAACTGTAACCCCAAAAATGGTAGCTATGAAAATAAGAGATATGAAGGATAATAAATCACCAGGAGTGGATGGGATTCCTCCCAAATTACTACTGGAAATTGTAGAACAAATTAGCATACCACTTGCAACAGTGTTCAATTTGGCATTAGAGGAAGGAGTGGTTCCGGTAGAATGGAAAGAAGCAAACATCATACCATTATTTAAAAAAGGATCAAGAAGCAAGTCAGAGAACTATAGACCAGTGAGTTTAACATCGGTGATTTGTAAACTATTAGAAAGACTAATTAAAGATCACTTGGTTGATTTTCTTGTTAAAAATAAATTGATAAACACATCTCAACATGGGTTTTTAAAAGCGAGGTCATGCTTAACAAATATGTTATGTTTTTTGGAAGATGCCACAAAGTGGGTAGATGAGGGATCACCAGTAGATATAATCTACTTAGATTTTAAAAAAGCCTTTGACAAAGTGCCACACCAAAGATTACTACTTAAACTAAAGGCCCATGGCATAGGAAATAGTATGATTAACTGGATAGAAAAATGGCTTATTGATAGAAGACAAAGAGTAGTAGTTGATGGGGAGGTTTCAAATTGGAAATCTGTTTTGAGTGGAGTACCGCAAGGATCAGTATTGGGACCTATTTTATTCTTAATATATATCAATGATTTGGATGATGACATAACAAGCAAGGTGTTGAAGTTTGCGGACGACACAAAAGTGTTTAGGAAAATAAAAAGTGATGCAGATAGACAGCATTTACAAGATGATCTAAATAAGTTGATAGAATGGTCTGAGAAATGGCAAATGCTGTTTAACTTTGGAAAGTGTAAGTGCCTCCACACAGGACATGGGAATGAAAATGCACAATATACAATGGGTGGTACTGTACTAAATACTACTGTAAAGGAAAAGGACTTAGGTTTAACCATTAGTGCTGACATGAAGGTATCAGAGCAGTGTGGAATTGCAGCAGCGAAGGCAAACCAAATTCTTGGATTAATTAGGCGAAATATAGTATACAAAGAAAAAGAACTAATAATACCGCTTTATAAAACAATAGTTAGGCCTCATTTAGAATATTGTATACAAGCATGGAGGCCATATCGCAAGAAGGATATTGATATGCTAGAAAGAGTACAAAGGAGAGCAACAAAAATGATACCAAAACTCAGGAATATTAGTTATGAAATGCGTCTAAAAGAATGTGGTCTAACAACACTAGAAACCAGAAGATTGAGAGGAGATCAGATTGAGGTTTTTAAAATATTGAATGGGTATGAAAATATTGACAGAAATATTTTTTTCACGGTCAAGGAAGAGAGAAGGACTAGAGGACATGGAGTTGCATTAGCAAAGAAGCAGTGTAGACTAGATATTAGAAAATTTTCATTTTCCCAAAGAATAGTAAACGAATGGAACAAATTATCAGCTGATTGTGTAGGTGCTAGAAGTGTTAATATGTTTAAAAATAAAATTGACATATACCTAAGACGGGCAGGGTATACTTAGATAGATAGGTTGGACTCTCGATAAGCCAAACGGCTTCCTTGTCCACCTGCCATCTAGAGTTGATTCTCTAGGTGGCAATCTTGTTAAATCTTGTTAATCTCTACGAATTATCCATCCATCCATCCATCCATCCACCCATCCATCCATCCATCCATCCACCCATCCACTATATCCATCCATCCATCCATCCATCCATCCATACATACATCCATCCATCCATCCATCCTTCCATATATATATATATATATATATATATATATATATATATATATATATATAAATTTATACAGATGCATATAATTCATATATGTGCATATCTACATATTTCTGAGAGAGTGAAATAATATATGTATAATGTAATATATATATATATATATATATATATATATATATATATATATATATATATATATATATTACATTATACATATATATATATGTATAATATATATATATATATATATATATATATATATATATGTATATATATACAAATATATATATACATATATATATATATGTATATATATACATATATATATATATGTATATATATATACGACGTGTGCACAACGCAGTGATTTCATCGGACGATGAGAAACTGCTATGAAGTAAATATAAGAACAATGGCACGGCACAATATTAAAATAAAACATATTGTGTTCAGTGACTCATTATAAATCGCCGTACGTCCAGTATTAACGCCCCGTGGTCACGTGTTGCCAGGTTATTGGTGGGCGCTCGCAGGAAACTTGATCTTGCAAGCAGTCGTTCTCTCGTGTATTGTCTCGCGAACAAATTGGTCTGATCAGGTCCAAAAGGTAGGTAAGCATTACTGTGTAAAGGGATGCTATATCATATATCACTTCTTGGGCATATACCAGTGCTGCAAAGCAAACATGCCGTTATCATTAAGACAAATTGCACATAATTATTTGCAAAGATATCTGTGTTATAACTCCCTAAAACGTATTTGTCCTAAGTCACGCAAACAAATTGTTACAATCGTTCGTTATAGTGAAATATGAAAACATACCGCCTTTCAAAAACTCTCCTATCACCATTACGTATCTGCAGGGTCGCAACCAATGAAAAGCAGATGATAGAGATATTGACGTATACTGCCTTAAGATGCCATGTTCAATTCTCGTTAGCTTTACACAGGGATTAGCAGCTAGATCTCGCGAGATCGAGAGTGACCTGTATTCGGGTGATGAGTATTAGCACTCTGTAACCATATTATATGACGTCAACATCCTTCCTATGGCACCGTGAAAATTCATTTATAATTATCAGCAACAACTGTACAGATGTCAGTCACAGTCATATTGAATGATTTTATTGATTATGACTTACAAATGGCAATGAATCAACAAAAGTATTTGCTTTAAATGTATTTTTGTTTGTAATTTATACATATTTATTTTATATACAAATTTGTTGGCATGCCGGATATATGAAGTACATAAATTAAATACTATTTGTACTAAACCACACCATGGACACCATCAATCTGAACCCCATAGTATCTTATAAACATACTGCATTCACCCCGTGTACACCCGAAATATGTAATTATTTATCAAGTTATACGTAAGTATTATTTATTCTGTACAAAACGTACTCTACCACTTCACTGAGAAAAGGTTCTGACGCTTTTTTAGTATTATATATTATTAAAATATAATCGGTGTTATGTTAATCAACTGGCAATAGTAGTATGTGTGGTTACTTCGCCAGGCTCAAGAGCGAGCCGGTTTGGTAGCAGGACTAAACCCTCATGAATCCGCTCTGCCGTCAGACGAGACAGAAGACGAACGGGCCGGTACGTACTGGCACTGTTTATGCACGAATGAACGAGTTACCTCATGTTCATTTAACAGGCAATCACACCGGCTTCTGTTTAATAGTGTGACATTGACAGGGGCTTTGTAAAACAAATTCAATAATAAAAAAATGGATATGTGTGGATGGGCGGGTGAATGGTCCATTTTGGATAACATCTGCAGAGAGAAAATGTGAGTTTTCAACTGTGTCTGCAAATGTGTGATTTGTTTGTTTTATAATAAACCACTTGTAATTCACTGGCGTGTAATATAATATATTATTAATAGAGAGAACTAAAGCGCTAAGGGTATGTATATCTCCTGTAATTGTTTTTTGCAATCCCGTCACTTGAAGACTTATATACATGGCAATGTACCACTGTAATTTGTTGGCATTTCCATTTTCTATTCGATGAGGGTAATCAATCAATTATTTATTTTTGAATTTAGTATTTATAAAGTCACTTGGAAATTTTGACAAAGGTTCAACTGGCCGTGATACACACTCATTGAACAGCGCCGAACTATTTACGTTTGGCAGGACTTCTGAATGGCACACGGAAGACTTCGGCGGATAATGGTCAACCTAGACGAAGGACCTATGCTTCGCTGAGTATCACGGAGATCGAGAGTGTCATTAGCTCGCAGACGAAACTTAGCACATCGCAGCTGATCTTCAGGTACATCGCTCCTCGCTTAATGCATTATTTTGCATTGGTTTATATGTATCATTTATTATTATTATTCATTTATCAACATGACCACCTTTAATACACGCTATTGGTATGCTTATTCTTTTTCCAGACCCTTCACGTATGATAATTAGCACTCAGTGCAGTATTTCGCACCAATTCCTCCACATACATCGATCTGCATGTTTGTTTGCTTGATTGGATATATTATTTTGCCCATCTACTTGTTTATGTTTTCACTTTAAGATGCTTCCAGTCAACTGAGGAGTGGTGGTCGCGCGGTAGAGCCCCGGACTGTCAATCGAGGGGACTATGGTTCAATCCCACCTACCGCCGTTTCGAAACTTAGGCAATTTCGTTCACCTTACATTGCCTGTGTCTTTCGGAAGAGACTCTAAAAGCCGGTGGCCCCATCTATCTGGTGTCTATTCTAGGGGAAGTAAATGATCCCACACGGCCTGTTGTGAACGCTCTAATTCTAGAGCAGGACAACTCTAAAAGCCAAGCTCGACAATGCTGTAGTCACAAACATGTGGCTAACATAGAGCGATGAGCTAACCATAAGAAGATAAGAAGAAGAAGAAGATCCATTCTTCTGCGCTGTCGGTTTCCAAGGACTTTCCCCTGTATCACGTTCTCTCGCGAATTCGCTGCCGCTGTCTCTGAGTGTGTGGCCAAAAACAACTTGTGGCGCACAACGAATCTTAGTAGTTTTCTGATCTTAGTCGGTTCGAAGTTCCATTCAGATACTCCATAGCATCCGGCGGCAGAGCCACATTTCTGCCGATTAAATCCTTTTGTCGTCAACTTTCAACAGTGTCCAACCTTCCTCACCATAAGTGATAACTATTCACACTAGCGAGTGTACCAGTTTCGTTTTTTATTATTTTATTATTTACTGTCTTTAAAGACTGATGCCAGCTTCAACATTCTTTTTGGCATTACCAAAACCGGATCTGGTGTCTCTTTTTGTGCAGTGTAGCATAACATATTTATGTATCTATCAGTGACATACCATTGTAAATATCACCGCGTGTAGACCCGGAAAACGTGTGATTATCTCACCTCATCATTTGCATTCCGGCGACACAACGCAATGCATTTTCGGCTTTCGGCTTTCCCGATACCTCAGTATTACAGCCAGCTTGCAATCACGATCATATCACTCTTTAACAGTTTCAACTTCTTTCCGTAACAGTAGTAATTAAGTTCCGCCAATGTTGTCACCTCCCTATTCGGGTCACCCTTTCCTACGCCAGTGGGTGGCATTTGTACGTGTACCTTTTTAAATACCTCTGTGTCGCTTGTAAATGTAACGAATTATATTCTCACGACAGATCGCTGTGCGTTTATTTATTATTCTATATAATTATGTTTTGCCTTTGCCAGACGCGGTTCCGTCATACTCCTCGCGATTCTAGTCCTGGCTGCTGGCGTGGCTGGTCACCTTCTGGTCCCTGTTCCGCCCTCCACGTCTTACGACAACTCGACAACAACGTGGACGATACAGACAACGACGACTGCCATCGTGTGAAGTGAGCATGGAAGTGTCCAAAGGCGACTGCAGCGAGTACCACGGCATCTCAGTGGGCAGTGCTGCATCTCATTCGTCAGCTGGTCAGGGCCAAATCGTTACAAGAAGGCGACAAAAACGACTGGCACAGGGAGTGCACCACGATGCTTTGGGTGGCTTCGGCAGAAACAGTAGTGAAACGACGTGTGCTCCTCCTTCCACCAACTGCATGGGAAATGTAATGAACAACAACCGCCTCTCTACTTTGCCATGAACATCTGGCCATTGTTTTTTGCTGGCTACCAATTAAACAGTAGTACAAATCAAATATGAACGGGCGAGTTATGATCACCCTGGCCAATGTCTTCGACGCTGATCGGCATAGTCCGGTTACTGAACAAGACTGGTTGCACCAGTATTACAATACAGCCTTACACAGCACAATGCAAGGACCAATGCAGTGCAATATGTTATTTAGTCATCAAGACCGTGTTCAATCAAGGCTTTGATCTCGCAGCCAGCCTGTTTAGGAACTTCGTCTCCTTCGTTAGTTGACACACTTTCATAACCTCTGAAGATTGCACCAGCATTCACACCAGAACATATTGTAATCTCTTTAATGTAGCCCGTATCTATGTTGGTGACAATGTATTTACATTCCCTGTGCAGAGAGCCTTCAATGACTCACAAACATGTTTGTTGTTGCCAAAAAATTATTTGGCATGGCAATCCATATAAAAAGAAAACACAATTAAATGCACCATCCAATAACATCAACGGGCACACCAAGACATTACCTAGATCGTAACCAAACCGTCATAAGCAACTTGTACTTCGATGACGAGACTTTAAACCATAGGGAAAGCTACTTCTGACAAGTTTGAACTGTCCGACAAGGTATGGGACAAGGCACACCCACACATACACGCCACATCTCACTGAAATGTTCTAGCAATCTCATTGATATGTGACAGCAATCGCGCTAGACTTCTATAACATTATCTTTGTCTGTTCTGGTAAAGAGACCCTGTATTGAATTGGCCGATCCGCTCCAAACGGCAAAGTTTGGCCGACGCCAGGTTCGATTAACCAGGCTCCGTGAGGTGGCAGCACTTTTCAAATATCTTTTCGGCGGAGTTGCGCAGCCGAGCGACTAGGCCGACCCTTGTGACTGGGACTGTTTATAGAACACTATCGCCCAGGCAAACCCGTTTCAGCCTGCGATGCGGTCCCATTTTCTTGAACGTCTTAGGAACTTATTAGCACCACTGTTTTATAGAAAACATCATAGGTTATGAGTTTGTTGTAAGAGCTATTTTCGAAATAGCCACTATGTTTTTGTCCTGATTTGATATATGTTTAATCTATTTTTGGATCATTTGTATCAAGAAATAAAATATTAACAGTCTGGAAAAAATCATAAAAGTGCAGATAGATGGACGAACTCGAAATACTTATGGTTACTGAATTGTTAAAATAAGATCTGCAGCATTGTATACGGTTAAATATGTTTCATGAGCACAACGTTATTACGGAATCAAATTACAGAAGTTTTAAAAACCAATATCAGAATCAAAGCGATGATTTTGGAGCGAACATAATATATATATATATATATATATATATATAAATAAATATATATATTATATATATATATATATATATATATATATATATATAAATATATATATATATATATATATCGTGCATGTTACAAGATTATCGCCTATTTATTTCTATTAAAATAATATTATATAATCGTACTAGATTCCCAGAACTTAGCCTCGTATAGTTTTAGTATCTTTCTGTAAACCAAAGTCTGAAAGTTTTATTGATAATTCATCATCATTTTATATATATATATATATATATATTATATATATATATATAAATATATATATATATATATATATATCGTGCATGTTACAAGATTATCGCCTATTTATTTCAATTAAAATAATATTATATAATCGTACTAGATTCCAAAAACTTAGCCTCGTATAGTTTTAGTATCTTTCTGTAAACCAAAGTCTGAAAGTTTTATTGATAATTCATCATAATTTTTTATTTATTTTATAATTGTTGTTTTCCTCTTGGCATCCCTGTCATTGGGGGTGAGGTTGTCCATAGTTATCGTTTCAGTCATCTTTTTCTTCCTTTTCTTTTCTCACTTTCTCATTACGTTCTCCATCAACACTCTCCAATTCCTTCTACCTTTTGTTGTTTTTCTTCTCCCCCTCTTCCCGGGTCTCTCGTATTGCAGCACTCCCTTTGCATTATCAGTCTTCCTCACCTCCATTTACTCTCAACCTTCTGGACATCTGCTGTCTTTGCCAGGTTTTCATCTCCCAATTTGTCCACACGACCGGCCCATTACAACCTACTCTTCTGCAATATACACATATATGTCAGGAAGGAAATTTCACATTGACTGACACACAATTGTCAAAACATTTCATAAATGGCAAGCATTTATTTGTAAGTATATAAAGATCATTAAACATATGCAACAGTGTCACACCGCTGTGTGATAAAGCCTTAGTAACACGAAACAATGAACATACGTACTAAACGATGCATACTCACAGTTTCATGCATATGCACAATTTCATAATTTTGTCAGCAGATGGTGTAAGCCAAGTTAATAGAATATATATTCATAATATGTTCCATCACTATCATGTTCACCCAGTTTGTTTTAGGTTTGTCCTCCAGCTCTTTCTTGTTCAGATGTGTTCATCGTCTCTTTCTCTTCAGCCACATTCATAACCTCTCTCTCATTTCGATCTCTCTCTCCTCTCTGTCTGTCTCTCTCCCACGCGCCCTTCCTTTGTAGAAAATTAAGACGTGTTTTATGATGCGTGTAATTGCTGATTTGCAAACATTCTGTGCGCCATGCACAATGAGATGCCATATATGTGAAAAAGTATCCGAATTCGAATATCGCACAGGACGCTGTGTGCCACAACGATATATGTGTACTACCTTCGAGCACAATACGCTAGCACAAGGGCAGACCTCGAAGGGAAGAAGTAGGAAGCGGCGGTGCGCCCGGTTCGATTAGATTGACGATATTGCCATCTTTATTGCTGACGTCGCTAGCAATTGCACAAGAAACGGCGCGTAGGCCGTATCGTCGTGACGTCACAGTAGGCATATCGTCTTCCGGGTTGACGCCATCACAACGCCGCCCAGCCGAACGCCGGCAAGAGACGCCTAATTATTTGGATTAATCTCGACCCCCGTCGCTATGGGAATTTCGCATTTGAACCCAGTGGGGAGAATGGACTATTGGTTTCAATGTCGTTAGTCGCCGTACATATTGCAACGCTCTTTTACATTGCTTTATCAGTTAGACCTAGCGAAGGTGCAGAGACACCAACCCGCGGTTGTCGACTTCTGGCCGAATCACTGACCGACCAGGTCCAATGTTGTCAAGACTGGCGCTGCGGGACAATTACGTGACAGTGAGTGAAGCTTCAGTTTTATCGAGTACAAACACTTGCATTAAAATGTGTTTATATAGTTAATAGTTTAAGCCGATCGACGTTAGAATAAAAGATAGCTTGTCGTATATATATATATATATATATATATATATATATATATATATATATATATATATATATATATATATATATATCATACCATTTTTGAGTGGATATTACAGTTCTTACAAACTCAAAAGCAATCAATACGCGTTAGCTGGATGCTGTAGCTAACGTTCACACTAGATGATTTTTGAGAACTGGCGTAATAAACATGGTTTTGTTTTCGAATCATTTCCTTGTAACTCGTTGAATTTGGCTTAGAAAGTTTTCAAGTTTTTTATGCCGAAGGTAAACTGTGTGGATAAAGTACAGTGTAGCCATCCATACCAGGTGCCCTATAACAGCATCACCTTGGGAGCGAGTTCCTGATGCACAAAGACAACACAGCGAAAACAGTCACTTGCATAAAGTTATTGTTGTATTTCAAAATATATCATCAAAATATGATGCACAAGCAAGGCACATGAAACGTAACTTGGACGAGAGGTTGATATCACACTGCGGAATGTATCTTGAAATTGATATGCACAACCAACATTCGCGTGAATGTCACACATATTCTCGCTAGCAAACGTGCACCCACTCAATACGACTGTTTCATTGCCATTCGACGAAGCAGAACGCACTGCTACTGGAAACAGTATGGTTAGGAAGCAAGATGCAAAGGCAACCTTCACCCAGCCGCTGGGCGATAACTCGCGCGTACATATTTAATTTGTGCTACTATGTAATCCTGCAAGGCACAATACAAGGAAGAGAAGAAGAGGCAGACAAAAAAGAGATGGGAAGACAACATCCCGGAATGGACTGGCATGACGCTGGGCGCCGCCATGAGGACGGCTGAGAGGCGAGAGGAATGGAGGGAGCTGGTTGCCAGGTCATCTATGACGCCCCAACGGTCCACCAGACTACGAGTTAGGTGAAGGTGAAGTGACTGTGTAATGCTTAGCCAGCAAAGCAATGGGCCGGTGTTTATTGCAAAGTAGAAAGGCACTTGTTGTTCATAACATTCCCCAAGCAGTTGGTGTAAGCAGGAGCACACGTCGTTTGACCCCGCTGTCTCTGCCGAAGCCACACTGAGTCTCGTGGTGCACTCCATGTGCCAGGTTTTATCGCCTTCTTGTAACGATTTTGCACTGACCAGCTGACGAATGAGATGCAGCACTGACCAGTGAGATATCGCAGTTTTGCAGCAGTCGCCACGGTGACCTTTGGGCACTTCTATGCTCACTTCACACGATCGCAGTCGTTGTTGTCTGCATCGGAAAACCTCGATGTATCGTCCACGTTGTTGTCGAGTTGTCGTAAGACGTGGAGGGCGGAACAGGGACCAGAAGGTGACCAGCCACGCCAGCAGCCAGGACTAGAATCGCGAGGAGTATGACGGAACCGCGTCTGGCAAAGGCAAAACATAATGATATAGAATAATAAATAAACGCACTGCGATCTGTCGTGAGAGTATATGTCGTTACATTTACAAGCGACATAGAGGACATTAAAAAGCGACACGTACAAATGTCACCCGCTGGCCTAGCCAAAGGTGACCCGAATACGGAGGTGACCACATTGGCGCAACCAAAGTACTACACTATACTGTTACGGAAAGAAGTTGAAACTGTTACGGAGTGATGTGATCGTAATTGCAAGCTGGCTGTGATACTGAGGTGTCGGTAAAGCGAGGATCGACAGTACATTGAGAGCCGAAAATGCATTGCGTTGTGTCGCCGAAATGCAAATGATGAGGCAAGATAATCACACGATTTTCCGGGTCTCCACGCGGTGATGTTTACAATGGTATGTCACTGATAGATACATAAATATGTTATGCTGCGCTGCACAAAATGATACACCAGATCCCGTTTTGACAACGCCAAGAAAGAAAGCTGAAGCTGGTGTCAGTCTTGAAAGATAGTGAAATTAAAAAAGAACTGAAAACGAAATTGGTACACTCGCTAGTGTGAATAGTCACTTATGATGTTGAAGGTTGGACACTATTGAAAGATGACGAGAAAAGGACTTAATCGGCAGAAATGCAAGTCTACCGCCTGATGTTGTGGAGTGTCTGAATGGAACTTCGAACCGACAGCGATGTTTTGTCGGAATTAAACGCCATCAGAAAACTGCTAGGATTCGTTGTGCTCCACAAGTTGACAAACGACTAATAATAAATGATAAATATAAACAAATGAAAAATAGCGAGGAACGATGTACCTGAAGATCAGCTGCGATGTGCTAAGTTTCTTCTGCGTGCTAATGATACTCTCGATCTCCGTGATACTCAGCGAAGCATAGGTCCTTCGTCTAGGTTGACAATTGTCCCCCGAAGAATTTCGTGTGCTGTCCAGAAGTCCTGCCAATCGGACATAGTTCCATGATTGTGTATCAATGGGCTTAAACAAATCTTAAACAATTATAACTGATTATGATCAATGCTACACACACACCTCTTATCGAATAAAAATTGGAAATGTCAAAATAAGCCGTGATATAGTCCCTTGTGTCTACGTCTTCAAGTGACGGGATTTCTAAAACAATTACAGGAGGTACACAAACTGACAGAGTTCTAGTTCTCTCTGTTGAAAATAGAACTTATTACGCGTCAGTTAATTGCAATTTTTTATATAACAAACAAATCACATATATGCAGATACAGATGAAAATATATAATGTATAATATATAAAGAGCAGAATTTTGACATATTATGTGTTCAATGAGGAGTATTAAACTAATAAAACACATACATTCATTTTTTATTATTGGATTTGTCTATGATACTGTTTCGCTCATTTGTACATATTTCTTTCCTTCTTGTTATGTCATGCGCTCAATCAGTTATATGTATACTGATGTTGTAATAGCGAAACAAGTCAAGTATAA
>OZ024857.1:5515326-5520326 GCA_964017155.1 Oasisia sp. SBJ-2009 | reverse complement strand
AGCAGTTGTCCTATACGAATAGTCGTGGCTATTTCAATGCCTAAAGGTATCTAAAAAGGGAAGTGATGAGTCATACCAGTCAAACTACATGTCTTCAGTGAACAAGAATAGTGATGATTTAGATGCACTAACTCAAAACAAAGCCATAAACCTACAAGTGTTGTACACCGTATGCTGTTATGACTAGATGGTATGTGAACAGCCATAATTACATGTGTAGCAGCAAATGCCGAACACAGATAATGAAAGACGCGGGCAGGGACACTTGAGTTGACGTAAAGGAATAATCAACTATAATTACGTATATGTGTCCCGCGTTTGCGATATATATATATATATATATATATATATATATATATATATATATATATATATATATATATATATATATATATATATGTTTGTGTGTATGTGTGTATGTGTATGTGTGCATGTGTGTATATGTGTATGTGTGTATTTGTGTATGTGTGTGTATGTGTGTATGTGTGCATGTGTGTGATTACGTTCATAAGAACAAACCTGTGTGAAAGCAAATACGCCGAGTTGACAGTTGATTTATTAATGTCCTAATGCTACATCTTTATACGTAAATAAAAGCATATATTCTTGCAACAGGAATACGTTATGATGCACATTTGTTAAATTTGCAAAGATAATCACTCAATGAGCAAATAATAAATAATATTTTTGTTTTCCACTCTTGAACATATACGTTGTGACATTTACCGAGGCGCTATGTCATTTAACTAACTTAATGAGTTCAATGAGGGATGTGAAAATCTTCGACAGTGAGGAGAACTGGCACAGGACGAAAATAAAAGAGGCCATAAACATACTCGGGGGAAGCCGGTTTAAACAGAGACATTGGTCAGGAACTCCCGCTGGTCATGCTACATCTTGTGTCACATGATGCAAGTCATGTGACACTACACGTACCGGGAAATTCAGTCCGCTGAAGAAGACCGTCGAAAACGGTCGATATATACGGAAGAAAGCACAAAAGGTTTATTGAGAGGTAATTTCTTAATGTCTGTATAGTTTTGAATGCAGTGGGAGTTGTGAACATCTTACGCCGATGAATAATTGTTGTTCTACAGGTAAAATGCTCAAAATGCAGGTCATGACAACGACAGTTCATTTGAATTAACTCACTTGGTACCATAATATGTCAATTTGCAGTAGAACAGATTGTGCTCCAAGCTCAGTTGTTCCCAGTAAACCTACAACAGGAAACAGCGAACGTCTTGGCTTGTGACGCAACAGTCTGCTTCGATGGAACACATCATATTATGGTTAATAAATATTAATTTATGTGTAACTCAAACAAGAACAGTTGGTTCGCAATTACTTAGCGCAGGCAGCCGCACTGCAACTCATTTTATATTAGGACAATTATAACCTACTGGCAAAAGTGTGTTCACGCAAATCACCTCATTTTCGGTCCGTCCGTCGTTATTTTGAACATACAACGAGTATTGCGTGAAGCAGATATTGACGTTAGTAAGACCGTGTTAAGGTGTTTATGTAACAGTGTTGTGTTTATTCTAACATATGGTAAATATTGTTATACTAAAATACCTATATACAATGATTACCATTATTAGGAATTTGCCCTAGTCGTCTAGGCCCTGCCCTATAGACCCGTTGACATTTCGTACTTAAGAAAGTTTAACTGTTGATTTGAATAACATACAATCATGGCTTTAAAATTATACTAGGTGGAATTTAAAAAAAAACTTAGCATAACGTGGCGACGGCCATTTTGCTAAATTACTGGCAACTTTAATATCCCCGTATCTTAAAGGGAAAACAAAGTCAATGTTTGGATCATATGGGATTAACAGAGTTAATAAAAAGTAACAACTTCCAACAACAATCGTATTTTTAACGTCAGTGGTTTACCAGGAAAAAAATGTAAAACACATAGACATAGAAAGTCTACAGACTACGCCATTTTAGAAACAAAATGACGTCAGAGAGTCTTCTTGGTCGGCGTGAACTGTGCATGCATATTATTATCTGTTACTTTCTAACCTAACCACGAAAACGACCGCCAACAGCCGCCAAACTTCTCCCCACATTTCTTACATACATATACATACACTACATTACAAAAAAATAACTTGTATTCGTCTAACGAAGAAAATTCACAACAGAAACGCAAATCTTGGCGAACGGCAACTCGACAACTTCGACTACCGTAAACTCGCTATTATAAGTTAGCTTTACACAAAATACCGCTAGATGGCGCGCGAATATTTATTAACCTTACTGCATTCGCACGCGCGAATTAGTTTAATTAATTATAAATAATATAATAATAATTAGCTGCATCACTATGATCTGCAGAAAATGTTAAACGGCAAACTAAGGCAACGCTTTGGTGATATGGGTCTAATAGAGTTGATAAAAAATAACAATTTAATATACAAATATATAATTTTATTAGTTTATTTTATATAGCGCCAAATCCACAATTCTCTTCTCTTCTATTCAACATACTGTTATTAAAGTATATGCAATAATAAGAATGCTACCCACAGGTAATATTTAAAAATAAATATTAAAAATACATGTGTCTGCATAATTATCCAAAATTGCCTATTAGTTATAAAAGAAAAAGGAAATTACGTGTTTTTCAATGAAGTCACATTGTTTATTTTATCAATATTTCTATAAACATCCCGCGTGTACTGCGAGCATGCAAGCTTATATTACATAAGCGATGTTTTAACAATAATAACTAAAACAATAACATGTTAATATTACTGTTTTTAAATCCTTCTTTTTCTACCACCATAATATTTCCCATATATTCATATTCCTTTTTACATTTTAGAGATTTATTGTTCCGATAATTAATAAAGTGTCTTGTTCAAAAATAATAATTATTACATATCTGATGGTGGAAATGTCATTCATGAGTAGAACAAATAGCTTCAGTAATATGTTCTTATGCATAATGGTTGTGTATGTGCTGAATGAAAATTATTATTACGTCGTACTTATTTTACTACTTTAATTATTTATTACTATTAACCATACTTTTATATTCATTTATTTCAATTGTTGTTATGTAATTTGTATGTTTATTTATGACTGATAGGTCAGATTAGTTAATGATATAGAAACATGTATTTTCATTATTTATTTTTAAATAATATTATCTGTGGGTAGTTTTCTCTTTATTGTATTTTTAATAGCATTATTTTGTGAAGCGCCACAAACAATTATGGATGTGGCGCTACATAAATAAAATATTATATTATAATAAAAACAATTGTTTGTTTATTTAATATAGCGCCACATCCAATTTAAACTTGTTCATGGCGTTTTACATACATTAAAATGCTAAACAACAAATACACACCAGAAGAAAAAAAACATAAATATACTAGAAACATATATGAACAATTATAAAAATAAAATATCAATATAAAAATAATAAAACTTATAATTTCCTGCAAATCATAGTGATGATAATAATTAATTATTATTATTATATTATTTATAAGTAATTAAACTATTTCGCGCGTGTGAAGTAAAACAATTAAATATTAGCAGTCAGAAACGTGGCGTCTAGCGGTATTTTGTGTAAAGCTTTTAAAAGCGATTTTACGGTACCGCTGAGCGGCCGAACAAGTTGTACTCGAGGTCTGCGCGTTTTTGTGTGTGAATTTTCTTCGTCAGAGGAATGCAAGAGATTTTATTACATAACGTAGTGTATGCATATGTATGTAAGATATGTGAGGAGAAGTTTGGCGGCTGTTGGTGGTCGTTTTGATGGTCAGGTCAATCAAATCGGGTCGTCTAGGATCCGCGCTGTGTCTGTGACTGTCCAAACGAATCCACCGAACCACTGTTTCAGTTCTGCTCGATTCATAGGTTAACAAGAAGACATCTTACTGATACTGTCTTTCACTGTACTATTACTATAAGCGTTTGAGGAACAGTGTGGCATATTGATGTCGCGATTTCGTTGTAAACCGACGTAAGGCAACTTTTAGCGTACCGCTTGGCTCTCTGTTATGACAGCTGAACCAGCAGACGACTCTCTGACGTATTACTTTTCCAAACTGCTGGGTTGTGATTGGTTGCAAGATCCAAGATGGGCCGGTTCATGGTGTCGGTGATTTAGCTAGATTTTCCCACTTTAAGACCACTTTCTGAGGTAACCACTAAGATGAAAAATTGGATTGTAGATGCAAATGATTAGCTAGTGTAAACTCTTTTAGGTGCATAACACTAAACTGTAGCCTTTTTTTTCACTTTAATAAATACGTAATGCATAGCAATAACTGTGGTATGAATATAATTATATATTTTAGGGGAGTCCGAATTCAAATATAAAATGTTTGGTCTCCTCTGAGATCAATTCCCGCCATTTTTCAAAATGGCGGTCGTCAATACAAACGTCAAAAACTACGTCACCTACGTCATTTATATTGACGTTGTTGGATAGTGTGGTGGATAGCGATATAAAAAGTGGGATTTTGACTTTCAAGAGCATAAATACACGCGCCAGTTTTAAAGATGGCGTCTGTCAAAGTCTATTATTTCGCATCTTAAGAAATACACTATTTAGATCCTTCTATCACCGCATCTTGTGTGCTTCATAACGTCGAAGGGTGTAGCTGAAGTACAATGGAGAGCTATTTCACCTGACACTAGATTTGATCTAGTCTGCGCACGATGCATAATATTATGTGCGTAATTTACCTGTTAGGAAAACTCCTAATTCGAAACCCCACCATTCCAGGCACATCATCAGCATGCCAGATATGGAAATACGTGCGAACGTTCCCCAGCCTTGCAGACTGTCCGAGGTCCAACCTGCGACCAACACGAACGTGAAGTCAAGCGATGTTACGTAACGTAGTATTCTAATTAGCAAAATTGCACATCCAGTGATGAATTAAGGACACAGTTGTATTGTTACATCTGTGCCGCGTCATAATGCCGGTGACATAACTTGTGTAGGGAATGTATCCGTTTATTGG
>OZ024857.1:5500326-5510326 GCA_964017155.1 Oasisia sp. SBJ-2009 | reverse complement strand
ATAGCTGATGTCAATTTAGGAAAATCAAGAAAGTGGTCGTTCGACTCACGCTGATTCCCAGGGCCGCGCCGTCCAGCTGTATGGGATCTCCCAAGTGTCCGCAGAAGATCAGCGAAATTGGCTCAAGTGACATCTGGCAGACCTGAGTCGTCACCTGAACATCAGAACGGAAATAAGTTAAAGTAGAAATACTATAAACAAAATATAAATTATGTACACATACCAAGTGCATATGGATATGTAATTGTATGTTATAGGCCTATATAACATTTCAGGATGTGGCTGCCTGTTTGTAATATTATTACGGTTATTTCACACATGTGTATTTTCTCTTCAGCTCTGTTAATCGTAGTATTTCGTAGTATTTCAGCTCTGTTAATCGCGGAACCTTATCAATTGTCAAATACACTCTAAAGACACAAATGTTGAAAGCAGAATGCTGCTCACATTTTACTTTCTTTGAGCCTCTACTGCTCAACTCATACTTCATTTGTCTACACATTATTGCATATATGTAAGTATTATAATGTTTAAATACAGCTTTATTAATTAATGTTATTTTATTGATGTGATATACATGATTTGACTGTTTTATAGCTATTATATCAGATTTTCGGTTTTTATTGTGCTTACTTTGAATGTTTAGGTTTTAGTGTTGTAAAGCGCTTTAAGCATTTTATTGGAAATTGCGCTTTATAACATAAATATTATTAACATTGTTACTTAGAAATACTACACATTATAACAGTTCCTTGCAGCATATTCCGTTAGGATGCTGCTGTTGTAATTGATAACACTAACTAAATAAAAAACACTACTAACAACATTCGTACACAAATAAAATATAGGATGCTATGGATGCTGCTGTTGTAATTGATAACACTAACTAAATAAAAAAACACTACTAACAACATTCGTACACAAATAAAATATAGAACATTGATGAGATCTCATACAAACCACCTACGATAGGCAACGCCAACTGGACTATGCGTAAAAGCTGAGACCATATCTGCGCAGAAAATAGCACGTTGCAGCACCGACTGCATGCTCTCTGTTGGCCACGTGACTCCGGTAGCAAATCGTTGACAATTTTTGGAGGTGTTTCCTTCCAACAGGATCCTGCGAGGACAACAATATTTTCTGATTTGTCTTTTATTCTAGTTATAAGGCTAGACTAGTTTAATGAATATAAGTACAGTATTGGCATTAGTAACCAGTGTTTAAAGCCCAAGGTATGCAAAAGACAGTAAACCGTACTTTATCAATATTAATTTGTTAATAATTACCAAACACAATAAATTCACGAGTGAAAAGGTTCATCAGGTTCAAATGGGCATCCATTCCATTTTACTCATTTTGAAGTTGATGCAACATCTCTTTAGTGTGACGTTTCTAACTGTATTTGAGAATTTTGTCTGAGAACTATCGCTATTCTGCGCCATCTAGCGATAGTCCTATGACATTTGCAGATGGCATCAGAAACGTCACAGGAATAAAGGCGAATTGGCTGCAACGTAAGTGTAAAGAAACCCCACAAATACTGCATATAAACACACACACTTGTAGTATTGCCACAAACACAAATACGTAATATTTGTTTTGTGTGTGTGTGTGTGTGTGTGTGTGTGTGTGTGTGTGTGTGTGTGTGTGTGTGTGTGTGAATTTTGCGCGCTCTCTCTCTCTCTCTCGCTTTCTCTCTCTTCCTCTCTCGATCTTTCCCCCTCCCTCCCTCTCCGTCCCTCTCTCTCTCTCTCCCCCTCTCTCTCTCTCCCTCTCTCTCCCTCTCTCCCCCCCCCCCTCTCTCTCTCGCTCTCTCGCTCTCTCGCTCTTTCTCTCTGGCATTTGTCTGTTTGCATATATTGAACGTACCTGTTGCGATGGCCCCGTATTCTGACGAACTCTCCGCGCTGTTAGTCATATCTTAGTCTACCCAAGTTACAACGGAATGTCACACTTTGTCGGTGCATGCTGCAAATGTTAAACAGCCATATCTTTTCACAAAGAACTATCCTATTTAAAGCTATGATGGACATTGGAACTACACATAATTATGATACAATGCAGCCCTCACTATGCTCATCACCTGTCAGTGACGAGGCTGCGGGGAAGGGGTTTAGTTTAACCCATTGCGCTTGATTTCTATGTGAAAGATAACATAATTACGTTCAACGCAAATTGAAGACTGCGTTGCGTCACTGAAACCGCAAAAGACGAAATAAGTCCGCCGCAGAGAGGCTTGATTTATGACCACAAGTTACAATACAATACAATACAATACAATACAATACAATACAATACAATACAATACAATACAATACAATACAATACAATACAATACAATACAATACAATACAATACAATACAATACAATACAATACAATACAATACAATACAATACAATACAATACAATACAATACAATACAATACAATACAATACAATACAATACAATACAATACAATACAATACAATACAATACAATACAATACAATACAATAAAATACAATAAAATACAATAAAATACAATAAAATACAATAAAATACAATACAATAACTTTATTGACTGTGGATTCACAGAATGTTTTCTTTAGACTTTTCACACCATAAATAACAACACAGAGTAAAACGTTTCTATGTAACGCTAAACAGTGGAAATTACGAGACATATTCGTACCACATGTACAATACGATGTCAATAAACCACAGGAGGGAACATCTGTCATACGAGTAATGCTTTTTATAATGGTGATAAATATACCAAAAATACTTGCAAATAATCGGCACCATTCCGCGTCTCATCATCATCATCATGCTGTCGGTCGCGAAGCGACAAAGACTGCTTCCATCACTTGACTCTTGCTCTCCAGTTGTCTCTCTGCTATGAGAGTGATGTCCAGGAGTCGATCTTTATGTCTCTCAGCTTCAGGTTTCTCTTGATGGTATCTTTGAACCGGAGACGAGGGCGCCCTCTCTTTCTGTGACCAGAAGACAGTTGGGAGTAGAGAACCTGCTTCGGTAGCCTGTCTGATGACATCCTCATGAGGTGTCCAGTCCACCGGAGATTCTTTCTGATCAGAAGATCTTCCATAGATGGCAGCCCTGTCCGTTCGAGTATTTCCTTGTTTTTCACTTTGTCCATCCAGGTTATCCTCATGATCGAACGCAGATGTCGCATCATGAAGGCATGCAACTTTTTCACCTGTCGTCTGTACACTGTCCAGGCCTCGGCTCCGTATAGGAGGGTGGACAGCATAATTGCACGGTATATCTTGCCTTTAACCCGCATGGACACATGGTGGTTGTTCCAGAGTCTCTGGCGTAGTCGGCCGAAAGATGCACTAGCCTTGGCCATCCTCCTCTGTATTTCATCGTCAATGCATCCGTCACTTGATATAGTGCTTCCGAGGTAGGTGAATTCCATAACAGAGTTCAGCTTGTTTCCATCAACCATGATATCCTCCTCTCGGGTTCTTGTAGAGTTGGGTTGATACAGCACCTCGGTCTTCTTGATGTTAATCTTCAGGCCGAACTTCTTTGACGCATTGGAAAAAGCATCCACTATTTTCTGCATCTCTTCAGCAGAGTGTGCAACCAGTGCACTGTCATCTGCGAATAGCAGCTCCCTCATCAGTATCCGTGTAGTCTTGGTCTTCGCTCTGAAGTGTGCGACGTTGAATAGGTCAGCGCTCTGTCTGGACTGTATGTAGATGCCATCCCCCATGTCTCGGAAAGCATTGTCGAGCATTGCTGATAGGAAGATGGAAAAGAGCGTGGGCGCCAGTACACAGCCTTGCTTGACCCCATTTGTGACCCTGAACGATTCCGAGACTTCCCCTCCAACATTAACAGTCGCCATCATTCCGGTATGTAGTGCCTCGATCATTGTTGTGAACTTCTCTGGGCAGCCATACTTCTTCAGTAGCTGCCATAGTCCGGTCCTCCCAACTGTATCGAACGCCTTACTGAAGTCGACAAATACCATGTACAGTGGTCGGTCCTGCTCAATGCACTTTTCTTGTAGTTGTAGCAACTAAGAAACAAGTAGACTAGAGACTACTGGTCATCACAATGACCCGAGACTAGAGTTAATCACAATGACCGAGACTAGAGTTAATCACAATGACCCGAGACTAGAGTTAATCACAATGACCGATACTAGAGTTAATCACAATGACCCGAGACTAGAGTTAATCACAATGACCCGAGACTAGAGTTAATCACAATGACACGAGACTAGAGTTAGTCACAATGACCCGAGACTAGAGTTAATCACAATGACCCGAGACTAGAGTTAATCACAATGACCCGAGACTAGAGTTAATCACAATGACCCGAGATTAGAGTTAATCACAATGACCGATACTAGAGTTAATCACAATGACCCGAGGCTAGAGTTAATCACAATCACTCGAGGCTAGAGTTAATCACAATCACTCGAGGCTAGAGTTAATCACAATCACTCGAGACTAGAGTTAATCACAATCACTCGAGGCTAGAGTTAATCACAATCACTCGAGGCTAGAGTTAATCACAATCACTCGAGGCTAGAGTTAATCACAATCACTCGAGGCTAGAGTTAATCACAATCACTCGAGGCTAGAGTTAATCACAATCACTCGAGACTAGAGTTAATCACAATCACTCGAGACTAGAGTTAATCACAATCACTCGAGGCTAGAGTTAATCACAATCACTCGAGACTAGAGTTAATCACAATCACTCGAGGCTAGAGTTAATCACAATCACTCGAGGCTAGAGTTAATCACAATCACTCGAGACTAGAGTTAATCACAATCACTCGAGGCTAGAGTTAATCACAATCACTCGAGGCTAGAGTTAATCACAATCACTCGAGGCTAGAGTTAATCACAATCACTCGAGGCTAGAGTTAATCACAATCACTCGAGGCTAGAGTTAATCACAATCACTCGAGGCTAGAGTTAATCACAATCACTCGAGGCTAGAGTTAATCACAATCACTCGAGGCTAGAGTTAATCACAATCACTCGAGGCTAGAGTTAATCACAATCACTCGAGGCTAGAGTTAATCACAATCACTCGAGGCTAGAGTTAATCACAATCACTCGAGGCTAGAGTTAATCACAATCACTCGAGGCTAGAGTTAATCACAATCACTCGAGGCTAGAGTTAATCACAATCACTCGAGGCTAGAGTTAATCACAATCACTCGAGGCTAGAGTTAATCACAATCACTCGAGGCTAGAGTTAATCACAATCACTCGAGGCTAGAGTTAATCACAATCACTCGAGGCTAGAGTTAATCACAATCACTCGAGGCTAGAGTTAATCACAATCACTCGAGGCTAGAGTTAATCACAATCACTCGAGGCTAGAGTTAATCACAATCACTCGAGGCTAGAGTTAATCACAATCACTCGAGGCTAGAGTTAATCACAATCACTCGAGGCTAGAGTTAATCACAATCACTCGAGGCTAGAGTTAATCACAATCACTCGAGGCTAGAGTTAATCACAATCACTCGAGGCTAGAGTTAATCACAATCACTCGAGGCTAGAGTTAATCATAATCACTCGAGGCTAGAGTTAATCACAATCACTCGAGGCTAGAGTTAATCACAATCACTCGAGGCTAGAGTTAATCACAATCACTCGAGGCTAGAGTTAATCACAATCACTCGAGGCTAGAGTTAATCACAATCACTCGAGGCTAGAGTTAATCACAATCACTCGAGGCTAGAGTTAATCACAATCACTCGAGGCTAGAGTTAATCACAATCACTCGAGGCTAGAGTTAATCACAATCACTCGAGGCTAGAGTTAATCACAATCACTCGAGGCTAGAGTTAATCACAATCACTCGAGGCTAGAGTTAATCACAATCACTCGAGGCTAGAGTTAATCACAATCACTCGAGGCTAGAGTTAATCACAATCACTCGAGGCTAGAGTTAATCACAATCACTCGAGGCTAGAGTTAATCACAATCACTCGAGGCTAGAGTTAATCACAATCACTCGAGGCTAGAGTTAATCACAATCACTCGAGGCTAGAGTTAATCACAATCACTCGAGGCTAGAGTTAATCACAATCACTCGAGGCTAGAGTTAATCACAATCACTCGAGACTAGAGTTAATCACAATCACTCGAGGCTAGAGTTAATCACAATCACTCGAGGCTAGAGTTAATCACAATCACTCGAGGCTAGAGTTAATCACAATCACCCGAGACTAGAGTTAATCACAATCACTCGAGGCTAGAGTTAATCACAATCACTCGAGACTAGAGTTAATCACAATCACTCGAGGCTAGAGTTAATCACAATCACCCGAGACTAGAGTTAATCACAATCACTCGAGGCTAGAGTTAATCACAATCACTCGAGGCTAGAGTTAATCACAATCACTCGAGGCTAGAGTTAATCACAATCACTCGAGGCTAGAGTTAATCACAATCACTCGAGGCTAGAGTTAATCACAATCACTCGAGGCTAGAGTTAATCACAATCACTCGAGGCTAGAGTTAATCACAATCACTCGAGGCTAGAGTTAATCACAATCACTCGAGGCTAGAGTTAATCACAATCACTCGAGGCTAGAGTTAATCACAATCACCCGAGACTAGTGAAACAACAGACTGAGTAAATCGACACAACTCACCGCTGGTGCATCAATGTTAACTGGTTCCTTTAAACACTGCCTACATCTGTAATCGTCTGGTTGTCATTGGATATTCCACTGATTGTTTGTTCAGTAATCGGTACTCTTCTGCACTCTGGCCTACAACTAGAACTGACGGAATAATAGTTTCGTTGCCTGTGTCATACGTCGATTATTGTGCCATCTGACACGATAATCACCGCATCGGAGAAATACGCGATACGTGGCATCTCTAACTTAGTAAGCGCAGCATAACCTTTGCCAGTGAACGTACCTCTAATCTTGCAGACGTCACAAATTGTCACCACCCAGCTGAGGCACCACATTCAGTCAGTCGCTGTATCCGCTACGTAACCGCGTGGTGTTTGTACTTATACAAGAGCCCTTTGCCCTATCTAAACTATCTTTTGTAAACATGACCACTTGATTTTATGAGTGCGCATGTCTCGTTTCTAGAGTCAGATCGACATGTGCGTCCACATAGTGTAAAATTACACAAACGCTCGCACGTACGCTCACCCAAGAGGCACCCAATGCACGTGACAAATGTTCGTGAATTCATTGTGCACGTAGACATGCCTCAGATAATGATTTAGCATCCGAGGTACACACTACGACACAAATGCCGTAGCTCAGCGGTTCTTATCTGTCCAGAAATAGCCAGAAACTGAGATTAAAAGTTCTTCTTGATGGATGTGACAATGGATAACTATTAATTTTAATTTCAGAACAAGTTATTAAATGATATCAATTACTGCTATATGCCTGGAGAAAGAGTTCGGTAAAACGGGATGTTGATTATCATGCAATAAAAAACATTAGTTGACTTTGTGTCTATCCTGTGGCCATACACGCATTGAACAAGATAAACGCTTTATAGGATTTGTTAAATTTTACCACCTAGAAGCACAAAACCTAGCGACGCTAATGCAGTTTTTTCAATTCAATTCAATTTATTTTCAATTAAATTTCACTTTATTGTGCTTAAAAAGGATATGCATCATACAACTCATGATCACATCTAAATATATAAAATATATGGGATGGTCCAAACAAAATGCAAGTGAATTTCTGATGTATCTACTACAAGAACAATTCAACCGGTTGACAGCAATATGACTCATTTAGCATTCAACATTCTAATGGCCACAGGCACAAAACTCCTGCTATAGCGAGATGTTTTACATTTTATACAACGGTATCTCCTTTGAGACAGAAGTACATGGAAGAATGTAGAGAGCAGTAGCGACAGTACGAGCTTTCTTCAAAATTGCATGGTCGATTATTTTGGAGAGCATTGGTGTAGGTAAGCCAATGATCTTGGCAGAAACGTGTGAGATTTTCAGAAGCCTGTTACGGTTTTTCACAGAAAGACCAGGGTAGTAAAAAATGCTGCAGTAGGTTATTAGACGCTCAATTATGCTACGGTAAAAGCGTAGAAGAAGTAGTGGATCAACGTAGAAAGCTCGTAACTTTCGAAGAACGTGCAGTCGCTGCTGAGTTGATCAGTTCTTCTACGATAGAACATTCATCGTCGTCATCATCATCATCATCATCATCATCATCATCATCATCATCATCATCATCATCATCATCATCATCATCATCATCATCATCATCATCATCATCATCATCAACATCATCATCATCATCATCATCATCATCATCATCATCATCATCATCATCATCATCATCATATCATCATCATCATTTCATCATCATCATCATCATCACCATAATCCTTGTGCAGCCGTAGGGTCCCTTTGGTTGACCGACAGCTTTGGCATGTTGTTGACATATCTGCCTGTCGTTTCCTTTCGCAAGGTTTCCTGGTGACATACATTTATCATCGATTACCTCGTGTTTTACTAAAAAGCCCTACCCAAGTCCACTTCCGTCTTCTGACTTGTTCAATCACGACTTTGTCTTCTCTCTTACCGATGGATTTGATACGTTATATCCGCTAGACCAGGACATGGGACACGGGGTCGCCAAATAAGTTTTTGTTCGCCACCAAGATAATAGTGTTAAGCGACCGTTCGACCTTTATTACTCTGTTTTCAGTCCTAAATGGTTGCGAAACAAAAACGCTATCTATGCCAACTTTGCCTTTCAAGTATATGCGACATTGCCATGACGCTGTATTGGCCGTCGACCCCTGATTGTGTGGCCGTTGTTTGTGTTGCGCTCTGGCCAACATCATGACATCAATCTGTGTCACGCTGATCTGTTATATAACTGCGCTCTGTTTCCGAGACGTCCCAGCGTTTCTTAAAACCTATGAAGAGTTGGTAGGATTAAGGTCAATTAAAGAGTAAATAAGGACCAAGGCATTGTTTGTTTTGCGCCGACGTCAATGATCATTGGCATTTCCCTGCTGCCAGGCCTGGCTTCGTACATCGGCGTTTCGTTAAGACCGGTGCTTCGATCATGCCTCAAGTCAATGGCTTGCAAATTGCAATCGAGATTCATAGTTACTTCTTCTTTGGAAATCGGATAAATAGGTTGCATCTCATTAGAAAAGATCAGTATAATGCTAGGCTGAAAGGGATGATGTTTTATATCGCAAATGTTAGGCATAACATTTCGCCACGCAAAACATGCTACTGGTGCATACACTTTGGAATTCATCACCGCTTATGAAATGGGGAATCGCCGTCTTTTTGGCATGGTAAATGCGCGTTATAAATCGGTATTTTAACGTTAACTGACAAAGGAAGGAAGTTATGCCAATAATGAGCGTATTTATTTTAGTTTTGAACCTTTAAGCAATTTTAGTTCTGTGCATGTCAGCTCTTGCGTGTTGAGCGACTGAGAGCCACGTTATTATTTTAGAACTCATATTATCGTACATCTCAATACAGTTTTTGGTGCATAATTATTTCAAAACTGTACAGTTTTCGTGAATTTTATTCAGTTCAACGTTCAAATGTGCAACAACGTTTTATAAACATCGCATAGATTGCGGTCGACACGTAGTATCTTCCACTTCCAGCTCGACGAGGTTTATTGTGCAGTGGCTGCGTTGGTTTTCTTTGAAATGCCCTTTGTGGTAGATACAGAATGGAATCGCATTAAATATGAACGCTACATTTAAATATCAACACACCTTAAATATTGAACATAATTTCTTCCAACTGGCAATTTTTTAGTCATTATCAACAACGGTACCTTTACTTAAGAAGTTTTTTCGGGGGTACTCTTACTTTTAGTTAAGTAGTTTTGGGGAGGTTAGTTTTAATTTTACTTTTACACCTAGTTACTTTTTTTCTGGAATACTTGTTACAACACTGGACTGTATATATATATATATATATATATATATATATATATATATATATATATACATATATATATATAT
>OZ024857.1:5470326-5497826 GCA_964017155.1 Oasisia sp. SBJ-2009 | reverse complement strand
TGACGTCATCATAATATCGCAGCAGCTCCTAGCCCCTCTCGTCTACTTGGATTAGACCTTGCGTATCTGTGCATAGTTTACCTCTTGGATGTGTGTGTTCCTTTCTGTTGGCCTTCCTGCCTACTAATCTCACCCTTTCGTTGTCAATCGGGTTGTCCTCGTCGGCGGTATGCGTGTGCGCGTGCGTGCGTGCGTGCGTGCGTGCGTGCGTGCGCGCGCGTGCGTGTGTGTGTTTATATGCGAGCGGGCATGCGTGCGTCCATACGTGCGTACGAGCGCGTGGATTTGTGTGTCTTATATACGCCTTTGCATGCGTGCGTGTGTAAGGGGAGTCGTATTAATGGCGGATAACAATCTGTTGTGTTCATTCCTTGTGCACTGGTCCTTGGGTTCTTCACATCTGTGTTGTGTTCTTCTGCCGCAGCCAGAAGCATATAGCGATGTTGTCGATCGACCCATACAAGGAGAAGACCCGTAAACTATGCAATGTGCGTCACAATATGATGACATCATCAAACCGGAATGACGAAACTTATTGTGGTTTAAGGCGAGAATGTATAAGACAGAGGGCGGTTTCACTAAACTTACTTAACGATGTGCAATCAGTTAAACCCGGAATACAAAAGCAGTGTTCACCCGACCAGACCAGTTCAGACTCACTCCGAATACAGTGCATGTGTACATTAAGCCCACTCATACCGACTATTTCATATACAAAGCCAAGGTGACGTCATAATCACGTAAACTTGAATACTTTCGTCGAATAGCCCGGATTAAAATCGGACATGTGGATAGGCTGGCAGACTGACACCTATACAGACACCATTGGAGAACATTATATTGCATGTCGCGTCTTTTTGACCCCCCGGTCTACCTGTATCTAAACGTCTCAACCTTCCTAGACAACAAGTTATGCAATGACATACAGGCAAATGTGTTCACTTATTTGACTGTTTTGGGAGATCAACAAGCCTCGTTGTGACCAGTTGTCAAATGTGATCACTCATATACACTGTTATTTTTGAAAAAAGGAATATAAATGAACGAAGGCTGACTTGATGCAGCAGCTTACCTGAAAATTATCTGTGAAGTGCTAAGTTTGTCCTCCGTGGCGACGATACTCTCTATCTCCGTGACACTCAGTGACATGGACAGATGACTTCTACGTTCATAAAGACCCGTCGGTGGTTTCTCTGAATTGCTTAGAAGCCCTGCAATACACGGATTGGTACACCCTTCAACAATGCAGTAAACAGTGTTTGATTGAGTGTTGTTTGAGCTATATTAAAATCAATGCGTGGTACATATGTGATCTATAGGTGACTGTTTTTGAGAACGATTATTATATCTTAATATTGGATTCCCAAAAATAATATATATATATATATAGTATATATTAGTGTGTATATATATATATATATATATATATATATATATATATATATATATATATCACTATCTATTATAATTTATGTTAACAGTTATTAGATACATACTGTATTTGGAGTTACAACAAAAATCCTTATTCTCTAAGTTTTAGTTCAATGTGTTCGTTATGAAGATCGACGGGTTTCAAGAGTTCGTCAGTATTTGTCATCGTTCTTCAATGTTTCTAGTTACGAACCCGTCCGTTCATCTTCTTTTTCTGCTGCCTCCAGTTTGTCTTCGTGAAGTAACAGTTGCCCAATCACACCGGCTCGCTCCTGGGCCTGAACAAATAACCAATCATATTTAATAATAAACCAGTATACCCCGGCGCCGTTGTGTGGCACCACTCTTTATTGCCGTCGCTAGGGGGCGTATCGCTCTTAGATAACAATATCATCTAGGTAAAATACTATAATTATGCCTAATTCCGCTGAACGATGCGAAAAACAACAAAATACAAGGCACTCCGAAATGTACCACATTAGCGATAATGCACTTGACTTGGTTTATGGTACGAGGGCGTGACCTTCCAATTTGTATTGTGTAACATATATATCATCATCATCATCATCATCATCATCATCATCATCACCATCACCATCACCATCACCATCACCATCACCATCACCATCACAATCACCATCACCATCACCATCATCATCGTACAGCCAGTGTCCAGTGGTTTGGCGAAGGCCTCAGTATGCTGCTTTCACATCTGCCTATCTTGCACTATCCTCTGCCAGATAGTACCCTTCCAGTAGTTGTGTAGTTCGTCTCGCCGGCGTTCCTCTAGGTCTTTTCCTTTCGTAGGGTTTCCAGGTAGTGATACACAGTGTCCATCGGTTATCTCGTATCCTGCTGACGTGCTTTGCCCAGGTCCACTTCCGTCCTTTGACTTGTTCAGTCACGTCTGCGACCTTTGTCTCTTCTCTTACCCAGTTGTTTGTTTTTCTGTCCTTGTATGTGATGTTTAACATATTCCCTTTCCATTTTTGTTTGTACGGCTGCTACCTTGTTCTTTGCTTGGGTAGTGAATGCCCATGTTTTCGCGCCGTATGTCATTGCTGGAAGTACGCATGAGTTGTAGACTTGTCTCTTCAAGCATGTTCCAATGTTACCCTTGAAGATGTCGCGGTGCTTGGCGAATGCTGTCCATCCGGCCGTGATTCTTCTTTGAATCTCCTTGTCTTGGTTTTTGTCTCTGGTGCTGTATCTCTGTCCAAGGTAGATGTAGCTTTCAACGTTCTCGATCTGAGTGTTGCTAACATATATTGGCATGTCATTTTCCACCATCACCTTTGTTTTCGACTTGTTCATCTTCCGACCCTGATTTTCACTTTCATCAGCTAACATTTGTTATAGTTCATGTGGTGCAAATGAGTATATCGTCGGCGAAGCGAAGATGACTATTTATGACGTCTGTCTTCAAGCCTCTGGTTTCCCACGTCAGTCGTCGGAATGTGCTATCGCATCATGCCGTAAACAGCTTGGGCGATATGGTATCTCCCTGTCGTACTCCTCTCCTGATTTTGATATACATAACAGATATACTATTAATTAGACACTAGGAATAATTGAGAACAGTGCTGTTATTTGACTGCTGCTATTGCAAATGAACGACAATAATGCAATACCTTCATGACCTGGTATGGCCAATTTGTTCGCGAGACAACACAGAAAAGCACGATCGCCTGCAAGATCAAGTTTCCCGCGAGGGCCCACCAGTAGCCTGGCAACACAAAACAGTAATTGTTTTAAAATATATGATTACCCATATGAACGGACGTTATGTTACCGTGCAATAGGTGTTCTTATTCGACATTGCAATATGGTGCTAACAGTACTGATCAAACGGATCGCAACTCATATTACATATAACGTAATATTTTACTAGTGGTTGTAGTAGCTACGCTATTTCAGTCAGAATACCAGTCACTAGTGTTAATTTCGCAAGTACGGTATTACAACAATGACTAGTACATTGTTTATATAGAGTAATTAAATATGTTCAACTATATCGTATATCGCGACGACTGCAAAACTACCAAACCCAGACAACCAACACAAATATAAACTATTGCAATAAAAAATCCACTGCAATGATCAGGACATTTGTGAAAATTAAAATGGTATAATATATTACAGAAACCTTCATAATTATTCGTGGGGAGCTTTATAATACCGAATGTACAAGGCGACGAGGATACCTATCCAAATTACACAATCATTTGTTTATATTAAAATATTACGTTACATACAGTATAGCGGTGACCGTTGAACAACATATTAGATCTTCGACGTTATCATAATATGAAACGTACCAGCAGATCGTAGCCACGTGAGAAACATTAGAGGTATTCCGATTGGTAGAGCGAGAACGTAGTAGGATATGAATAGAAGCACTGCGCCAAAAACCTGCCGACCAGTTCCATAAAGAATTCCTTTGCTCGCTGTCTGAAACGTACAAGTGCAACACTCCTGTGAGGTTATATCCGCTTTCGTATAATCTCCGCGTACATCATTTGACATTTTGTTATCGATATTAGTATATAACTATAACAGTTAATCATTTAATTAATTGTATGTATCATTAATGTTTGTAGTACGCACGCACGCACGAACGCATGCACGTACGCACGCACGCTCGCATGCACACCACCGTCACAAGTGCGTCGCGGTCACAACGAACAATACAATATGATCACCTGTACGATTCGCTACAGAGCCTCACAATTCCTTCAAATTCAATGTACAATAATAAAATGGAACTGGGTTAAGGCCGAGACTGTCGACACTTTTGTGTCGCGGGTCTCCCGGTAAACAGTTGATCATCTGCAAGTCTGTCATATATATTTGAGCATATAGTCATTCATTTATTCGATTATTCGATTATTCGATTATTCGATTATTCGATTATTCGATTATTCGATTATTCGATTATTCGATTATTCGATTATTCGTCCGTCCGTCCGTCCGTCCGTCCGTCCGTCCGTCCGTCCGTCCGTCCGTCCGTCCGTCCGTCCGTCCGTCCGTCCGTCCGTCCGTCCGTCCGTCCGTCCGTCCGTCCGTCCGTCCGTCCGTCCGTCCGTCCGTCCGTCCGTCCGTCCGTCCGTCCGTCCGTCCGTCCGTCCGTCCGTCCGTCCGTCCGTCCGTCCGTCCGTCCGTCCGTCCGTCCGTCCGTCCGTCCGTCCGTCCGTCCGTCCGTCCGTCCGTCCGTCCGTCCGTCCGTCCGTCCGTCCGTCCGTCCGTCCGTCCGTCCGTCCGTCCGTCCGTCCGTCCGTCCGTCCGTCCGTCCGTCCGTCCGTCCGTCCGTCCGTCCGTCCGTCCGTCCGTCCGTCCGTCCGTCCGTCCGTCCGTCCGTCCGTCCGTCCGTCCGTCCGTCCGTCCGTCCGTCCGTCCGTCCGTCCGTCCGTCCGTCCGTTCGTTCGTTCGTTCGTTCGTTCGTTCGTTTATTCATTTATATATAATAGTTCCCATATATCTTTATCATCAGGGTTTCTTTTCTTTTGTTCTTCTTTTCTTTATCTTTAGCTGGTCTGGAATTAATTGCGAGCACTCATGCCACGTGATGTAAGATGCCACAATAATCAGTCGATTGGTCGTGGGCAAGTATGGAAGGAGAAGAATATACGCCCACCACACACTCACACACTCACATGCACCCGCATACCCATGCGCACACGCACATGCCTAGGTATATACGTACGTACGTACGTACGCACGGTACGCACGTACACCAGATACTTACTGCAATTCCATCGAAGAACAGGTAAATCATCACAATTGGCATCAGCTTGGAGGTCAAGGCTGCTACTTCGCTGCAAATGCGGAATACCATTACACTTGTTGTACCGTTTCAATTTACATATCGCCATAAATAATAATGTACCGTTGTTGCGTATGCAACAGTGCCAGCTAACATTGCGCTGACATACAAAAACTTCCGAGCTATTTTTAGACATGCAACGCCGTGTTAAACATGTACTTTTATGCGCTTAGTTTTGTTTTCAACTGTCATTTTCAACTGTCACATTGAAAACTATACATTTCACAAGACAGATAATGGTCCATTTAGTTAAAAGAATATAATATTCTTATGTTTCAATTTACTTCAAGTTATTCCGCTTAGACTCTCGTACACAGTGTTTTGCATGGTAAACATATGAATTTCGTATTTTGATACAACGTCCGGTTTAATTTCGCGGTCAAAGTAGTGTAAAACTAAATGTAGTTGTAACAACTAACCACCGAACACCTTCCTTTTGTAATGAATTATTTGATTGGTCAATTAAATATTTTGATTAAAATGATGCCATGACCACCAATAGCCGACGCCAGTAGATATTGGAAAACAAGATCGGCGCAATCGGCTGCGTGGCACTTATTGACAAAATTAGGCTCTGTGACCCTGAAACGGTTGAAACTGACTCTGTGACCCTGAAACGGTTGGAACTGATTGTGTGGCCCTGAAACGGTCTGAACTGGCTCTGTGACCCTGAAATGGTTGGAACTGGCTCTGTGACCCTGAAACGGTTGGAACTGGCTCTGTGACCCTGCAACGGTTGGAACTGGCTCTGTGACCCTGAAACGGTTGGAACTGGCTCTGTGAGTCTGAAACGGTTAACGTTGTCCTTTTGTACGGTTGGTATATCGGACACCAAGTTTTAATTATTCATTTCCGGCCCCACAATATTTTTCGAAAAATGTCGTCTAACTCTAAGACACAATGATTAGTATATTGAATACTTACCTTACGTTGGTGAAAATGTAGGGCAGCTGGTACTGGAATATGAGAAATATGGCCAGCGGGAACAGTGAGATGATGACTGAAATGCAAAACAGAGCATCCTGTGTTTCTATTCATATTAGGTTTGCTTGATTTTTTTGATCCTGGAACATTGTCTCCCCCTTCAGGGGAGACAATGTTCACTTGGAGGGTAGTTCACTTTCGAATAAGTTTCTATAATTGAGTTACCCAGTACTTTAGGCCTACGTATGAGACAATAGGCTTTTTGTCGTTGCCTCGCTTTGCATGGGAAATAAATAGCAACGATATTATTTATTTATTTATTGAGAGTATCATTAATATTTTATTATTTTATTATTTTATTATTTATATCAGCAGTCTGGCCAATGCCAAGCTCAGACATCTTACCATATCATAAAACGTTCATTTAAAACATATGTCATTCATTTGGTTTACATTTTGTCTCATTTGACATTAATTCTACCGGTGTTTGACACTCTTTGAATACACATTTATAAGAGTAATTTTATTAAGAATTGGTTGTCTCATTTACGATTGCGATAAAATACTCATTCGTAAGAATAATTTTATTCAGGATTGGTTGGCTCATTTATGTTATCGATAGAATACTCATTCGTAAGAGTAGTTTTACTAACTATTGGTTATCTCAGTTATGATTGCGATATAATACATATATTCATAAGTGTAGTGTTATTCAGCTTTGGTTGGCTCACTTATGATGGCGATAGAGAGTCTGGCTGCCGTCTTCGCGCCCACCTCGTCCCCGGCACCCAGCAGCTGGCCAATGCATATGGACGTCGATATCTGTATGCCTAGAGGCACCTAGACAGGACAGTGGTCAGTCAGTATTATCACTGACGCTGGTGTTCATTTATAGTTCCCACTTCTTGGAATACATATTAGTGACTCTTCTCACAAGAATGGCATTATTTTGAAAAGAAATGCAACGAAAGAGCAAAGATAACATAACAAAGGCTAACAATTGTATACCGAAATAAAAGCACCAACATTCTTAAAAGGTCGTGCACATTAATGTAACTTGTACGATAGAGTTACACAAATAACAGTTTGTTCTAATTAGTTAATAACAATTTATAATGTGATGAACAGAACTGAATTTTGTGTTGTCTCTGTGGAGATATTACGTAACAACGCGATTCTATGACATCGTGTTATGTAATGAATACATTTTTATAGCTTAGACGTTGATGTAATGTTTTCATATGTACAAGCAGAAAAACCAGGAAACAAAGAGCGATTATTAAATCAACTCACTTGGAACCATAAACTGTCAATTTGTAGCAGAACAGCTTGTGCCCCCAGCTCAGTTGTTCCAAGTAAACCTACAGCACAAAGCAGAGTAAGCGTTTTACATTATAATTAGTTTCATTAATATATAGATACTATCGGAAATGTAATGCAACTGCAGAGTATATAATGTGTGTGTTTATTTACCTGTCAGAAACACCCCGATCTCGAAACCCCACCATTCCATACACAACATGAGCATGCCGGGAATCGAGATACGTGCGAACTTTCCCCAATCTTGAAGACTGTCCATTGTCCACCCTGGAATAAAGACGAAGAAGAATAGTATATTGTAGGGACGTTTGTGCTCTAAAGGTAGCATCGACAACTTGTAGGAGAACGACACGCTACCATAATGGTAACAACAACAATAGCAAAGACAGTGTGCTCTGCATGAATGGGAACAAGTGATCCAATTACGTGACGCATATATCAGGTCCAACAAGTCACCTGAATCAAGAAGAAGACCTGAATATCGACAACACGGCCACGTAAGAATGGCTGACGACACCTGGTTAGGCAATAGAGCCAGCAGACGTACGGGTCAAGTAGGAATGCATGCAAATACCTTAACTGATCAGGTAGGATATATCTTTTTAGGTATACATCAACTTAGTAGTAAAGTTAACATTTGGCAATTAAGAATGGTGATTCATCCACGGAGACGTGCACTAGGTTCTGCAAGATCACCAGCGTGATAGGAACGCTCGCAAATGTGTGGGGCACGCAGTAATGCTTGCATATATTTGGAAGGTAAACAACCTTCAGACATAAGGCAGGTAACAACTATACATAAACACGAGTCACGTGCGCATGTCTGCACACATGTTGAAGGTAAGACTACCAGCGGTCCCAAGACAGCTACGGACGCCTACATGCATGTGGATCATTTATCTGGACATGCAGATGAAGTCAGCATTCACAAGTATCTAGGAATGTCCAGTGCAGACGTGTCGGCCATATAGACAATCGTGCAAATATCAAGAGTGTCCACATTTGCAACACTGAACGCATTCCGCACATATGCATTCCGGAAATTAGTTGAACACGAACAATACGGAGAAGCGATAACACAGCACGGAACATCCTGTGTTAAACACAGAACATAATAACTTAAATTAAACAACATTCATACACCTACATTTTTCGATTGGGTTTCTAAATTTACCTATGTATGACTACTGTGCTACATTGGGGGAAAACATTTGACCGATGGTAACATTTACATATGAACTGACACACGTACCGATCTGGAATTTCGGTAGCTAACTCATAATGGAAGTTTTCTTTAAAAAAAGCGAGTCGTATTAACGGCATTATATGTAGCCAACTTACCACCCCAGGTGTCCTTGTAGGCTTTCGTCCATACGATGTAGAGAAAGGTGAGTGCGAACAAGGTGAAGTACGCACAAACTTGTGCCACGGCCGAGCCACTGAAGAACAACATTGCTATGTTTACTCTTCATTTCCATTACAACCGCTACTACTGATGTTGTCGGCGCTGCTTTTAAGCATGAACGTTTTTAAGAGCAACAAAAGCCGGACCAATGTGAGTGATGTTATGTGTTTGAATATTGACTCAGCTCTTGACGCTCCCATAAATACTCCTTCAAGCTCTCGTAAAGCGTATTTCACCTTTCCAAAATATTGGGCTAATCGCAACTCCAGCCTATACACCAAAACCATTACACAAAAAGAGGCATGCAACCCCCTCCCATGCATATCACGGGCTAAGCCCCCATGCCTCCGAGGTTCGATGCATATACTTCTGATATCAAATAACGTGTTTGTCACGTGACAACATATGCCGACGGTACTTACTCAGTGCCCCAGTGCAGTTGATACAGGAACACGTAGTGCAGCACTGCGTTCAGGATGTTGGCGATGATTCCTATTACCACATTTGGCAGGACGATATTCTACAAGTACACAAACATAATAAAAAAGTGTAGCGCCCACAAATGGTGGGGCCAGCATGGTCTTTTTGTTATGTTTATTGATAACATAAATAAATAAATTAGCACAAAAAGTACTCGCAATTCAACACGGACGGAAGGACGGACGCACGGACGCACGGACGCACGGACGCACGGACGCACGGACGCACGGACGCACGGACGCACGGACGCACGGACGGATAAGTGACACGAGACGAGACGAGACGAGACGGGACGGGACGGGACGGGACGGGACGGGACGGGACGGGACGGGACGGGACGGGACGGGACGGGACGGGACGGGACGGGACGGGACGGGACGGGACGGGACGGGACGGGACGGGACGGGACGGGACGGGACGGGACGGGACGGGACGGGACGGGACGGGACGGGACGGGACGGGACGGGACGGGACGGGACGGGACGGGACGGGACGGGACGGGACGGGACGGGACGGGACGGGACGGGACGGGACGGGACGGGACGGGACGGGACGGGACGGGACGGGACGGGACGGGACGGGACGGGACGGGACGGGACGGGACGGGACGGGACGGGACGGGACGGGACGGGACGGGACGGGACGGGACGGGACGGGACGGGACGGGACGGGACGGGACGGGACGGGACGGGACGGGACGGGACGGGACGGGACGGGACGGGACGGGACGGGACGGGACGGGACGGGACGGGACGGGACGGGACGGGACGGGACGGGACGGGACGGGACGGGACGGGACGGGACGGGACGGGACGGGACGGGACGGGACGGGACGGGACGGGACGGGACGGGACGGGACGGGACGGGACGGGACGGGACGGGACGGGACGGGACGGGACGGGACGGGACGGGACGGGACGGGACGGGACGGGACGGGACGGGACGGGACGGGACGGGACGGGACGACACGACACGACACGACACGACACGACACGACACGACACGACACGACACGACACGACACGACACGACACGACACGACACGACACGACACGACACGACACGACACGACACGACACGACACGACACGACACGACACGACACGACACGACACGACACGACACGACACGACACGACACGACACGACACGACACGACACGACACGACACGACACGACACGACGATAATAATTCGCTTAACCGCGTGCCACTTACTTGATTCTGTATGTATTTCACTAGAATAATGTACATGAAGACGCTCTACAAAAGAAACGACACGGCGTGTATTTTATCGTGGTACCTCCTGCCTGGGGAGGCGTCAAACTCGCACGGGATTATACGTATATAACACACGGAGAAAGTTTTTGATCGCCTACTACTATATGCTTTGAATACGTTTTACATGAGACGGAGCAATGCTACTGTGAGGTAACCAAACTGACACGTCACGTGACTTGCTATGGTGTACTCGACCACTTTCGGTCAAGGGACGTGCTTTTTATTAGCCTCGGTTACCGAGTCTCCGTGAGGTGGCAGCACTTTTAAGCCCCCTCAACTCTGCCAGGGGATTTAATGGGCTGCAGTTGTAACCGCCAGGGCGGCCTTACCCCAGATTAGGGTAGAGATGCTGATTGGCTCTCTTGCCAACTATAAAATAAAATAAAAATAACGTTATACTTTTACAAGATAATGATATCCTATAAAAAGTATTCAATATTGAACTTATATTAACACAAAACTAAATAATAATAAAAAATTGCAGTTGTTTATAAATCAGGAATTACGGCAGGATTAACAAGTACCCGTGAGGTGGCAGCATTGTTTAGCCCCACACGGATAATATTCAAAAGCCTACAAAGTCACCAGACTGTGTTCTCGGCGTACTTCCGCAACCGACCGACAGTCGGTTAAGTGAGACTAGGTTCTTATAAGCATGGATACTGGTTTACGTCATAAATACATTGTGCTCAATGCAGCCAGTTGTATTCAGCATCGCCTGAAGAAAAAAACCAATCGGGATGGTGAATCACCTCGTGCAAACACTATGAATTATACACTTACTAGAGCCCCAGGCATGAAAATCACCATGTACCGTCCGGCCAATCTGTCACAACAGAAAACAATGTGTTACAACAATTCGTGTAGTCGTGATAAGTGTTAAGGCAAATAACTTACTTATATATGTAATGATTCCACGATGTTAATATCCGACGTTCATATATGCAAACCAAACAACACAAACAAAACTCGCAAATACTGGCTGCCGTCCCTCGGTCAGGATAGAAAAGTATTTACATCCTTTAATTTTCTCATTTGGCCAGCTATTTCAGCGATCAAATTACAAATGAAAGATTACCAGCAAACCTATACGCTAATGTACGTTTACCGGATTTGGAAATATTAGAGAACGACTAATACAACGTAATAATATTATTTATTTCAACAAAAGTCAAAGGAAGGATGCGGTATATGAAAAAATAAGACTTGGAACAAACCTGGAAACTTCATGGTTCTGTCCTACTAGACGGAGAAAACTGCCAAGATTGAGATGTATAGCGTAACAAGGCATCAGCGCCAGGAGAAATATGTACACAGCTGTAACAGGAATATGTACACAGCTGTAACAGGAATACGTACACCGCTGTAACAGGAATATGTGCACAGTTGTAACAGGAATATGTACACCGCTGTATCAGGAATATGTACATAGCTGTAACAGGAATATGTACACAGCTGTAACAGGAATATGTACACAGCTGTAACAGGAATACGTACACCGCTGTAACAGGAATATGTACACAGCTGTAACAGGAATACGTACACCGCTGTAACAGGAATATGTGCACAGTTGTATATATATACACAGCTGTAACAGGAATATGTATACAGCTGAAACAGGAATGTGTACACAGCTGTAACAGGAATAAGTACACAGCTGTAACAGGAATACGTACACCGCTGTAACAGGAATATGTACACAGCTGTAACAGGAATATGTATACAGCTGTAACAGGAATATGTACATAGCTGTAACAGGAATATGTACACCGCTGTATTAGGAATACGTACACAGCTGTATCATAAATATGTACACAGCTGTAACCGGAATATGTAACAGGTAACAGAAATGTGTATTCAGCTCTTAGAGACAAACGAAATATCACTGTAATTACTACATCTAACAATACTTCTCCATATTATGCAAACCGTAGAGATGTGTTTCACTGATCGAACTTCATACTCGCCCGCCCTAAATTCCTTGAGATGAGTAACGTTTTGCCTGCACTGGTCCGCGGGCGAGGAGCTAGTTCCCGGTCGTTTTGTAACAATATCATGCAAGCATTTTGATTTAGGCGTATATACATCATTTATTATGTTTTTGTAAATGGTATGTGTAAAGAGCATTGCAGTTCAACGAATTTTCATAAGAAAAGGTCACATTTTGACGATATCCAACCAACAATGGGGAATTGTGATTTTTCATGGCGATGATCGAGTAACATCTTTAGGCTACAAGTTCGCCGGGTGAGTGGTTAGATTTCTTAATTCCGACCCCTGTAATGTTATTATGCAAGCCACAGAGAGATGTATGCAAGTGTGTATGACGTGTGATTGTGTGTATGACGTGTGATTGTGTATATGACGAGTACACGTACGTTAGTGGTTGAGGGCGGTATGACACTAACCTTTTTGTACATAAACGCCAACCAACTTTTTGTTCTTGCTTCCAAACGTCTGTAAAATAAAAAGTCAAAGTGCACTAAAATAACACACCACAGGCCCACTTAGGCACATAGTTTATAACACGAAGTTCGCTAAAAAAAAGTCGCCACGTTAGATAATCTAAAGCTGCAACATCGCTATTTTGTATCATAGTAATTCATATTCATTAAATAACTGTTTGATCACTGATTGTGCCGACTGAACAGTTTCGGGTTGCCAGGGCAGTTATTGCATGTTGCAAATGGCGAATACAACTATATTATTATAATGTTATATTATGTTATACAATATTATTATTTTATATTATAGTAACTCTCAAAAGAGCCTCACCTGTGAAAAGAAAGTATCACACGCCGTGCCTAAGCCTTGGGCGATTGCGACACACGTGACGTTGATCATCTGCAACCATAGAATAGTTTATATGAATAGCAAGAACGGCGACGGCGACGGCGACGGCGACGGCGACGGCGACGGCGACGGCGACGGCGACGGCGACGGCGACGGCGACGGCGACGGCGACGGCGACGGCGACGGCGACGGCGACGGCGACGGCGACGGCGACGGCGACGGCGACGGCGACGGCGACGGCGACGGCGACGGCGACGGCGACGGCGACGGCGACGGCGACGGCGACGGCGACGGCGACGGCGACGGCGACGGCGACGGCGACGGCGACGGCGACGGCGACGGCGACGGCGACGGCGACGGCGACGGCGACGGCGACGGCGACGGCGACGGCGACGGCGACGGCGACGGCGACGGCGACGGCGACGGCGACGGCGACGGCGACGGCGACGGCGACGGCGACGGCGACGGCGACGGCGACGGCGACGGCGACGGCGACGGCGACGGCGACGGCGACGGCGACGGCGACGGCGACGGCGACGGCTACGATGAAAACGACGACGACAGCAACAAGGACGATAACAGACACGACATGTGGAAGGTAACTGTGATGGTGACGTCGGGGTAGCTTCTATAAAACAAAACATCTGCTACTACCACTCTTAAGATTGTTATTCTGCAGCTGCTTTGTCTTCTACTGTGCTACAGCGGTTTTTCTAACACGACACATCGCTAATAACGAAAGCGATTTTCTCCGTAGTACAAGCGAGGTTTGGGTAATAATATGACGTCATACAACAGTTGATAATTAACATCGTTTTGTTTATCCTGTTGCAGTGGGCCTTAAACGGTAACTTACTTTAATGTTTTTATCTTATTAAGTAATCACATTGTAAATAGGTGTTTAAAATAAATATCGTGTTTGTAACTTTTATGTTATTATATAAAATAAACTAGTAATAGTTAAAAAAATACATTATTTTATTTTATAGGTCAACAGCGCAAGAATACACACAACACAAACATTTGCTTTTGGCCGCAACCATCAACATATTCGCATTCGAATGCTTCCACCAAACATTCGCATTAGTTTTCGAATGTCAACAAAGAAATAGGCATTCACATTCGAAGTTACGCCTTCGCATTCGAATGCAATAGTACGCGTTCGTTAAGAAGCCTGACTGTACAAGCGACAGTGATGAAGGTTACGTGTCTGGTTATATTCAACTAAAACAACACAAATAAGTGGACGTTCGACTCACGCTGATTCCCAGGGCCGCGCCGTCCAGCTGTATGGGATCTCCCAGGTGTCCGCAGAAGATCAGCGATATAGGGCCAATCAACATCTGGCAGACCTGTGTCGCTACCTGTGTGTAGCAGAGGCACCATGGTAATGTAAACCAATGCATTTATTGCAATTACCAAAGAAAACCTATTTAAGAGGTTGTATGGGTTACCTAAAACGTCCAACTGATCGGTGAACGGATTACGCGGGTCTCAATAATTACAGACCACACGTATCGTGTGTACAGACTTGAAGATGTTTGTTACGAATAACAAAAATAACACCGCAAAAGGTTGGTTTTCTTTCTTTTTATAAGTAACTGTTGTAATGCTCGAATGCGAATTGTTGTATCAGTCGTAATGTCCTTATTGTACTTTTCAGCCGCTATGGCTCCCATATAAAATAATCTTTATTATTACTTATTATTATTATTAACTTAACTTACAATTTCATGTCACAACCGCTCGAATACAGTTATATTATTAATTACCACTCACATAATATGCAACACCATATTGTTCTAAGCATAGGTTAGCAAAACTTAACTGGTATGCATGGCATATTTTATAGGCGGGTTAATTAATAAATAGGTCCGATTTTCATACTGACGTCTTCTACTATCAGAGATAGCTTTTGTTTTATAGATAAAGTTCATAATTTTACTTACTGTTCAAAATAGCTGCAAATGCATATTTGTTTTTGTTGTATTTTTATGTGTTTACTTATTGAAACCGCAAACCAAAATGATGGTTCACAATTAATTTACGATGACAATCCGGAAATTAGTAAAATAAAATAAGTAAATAGGGAAAAGCGAGTGTATTAAACGCCATTGATGAAATCCACTACGTACGACAGGCCAGGACAACCGGAATATGCGGAGAAGTGGACCCAAGATGCCTGCAGGAAAGAGGGTGTCACAACACTGATGACACGCCCCCTTGTGACGACGACCTGATTCTGAGGTCAAATGGTTGACCTTTCCGGAAGCGTAGCCATTTGTCTCCTTCCATTTGTTTCCTGCGAGAAAAAGAATATTTGTTTATTTCGAGATGAAACTAAGAACTAGTGAAATGATGCTGCGATTAATCGTGTCAGTGTGTAGAGACCAGTCAAGAGCTGGTTCCTGAACAACCCTAGTATAAACAAACTAAAACTACACTACTGAAAAACGACAGTATAAACTAACTAAAACTATATTATTACTGAAGACGACAGGAAAATCATCGGGATGTATTTGTATTCCCTAGTGCCAATAAAATATGAGGTCTAATCAGGTAAAACATCAGGAGTACAACAACACATAAAAATATATCTCCCTGTACTAACCACAATATATACAACATCCCAAAACATGGATGGGAGCATAACAGTCCCGCACGCATAGAAACCCAAAATTATTCCTGCTAGCGCCGTTTGGCAATTCAACCTGAGTAGCGCGATGGCCGCAGTAACAGCCGATTGGTTGACAATCACACAGAGCTAAACACAATATTTAAACCACCAAACACAATCGTTAAATATAACATGTTTAAAAAACACAGCCTAAGCAGTGGCAACAACAATTAGATCATAAACATCTCGGCAAAAACAACAATTATAACAGCACGCTATGACTTTGACGCTCTGCCTCGTTTGTACACAAGTTTGTGTAAAGAACACACCTGTTGAGATAGATCCATAAGCTGACGATGTCTCCGAGTTGCTAACATTGTCTTCGTCTTCCGACATACTGACGGGAAATCGTTTGCTGTCACCCCAAACTGCAAATAATTACGTGTAATAGTAAGCATCATCACGTGATCGAATTAGAACGTGAGATAGCACTCGAGAAAATGGGCAGTGACAGTGACAGTGACAGCGACAGCGGCAGCGGCAGCGGCAGCGGCAGCGGCAGCGGCAGCGGCAGCGGCAGCGGCAGCGGCAGCGGCAGCGGCAGCGGCAGCGGCAGCGGCAGCGGCAGCGGCAGCGGCAGCGGCAGCGGCAGCGGCAGCGGCAGCGGCAGCGGCAGCGGCAGCGGCAGCGGCAGCGGCAGCGGCAGCGGCAGCGGCAGCGGCAGCGGCAGCGGCAGCGGCAGCGGCAGCGGCAGCGGCAGCGGCAGCGGCAGCGGCAGCGGCAGCGGCAGCGGGAGCGGGAGCGGGAGCGAGAGCGAGAGCGAGAGCGAGAGCGGGAGCGGGAGCGGGAGCGAGAGCGAGAGCGGGAGCGGGAGCGGGAGCGGGAGCGGGAGCGGGAGCGGGAGCGGGAGCGAGAGCGGGAGCGGGAGCGAGTGCGAGAGCGAGAGCGAGAGCGAGAGCGAGAGCGAGAGCGAGAGCGAGAGCGAGAGCGAGAGCGAGAGCGAGAGCGAGAGCGAGAGCGAGAGCGAGAGCGAGAGCGAGAGCGAGAGCGAGAGCGAGAGCGAGAGCGAGAGCGAGAGCGAGAGCGAGAGCGAGAGCGAGAGCGAGAGCGAGAGCGAGAGTGATTGTGTGAGTGATTGTGTGAGTGATTGTGTGAGTGTGAATGTGAATGTGAGTGTGAGAGGGAGTGAGAGAGAGAGTGAGCGAGAGAGAGAGAGAGTGAGAGAGTGAGAGAGTGAGAGAGTGAGAGAGTGAGAGAGTGAGAGAGTGAGAGAGTGAGAGAGTGAGAGAGTGAGAGAGTGAGAGAGTGAGAGAGTGAGAGAGTGAGAGAGTGAGAGAGTGAGAGAGTGAGCGAGTGAGAGAGTGAGCGAGAGAGAGAGTGAGAGAGTGAGAGAGTGAGAGAGTGAGAGAGTGAGAGAGTGAGAGAGTGAGAGAGTGAGAGAGTGAGAGAGTGAGAGAGTGAGAGAGTGAGAGAGTGAGAGAGAGTGAGAGAGAGTGAGAGAGTGAGAGAGTGAGAGAGTGACAGAGTGAGAGAGTGAGAGAGTGAGAGAGTGAGAGAGAGTGAGAGAGTGAGAGAGTGAGAGAGTGAGAGAGTGAGAGAGAAAGCATGAGAGTGAGAGTGAGTGTGAAAGAAAGTGTGAGTGTGAGAGTGAGAGTGAGAGTGAGAGAGAATATGCATGATTGAATAAGTAGCACGTGTGTGTGTGTGTGTGTGTGTGTGTGTGTGTGTGTGTGTGTGTGTGTGTGTGTGTGTGTGTGTGTGTGTGTGTGTGTGTGTGTGTGTGTGTGTGTGTGTGTGTGTGTGTGTGTGTGTGTGTGTGTGTGTGTGTGTGTGTGTGTGTGTGTGTGTGTGTGTGTGTGTGTGTGTGTGTGTGTGTGTGTGTGTGTGTGTGTGTGTGTGTAAGGGAACGTATTTATTTATTTATATTGTATTATGTCATTTCAACTTGTGGATTAGAGAACCATCTGCATATTTTACAGTCTTGCCCATTACGAGCAGTATTCGCGTAATTTTGTAGGGACAACTATTATGTACACAACTGCTATATTGACAATGGAATTACAGCTAGTATGCTTATGTCTATGCCTTTTCAAGTGTCTACGCTAGCAGTACTGAACAAATGTTTGAAGGTCATCGGGCGAATGAGGGTGTCATGCAATGGGTCTGAGCTAAACACACAGAGTTTTACCTTAGTAGACAACATTGACTAACACCAATCACTGAGTACCATGTTATGTTCTCCTGTAACGATGATTACACATTACTGTTCTTAGATTTGATCCCGCTGAAACTGTAATTTTGTAAAGAAATACAGCGGTGCCATCTGGAGGTGCAAACAGCAACCAGTAAACACGTAAACAATTCATCGAAATAACAACGTAAACAATTCATCGAAATAACATCGTAAACAACTCATCGAAATAATAACGTAAACAATTAATCGAAAAACCAACATTTTATCTATACCCGTATTTAGTCAGCATGTCATGCTTGCAGTTTCAACTTGTAATTTAGTAATAATGGTTGACGATAATTTTAATCTTATAGGAAACATTTCTCAGATTTATCAGAAAGTGTTATTAATATATTCGTGGTTTACGGTGTAAATTCGTCGTTATTTGCCTCTTTCTGTTGCAAGAACTATTGAAACCAAACTAGTCACTGGTAGACTACATTACTTTAATATTTTGTTTAAAATATTGCCTGCAATGACATCACAACATAACAAAGTGTTCAAAATTGCTTCGCAAAGGTTGTGACTAGGTCTCCTCATTTTATTCGTTCTATGCCGCTTCTAAAGTCTCTGATTTGGCTTCCTCTCCGATATCGTGTAATCTTCAAGATATATACTATTAATTATCATATACTTTCCTGTAAGGAACCATCGTTTAAAGAATGTAGCCGTTCCTACTCTGTGGAATATGCTTCATTCTACTGTTAGATGATTTGACTGTATTGCTAAATTCCGCGGTCATTTGAAAACATTCCTTTACAACCTTCCCTATCAACCATAGCTCCTGGCGTTTCAATCAATATGTTGACAACAGGAATTGCTTATTGACTCTGAGATCTATTAACTCTTTTAGACTGATGCGCCTCTGAGCTTTGTTTCTAAAGATTTAGACACAATAAAAGTTATCTAAATATTAGTATTAATATCAAAAATATTTACCCACGGTTTTTTGGGCGAACTGGCATAAGCTGCTGCTGTCCAACGTGTGCCAGAGTACTACACATAAACTGCTGTCCAACGTGTGACAGAGTACTACACACAAACTGCTCTCCAACGTGTGACAGAGTACTACACACAAACTGCTGTCCAACGTGTGACAGAGTACTACACACAAACTGCTGTCCAACGTGTGACAGAGTACTACACACAAACTGCTGTCCAACGTGTGACAGAGTACTACACATAAACTGCTGTCCAACCTGTGACAGAGTACTACACATAAACTGCTGTCCAACGTGTGACAGAGTACTACACATACACTGCTGTCCAACGTGTGACAGAGTACTACACATAAACTGCTGTCCAACGTGTGACAGAGTACTACACATAAACTGCTGTCGAACGTGTGACAGAGTACTACATATACACTGCTGTCGAACGTGTGACAGAGTACTACACATAAACTGCTGTCCAACGTGTGACAGAGTACTACACACAAACTGCTGTCCAACGTGTGACAGAGTACTACACATAAACTGCTGTCCAACGTGTGACAGAGTACTACACATAAACTGCTGTCCAACGTGTGACAGAGTACTACACATAAGAAGCTGTCCAACGTGTGACAGAGTACTACATATAAGAAGCTGTCCAACATGTGACAGAGTACTAGACATAAACAGCCGCCCAACGTGGTACAAAGTGGTAGACCAGAAGCCAATGTCTCACGTTACTGAATTACTATTAATATGTAAAACATTACACTGTAATATCTACATACACACGACCACTTTATCGTTACAACAATTACTGAAATAATATTAGCTAGTGCTGCTTTCTTGCACGGTCATAGAAAAAGCCACTATGTGTAAAGCACGGTCTCGTAATATTATACAAATATTAAATAGCATGTACTAAAATATAAATTGACAGTAGTGAGCTGTACGTAGAAGGTACTGTAAAGTATTATTTAAACAACCTCCATGTGTTGCCTTAAAAATTGGTATTTGTATAATTATTAGGCAACGTAACATAGAATGGACAAACTATCATCCGTGAAAGATCTAGAACTACCATCGCTCTCTTGGCCTGCGTAGTGGATCTGTCAATATGAACTTACTTGTAAACCTTCCTCCACAACACCAACGGTCACTATTGACCCACGCACTGGTCTGACAGAGACATCGCCACACACTGACCGGAACCACTGTATAGACAAGTGTCTATTCTTAAGTCTGATATCTGAGCTATCCGCCTAACTACCAGCACCCTCATGTTTACATACGCCTACGTGTCCACGGGTAAACACGGACGTGTGTGTAGCTGTCACTTGTCTTCAGACAGGCACAGTTGGATTCACACTAATTACAGTCTGCTTTCGGGAGTTTGCCTAGCGTTGTTAGGATTCTGAATGAACTGATCGTAAGTAGTTGAGATTCCTATGTTTCAAAGTGAAATATGACTGCATGTGTGCGTGTGTCTGTACAACATGTTTAATGCATGTACTCATTTATAATCCACCTAATATATCTAATATACGGCTCATCAGTTTAGAGATTGACCAATAGTGTTGTGTTGATACACATCTGAGCTTGGTTTCCAAGGATTTAGGCGCAGAAGAAGTTATCTTATAACAAGTACATTATTAATAATTATGATAATACTAATGTTATTGTTATTGTTGTTAATACTACTACTGCTACTGCTACTGCTACTGCTACTGCTACTGCTACTGCTACTGCTACTGCTACTGCTACTGCTACTGTTACTGCTACTGCTACTGCTACTGCTACTGCTACTGCTACTGCTACTGCTACTGGTGCTGCTGCCGCTGCCGCTACCGCTACCGCTACCGCTACCGCTACCGCTACCGCTACCGCTACCGCTACTGCGACGACGACGACGACCACCACCACTACCACCACCACCACTACTACTGCTACTAGATTTACGTCACCTGCTATAACGTATCATAAAACTGACAGCACTGAGCCGCTGATAAACGACGCCTGCTGCAGCCTGGGTAGATGTGTTACGAGGATTCTCCGCAATGTCCCGACGGCGCACACCGCTGCCTTCTGCTATGTGTGTCGATGCGTTAGACGCACATACCAAAGCTTGAACAGAGTGGAGACGGATGGGGGAAATCACCGGACGAAAAGCGATTTTACCAGATGCCTTATGTTTTTGTGAAGATCATATAACCGCATACATATTACATATTAAATAATAATTGATTGGCTGACGTCTTGTGAGGTATTACAATGTAACGTATATGCAATTAACATATTTGTATTGGATTTGTTAGTTTCAACGGTGTGGTCGTCTGCACGATATTTCAAAAATAACTTTCATTGTTCAGCGTTTCTTTTTCAGATTAATGACACTCAAATTATTATAATTGTTAAATTATGTAACTATGGCATGTCAGCTCGCTGGATATCTTTTTTAAATTTGGATTAATAATGGGATAAGTTTTTAAGTTATCGTTGACAGAATTGACGGGACGTTTTTCTAATACGCCACTGTCGAGGCTAAGGTATAAGTTGGCCTAACAAAGCTGTGTACCTTGCATCTTATTGCTGACCACAAAGCCACTGCTTGCCCTAGCTGAATCGCCAGTAATCGTTTTGTACAGCTCTACATAAATCTTTATCGCAAACAACACATTCTGTGATCATAGCGGATGTCAGTATTCCTTGTATAACCGTGTAGGCACTCGAGCCGACAGTATACACCCGAAAGAAGGACACCACCTTAACGAATGATCCAAGACAACGTCGAACCAACTTGACCCTAGCGATATAGTGGACACTGTCCTTAAATTAAGCAGCTCCCGGACATGTGACAACAACATGGGAAGCAGGATTAACATGAAATGTGATTCTTTACCAGACAAAACACGTTGTTTACATACATTTTCCTGGAATCCCACATACACAACTGAACTCACCATTAGTAAATTACAACATTTCCAGAGAATTACTTAACATTGTTCCTGGTAAAAAATCCTTTTTATATATATAGTTTATGTTCGATTTTTATTTTGTTAAACTATTGTTGGTGCTGGTGCTATGGCACATCTAACTCTTGCTAAATATTGTCACGTAGCGTCAACATGAGACGTTAGACGAAAGCCATAATCAAGTCAAAATGCACTTAGAATGTGACAAAAATAAAAACAATTATTTGAAAATAACGTTTGCCAACTTTTGGATTTGACGTGAATCGTTTTATTGTGAGTGTTATCGTCCTGTAACGTGAGCGTTACGATCCTCCTCCAGGAGTTACTGGACCGGACCAAAATAAAAGGTTTGTCTATCCGAACTATCGGTCTCCCAACTTCGAAGAAGAAATATGTATGCAAACTAAACTGGATCAGTTACAATGCTAAGCTATAGCTTATATCATACACACACACACACACACTCACACACACACACACACACACACACACACACACACACACACACACACACTACACACACCTCACACACACACACACACACACACACACACACACACACACACATAATTATATATACATATATATACACATACATACAATAACACACCCACACGCACACACACACACACACACACACACACACACACACACACACACACACACACACACACATATATATATATATATATATATATATATATATATATATATTATATATATATACATACACATACACTCACATACACACAATCACACACAATCACACACAATCACATACAATCACACACACACACACACACACACACACACACACACACACACACACACACACAATCACACACAATCACACACAATCACACACAACCACACGCACACACACACACACACACACACACACACACACACACACAATCACACACAATCACACACAATCACACACAACCACACGCACACACGCACGCACACACGCACGCACACACACGCACACACACACACAACACACACAATATATATATATATATATATATATATTTATATATATATATATATATATATATATATATATATTTTATATATATATATATATATATATATATATATATATATATATATATATATATATATATATGTATATATATAATTTGATAGCTTAAATCCTAAGAAACTAAGCTCAGTGGCGCATCACTACAAAGGATTAATCGATCTCAGCGATACGCCATTATTCATTGATACGCCAGGGAACTATGATGCACTACCTCCCTCTCCCTCTACCAACACTGCCTACTACTCTACTACACTACTATATATATAATGTAAAGCATTCTACGTTGCTGTTTTGTTTAACTTGTGATAATTACATGCAACTAACTTTTAACTTACCGCATCAAAGTACCGCAATGAGACTCAGCCACTTATAAACCCTTGATGGCATATTCTATATATAGATGGCGTTAGTTAGACAGAATTATGACCGGATCGGCTCAAAAACGACTTCACTTGTTTCGATGGTATCACAAACAAACTAGGCAACAGCATGGGTACCCTAACATGTCAATATTTCGTGAAATGTCTTGAAATTTGTAAAGCGAAAAAGCGGCGAATTCAGGAGGATCTTCTACGAGCTATACGAGTCAACGGGAATCACGGGTTGTTGGGGTAATTGACCTAGATGTTACGCCTAAATCTGAACTATGAAATATGAATGTGAACAAAGTATTTATATCGTTGAACGAAACTTACTTGATCCCGCGCTATTGTGGTTCAATAAACGGATCTGTGGTGGTAATCCCAGCGAGTTACGGCGTCAAGCTAGCCGTCATAGAGGCAGCAAGAACACAACGTCTAGCTGGGCCCCGCCTGCCTGGCTACAGTGACCGGTGTCACAACTACCAACAACTACGTGATAGACATCGAGGTGCCAACTGTACGCCTCCATTGACACATTACACGTATTGCTCACCACAACACCCTAGCATTGTCCTGTATGTCTTTCAATGCACGCAGACGTCAGTTACGTTGGTCACACTATTTGTATCCCAAAAGAGTAATACAAATAGTTGTTCCTAGTGATATGTTGTAAAATGATAGTAAACATTAGTGATTTTCTCATAATCATTTACACGCGAACGTGCATTAATGTATGTTGTATGGGAGTATGTGTGACGACATCACTATCGGTTGAAATAGATCGTGATATGAACAGTGTTTTGAACAGTAGTTATCACGGACGTTTAACGAATTGATTTTTTGTGTTTCAACGAAATGGTAAAGTAAATAATTATGTTTGCTGCATTCAGGAAATATCTTGTTTTGACGTTAACATGTTGCAATAAGAGTGAACTAGTCGCCTCCAGTGCATCAACGTTTGCGGTCGATGTTTTTGTGTCTATATCGGAATGGGAAGCACTGCTGGGTGGTTTACTTATTCGAGAGAAACACGTCGGAAACCAGTGTTGTCAACACTAGTGAAAGGCTCCTATTTGGCACAAGTTGGTAGCTGCAATGATCCGTGCCGTGGGCAGCCAGCCGTGACGTCGACAAGGCACAATGAATGGATTGCGCGAGTCTTTTCATAGCTGCGCCAGATGCAGTACAATGTGATATCACCCTTGTGCGCGGACTGTCTCACGTTTGACGTCTGACGTCTGAGTGCAAGTATGTGTTTTGAAATCGAAGCAGTTCTTAGTGTGGATGAACATGTATTATATATATATATATATGCTACACATGTCAATAATTGTATGTATTTTTTGTATAATATATCATATTATGTACGACATTTATTGCGCAGTTAGATGAAAGGATAATAATGATTTATTATTGATAATAATTATTTATTATTTATATTTGTCACAGTATTTAATAGTTCAATATGTGTTCATAGGAATTCCTAAATAAATATTCACACGTATGATCATGTGTAGGTCATGCATTTTAAAATTGGCAGAGAACATTTGATTTAAACTGCGAATGTTATAAATGCTTGATTTTCTGTTTAAAAGAGACGTTGGTTGTATAGACGACACGCATATTAACATCCTTGTCACAACTGTTGACGGAGCAACAATGTTTACGGAGCAACATTCTGCAATCGCAAACATATTCTATCATGTTCTAAATAATCACCATTATTATTAAATAAAATATGTAGTTTTGTCATTGTAAATATGGTATTTTTCGCATTCACTTCGACTGCATTCAGCGTTCTTTCTCTGACGATAAATGCATTAATATAACAACATGGGCCAGAAAAATCTGAAAACAAAACGTTGGCAAAAGTGAAGAACAAATCAACCACGTGATCAGACCACATGACTCAACGAAAGCACAGAGTAGAATGGGAGGGCCACATATGTGACACGAATCGGACTGGGGAATATGAGACATCAGGGACATGGTATGGATGAAATAAAACACAGGACAACACAAATTGATGTGAAGAAGACCTCTCCCAAAAAGCCACATGTGGAGGGCATGACTGCGGTGGGACGACCCAGACTAGGCTGAAACCCTATACGTCTACGCACAGGGACTGCAGTGTCGCCATTTATCGTTTTCGTCTTAAGTAAGACTGAGCATTGAAAGTGTTAGTTTGTTAAACCTGCGAGATGTAAGCGTACAATGGATGTTGGATTCGCTATATGAAACTTATATATCATATCATCATTGCTGTGTGTGCACATGCGTGCGTGGTTGCGTGCGTGGTTGCGTGCGTGCGTGCGTGCGTGCGTGGTTGCGTGCGTGCGTGCGTGGTTGCGTGCGTGCGTGTGTGCGTGCTTGCGTGCGTGCGTGCTTGCGTGCTTGCGTGCGTGGTTGCGTGCGTGCGTGCGTGGTTGCGTGTGTGTGTGCGTGCGTGCGTGCGTGCGTGCGTGCTTGCGTGCGTGCGTGCGTGCGTGCGTGCGTGCGTGCGTGCGTGCGTGCGTGCGTGCGTGCGTGCGTGCGTGCGTGCGTGCGTGCGTGCGTGCGTGCGTGCGTGCGTGCGTGCGTGCGTGCGTGCGTGCGTGCGTGCGTGCGTGCGTGCGTGCATGCGTGCGTGCGTGCGTGCGTGCGTGCGTGCGTGCGTGCGTGCGTGCGTGCGTGCGTGCGTGCGTGCGTGGTTACGTATTTATATTATTATTACATGTACTTATTTGTTATTTACTCCAGTTGACATCAGTCTGGTGCGAAAATAATATATATCATCCGGATAATGTGTTTCATTAACTAATCAAGCTGAAATGTAATATAAAATTTAGTAAAACTTATTTTGACGTATTTTCAAAATAACCTTTACCTACTTCAATATAACCTCGGTTACCCAAACTCCGTGAGGTGGCAGCACTTTTCAGCCCCTCAATTCCGCCTGGGGAATTAATGGGCTGCAGATGTAACCGCCAGGGTAAATATGCTGATTGGTTCTCACGTCGTCATATCCCTCATTCTATATGTTGGCACGGTTGAAGACTGACGCGTTGTGATTTTGTCTCCTTGGTAAAGCGGAGCCTATTTAGCCTGGGCCATCGCCGACAAGGACAGGCCTTGGTAACCGAGGCTACTGCAGTGGTCATAAACAATGGAGCGCTGTATGGAAGTAACTAAAATCTCGGACGTCCAAATCGTGCTACAAACGTAGAACATATAAATACAATTTTTTTTGGATATAGGGCCATCACAGATTTCGCCCTAGAGGGCGTTAGCAGCCATTTTTAAGATGGCCGCCGAAAACCTATTTACTCGTATCAGTGCAACGTAGAGCAATCATTGTGGAACCAAAATATAGGTTATCTGGGTCAATGATTTCAATTGTGTCACTTTTAATCTTCTCCGACATTAACATCCGCCATTTTTAAAGATGGCGGCCGCCAAAACAAAATTTCCTATTTCTCATGAACTACGCAACCTAGAGTAATACATTTGTTGTCGATATTTACCGGCCCATGGTATGCCCAACGCACTGGGCTCTGATCGTTGTGTGGCTTTGCCAATGTTTCATGCCTTTACTGGTTGTGACACGGTGTCATGTTTGGGAAGCAGGGGAAAACGGACTGCTTGGGATATGTGGAGTGCCTATGACGAAGTCACACCAGCTTTATATGCTTTGGCTGCTACCCCGGAGAACGTAGATAATTGGCTGGGTCGACTGGGACGATTTGTAGTCCTGTTGTACGATTGTACTAGCAGCCAGGAATTTGTCAATGGAGCGAGGAGGCAGCTGTTCACACAGAAAGGTAGAACTATTTACGGTCTTCCTCCGACACAAGCAGCACTTATCCAACACACAAAGCGGGCTGCTTCCCTAGCCAGTCACTGT
>OZ024857.1:5457826-5467826 GCA_964017155.1 Oasisia sp. SBJ-2009 | reverse complement strand
GGCGTTTCTCATTGCCATCGTTTGCGGCGATGCTATTGGTCAGCTAACTAGGGGAGGTATATCTGTAGACGGGTTGTGCACTTACACCTTTCGTGACGTCTGCGTCAGTCAGCGTATGCGTGACGTCACGGAACTGAGAGCCGTCGTCAACAGTCTACAGGCGCAGCTCACCTTGGTCAACAAGGTGGTCGCCGCCATACCTGACCTGACACAGGCGATGAAGCAACTGGAAGGAAAGATCGACGACGTCAAGGACAAGGCTCAACAGGAGGCTGGTGAGTACAATATCAAAATAAGTGCATACGTCTGTACAATATATACGACGTATTTGAATTGGAATCAAATCAAATCAAATCATACTAAAACAAAAAACGCCATATGTTGTACAAGATCCAACTAGCGATGCTTCTGTCATGAAACAAAGTGAAGAGTTCGCGTTGCGACCTCGCGATCGGCTGTTGACATTAACTATATGCTATGCCTTTAACGCTATTTCGAGTTATTTCGAGTGTTTATGACGAAAATGATGCCGTCGTCGCCATTTGGCTGATCATTCTGATCAGTTTAAGTGTCATATATCTCATATATGCCCTGCTATCAAGATAGATTCTTTTTAACTGCAAAACCAACTACTGCAACCATATTGGAGAGGCTGTTGCCCGTCGCGGCTTCACTAAGACATCACTTTGAAACATCGACTTCCGGGGCCAACTGCGACGTCGTGATGACGTATGGTTAGATCGACATGGAGGCGATTTGAACATACGCCATGTTAACAATACAACTCAACGTTTTATGCTGGTGTACCCATGTTGTCTTTAGCAACCGTCACAACGTCACGCAATTATGCCATTTTGTATCATAGTTAAACTAGATTCTGTAGTTGTTACCCGCTCAGAATACTAATACAGCTAATAAAAATATGTCGGTCCACACTTGTATATTAGTAAACTAACTGTTAATATGATATAATATATTACTTTTAGTATTATATCATATGTGTTATAGCACATAACAACTAAGCTATATAAAATATAGGCTGATATTATATATGTCAATGTAATTTCAATTTTAGTTACAATAAACAAATATACTGAAATAATTTATGTCTAACACCGTTTTCCTTTTTTACGCCATAAATATAGACATTGATGAACAATAGCACGTTTCAGGACCTGATACCGATAAGACGACCTGTGGAGGCGCTGTGTACATCCGGTGGGGGCGGAAGACGTGTCCGGGAAATGACACGAAGTTGCTTTACTGGGGCAAGTGTTATAGCTGTGCAGCTCTCATTGTCATAAAGGTCATCTTAGAACAAAAATCGTCTTTCCTAGAATGTATGGTGAACCGAAAACGGTTATTATGTTTTATAGATATGTATATATTTGTCCGATATGTAAATTATGCCTAAGCAGGCAGTTAGTGCCTCTTGGTAATAGCATATTTAGGTAAAACGAAGACAGATTAAAATAGTACGTTATTGGTTTTCGTCATCGTTGGATGAATTGTTGTTTCAAGGTGTTGCAGCCGGATCACGCTATACACACAACGGCGGTGGCTCGAACTACCTGTGTATGCCCAGAGACCCTGAATGGGGGAAAGCAACGCCTGGCTTCCAGTCCGGCGGCCACTTGTATGGAGCAGAGTACGAAATACCATCTTCAAACGACCCGTTCTCCAAAGAAAACGCGCAATCGTTGCAAGACAACGACGTTCCGTGTGCCGTGTGTCATGTTGCCAGCCGACCAACGAAACTCATGATTCCAGCCAAACTGACCTGTCCATACGGCTGGACAAAGGAGTATTCTGGTTACTTGATGGCGAGTCATTACACACACAAGCGAACAACCTACGTCTGCATGGACAATGCACCGGAAGTTATCCAAGGCGGTGGTGTGAACAAAGATGGCGCCCTGTTTTACAACGTCGAGGCAACGTGCGGGGGTGGCCCATTGCCATGTCCTAACTATGTAGAGGGCTGGGAAATAACTTGCATCGTGTGTACACTGTAAAGTGGGCGTTTGTCAATACTGATTGGCATTTCACCGTCTTGTGGGCCGACCTGATCTAAAGTTTTGTTAGGCTTAGTTTTGTTATAGCTGTCTTGACAATCATCATTACCCAAGGAAGTTGCAACCTATATGATATTATGTAAATCGTCGACACAATATTATGAAAATGTATGCCTTAGAAAATAGAAGCAGTAATATCAGTATTTTAAAACAGTATTTCTATGTTTGTTGGTTTATTTGTTTGTGGACCGATAACTCCGTCAGTTTTGCAGATGTCGGACTCACATTCGACACGTGACGTAGGGGGCTCACTATCGTGGTTCGAACATTTAACACTGTTTAATTAGTTTTTATTTGAATGTAATGATCAGGTTTTATTTAGCCTATGCTATAGAACGATTGTAATCCTAGCCTGGGTGATGCAGGCAATGATGACTAAAATATGTTTATGACATGCATGTTTCTATGTTTAATATGTGTTGCTGATGAGACTTGACAAATATACATGAATTAGATCAAACCTATGTTGGCATTGGGTTGAATATTTACCAGATGGAACATCGATTAACGCCACGTGTCTTCACGTGTACCGAGCGATAATAGGGAACCTATCAGGTACAGCGTTATACTCGTATCAAACTTATAACTGGTGTCAATAATAGGTCAAACAGGTCTCCATTGTCCAGGCAACACAATACATGATTCAATTAAGTCCTGATATTGTCTACGAACTTGGCTAACTACTACTGCTACTGCTACTGCTACTGCTACTGCTACTGCTACTGCTACTGCTACTGCTACTGCTACTGCTACTGCTACTGCTACTGCTACTGCTACTGCTACTGCTACTACTACTACTACTACTACTACTACTACTAATACTACTACTACTACTACTACTAGTAGTAGTAGTAGTAGTTAGCCAAGTTCGTAGACAATAGCAGGGCTTAATTGAATCAAGTATTGTGTAGTAGTAGTAGTAGTAGTAGTAGTAGTAGTAGTAGTAGTAGTAGTAGTAGTAGTAGTAGTAGTAGTAGTAGTAGTAGTAGTAGTAGTAGTAGTAGCAGCAGCAGTAGCAGTAGCAGTAGCAGTAGCAATAGCAGTAGCAGTAGCAGTAGCAGCAGCAGCAGCAGCAGCAGCAGTAGCAGTAGTAGTAGTGCTTTGATAAAAAATATGTGTTCAATTCGCGTCCCGAAACTGTACTATTATCTGTAGAATACTGAGACATTGATGTTATTTGGTCATTATTATAGTCTTCATTCAAATTATCAAACTTAATACGCTTGCGTGAGGTAGTTTGTACAGTTTAGTTTCGCTTTCCAGTGAAATAATAATCCAACCTAGACGCAATCCCGCTCGCCTCCAAGCCCAGGTTTAGGCTAGGTAGTGGACCTTGGGTAATGACTATGTGCGAATGTGTATGGCTATATAGTTTATTTCAAAAAAATCTTTGTCCCCCATTAATCTTTATGCTTTAATTGCAGCATTGCTGTAAGCTTCCTCGTGAAATGTCTAATTGAACATATATGTCAGGGAGTAAATTACAAACTGCATTGAAATGTCCCAAGTTCTAGATACTGTATAAGAACTTACCTTTTAGTATACAATTTCCAAATAGGAGCTGCCAATGACAATGACAACTTTATTTAGAGGTATAATTAATGTTCCCATTATGATGTACCTACCCTAGTCACATGGTTTAATAACAACTGTATTTAATTATATTTTATAGAGTATACTGTGATATATGCTATTTTTATTTGGTATTCTATTAATGTCTCAGAGTAAATAATGTGAAACCTTTAGTGTTACATTCGAAAGCATGTGATTACTTAAATACTGGCACTTTGCCGGTGACAATGCTCACGGAAATCATGAATTTTAATCGATTATTATGGTGGTTGCCATGGCATCGCCGGCTTGTACTTGTGTTTGGCGATCTTGACTAATAATGAAGAGTGCCATTTTTCGCGAAATACAACCTGTTTGGGGCAAGCGTATACATGTGTTATGATTATGTGCATTTAAACAACTTGTCAGATATAAGTACTTATCGAAACCGCAACGTACAGCAATGAAAAATGCAAATCCCGTAAAAGACACATACGACCTAAAACTGTGTCTATTATCAGCACTACATAAATCGCTATATGTCTATGATACTTTAGTAAACTCAATATTAAATCGGACATTTAAGATAAGAAAGGTATAACCATTGATATAAATAGAACACACCAGTAGAAACCAGTCTATAGGGGAAAGATTAATGATCTAACTATGTGGGTAACACAAGATATATATGGCCTGTCCCCAATCAGCTCCAGTCGCGCGGAGTCTCGTCATTTATCGTGACCGACTTACAGGCCCTATACGCATTCAAATGTTGGCGGCGAGTTGGTTTGCGTTCGTCTACTCGAAACCGCAATGTGCAGATTGCAACATAATATTAAATATGATAAATTGCATGCAAGCCAAATAACATAACGATTTATACAGATATTTTATATCCTCATAAAAGCACGTGTGTCTATTTACGAGTCAAGACGTTGAATGACCAAGTATCGGATAGCCGTGGTGTCGTCATTGGTCATTTTAGTACCTCTACAGACCGAAGAGCGTAACACTGACAAACTCAGTTTAGGTTTTGATATTCGCTCCCCGGAACTAACTCTATACGCCGCGTTTCAAAATTAATGAACATGATATCAATGTGAAGATGACGTGCTTTACAACATTGAACACAGAGCATCCATATTACCTATTTACAAGACACCATCCCATATTTATTGGGACGGTGTCTTATTTCACTGGCACACCCATGTGGGTCCGTCAATAATACTTCGACTGAGGTTCGCTCATATGCGTGACGGCTTGCAGCGTGTCAGTGGTCGGACAAACCATCTTCAGTTAGTATCGGCTACGACAGCCCTTGCCACAAACGGGATATGAAATGGGACTGGATAGCGAGTTGCACACTTCGAAGACGAGACGGCATACCCAAACGGTACGGAATGTCAAAATCACCAAGTAAGAAGCGTCCGAATTGTTTCTTTATAATATACTTTTCCATATTATGTTTATATCGTAATCGCGTCTATCAATTGGGCCAAGACGACAGCCGGGATTTCACTCCCGGATTTATAGTGATATGTTAACTTTAAAACATCGATTTATTAGTTATAGCAATGGCTTACACATGGTTTCTTTTAAATACACACTGTCTGTTTGTAATGCATGTGTCCTGGTGTGGATTACCTCCCGTGGGCTGCAATCGATACAATTACTCTGAAAAGGAAAGGAAGACGGTAGAAGATCGCGAAGCTCAGCCAGGCTTCCACGAAATATCTTACTTCAGTTTTGATTCGTATGGAATTGTACGATGAATGTATGTTCCCTATGATAGCCAGTGTTTGTGGCACATCGGAATAGCACACAGTAATTCATTCTGACGCTCCTTTTCGACCCAAACGTTATAGTTATAAACATGTCCAGCCTTTCCTCTCGGACACTCACTGACTTGTTTGTCTTTGCGCTGCTGCAGTTCTTTCATATTTGCAATATGATGTACCCTCACGGCAGCCATTGTTGTAATAATAAGTGACGTCAACGAGGACTTCGGATTCAGCAGCACTTGTACATTTGCGACGAATCCGGGCGCTACTTGACAGCTTTATAGTGTCCTGCGACAACTTGAATTGTTGCACTATGTGGGATATTTTGTTCGACATGGCGTAAGAAGTGCGATAAAACAAACGCTGCGTGACGTCTGGCTGGCACGTAATGGAGCATGACCGCGGTATTTACACGGGGTCAGATTTTATTATGTTTATTGTCTACGGCCTACCGCACGAAATATATATCTCGCCACCTCTCAGTATATTAGTTCATCAACACAATGCCCCTCACTTCAAGTTATCATACATTCCAACACCGTCACACGAGCAGCAAAGACCGGTACAACTACGTGAATCAGTCGCCCATCCTTGTTTCCGTACAGATCAGTGTTCGACAAGAAGGAGTCGCCGTATACATCTGGAACGGGGTCAAAGTTGATCGCTGCCCGAAATCACGTTGCTCACTAGTATTTTGTGTATTACGTATGCAAGGGCATGCGCAGTGTGTAAAACGGAATCGGAACATACGTTCAGACTGGAACTCACTTCTGGCACGTTACACCGGAATCATGGGCTAACAAAGACAGTATCATATTATTTTGAATTGGAACTGACAGTTGTGTAATGTTTAGGATATATAGAATAGGGAAAATGCGAGGTGAAGTTATTTTATTTAAAAACCGGAAAGGAAGTGGAAGAACTCAACTGGAAACGTTTCAAAATACTGACATGCGACGTGGTGTCAAAAGTAACTGCAAATTCGTACGTGGAAAATTTAGGATTTTCATTGCGTTCTCACATAGACTGCTGCGTGTCGATCCTTTCCCATCAACAAAATTACTTGTCTCTCTCCTAAGGTGCCCCATGTAAATACATGTCGTCATGTCGTGGGCTTTAGAGTGCAATGTCGCGTTTAGTCCGCGAGACGTATAATAATAAAGCAACTTCGCGGGATCCAGCTGCTCTGCGGTTCCCAAATTGCCAAATGATGGTAAATAAAGACGCGTCACTCAAGTAGACATGTGTAGAGACTTATTATTATATTTAATTATTGAACTATATTCGGTTTCCTCGTGTACATGTATAATAGATGAGTTGATGGTTATTATTGTGCAAACGGTTAGCGTAGTGTTTCATATACATGTATAATAGATGAGTTGATGGTTATTCTTGTGCAAACTGTTAGCGTTGTGTTTAATGTGTTGTCCTTGCTAGCATCAATCAGATGGTACTGGTGGCGTATACGACGGCCGACAGTTACTGTAGTGGGAGGTTATGCGATAGATGCATGGAGTAATGTGATATAGGATGCGCGACGAGATGGATGGGTGATGCGAGGGAATAATGGGCACCGCGTTGGGCGATGTTGAGTGCGATGCGATGGATAATGCGCATAATATATGCGCGATACAAAGGGATAGTTTGTATACAATGCTCTCGTATAGAGATTCCTTAATTCAAAAATATATGTTGGAAACTGATTTTATTATTTATGATTGTTAATTCACAATCACAATAATCACTAAATATATTAAAAGATTCACTGGTCAACAAACCTCTGTTCTATTAAAACAGCATCATTTGTACAGTCATGTTTAATACGATCGTTTTCCTCCAGACATCAAAACAAATGTGTGGGAATTACTATGTGACAAACTCGTATTCCAACATTATCTGTGTTGCAGAATCCACGCTGTGTTCGTCGGTCTCGTGCTCACGTCGCCTCTCCTACTCTACGTCGGCTTGCCACGGTTCAGATCCGCAGCAGGCCGGAGCTACACAGCGGCCCAGCGCAGTGCAAATGACTTAACTAAGTCCAGTAATACTAACAGTTTTAATTTAGTCATTTTTATTCAATTTATTTAAATATACTAGTCAATTATTTCTCTATACAAAATATTCAATTGGATTTAAACAAAGCAGGTTCTATACACGAATTAATTCAATTGACTAACAAGCTAAACAACCGAGAATGAATTAGTGAGTGAGTGAGTGTGTGAGTGAGTGAGTGAGTGAGTGGGTGGGTGGGTGGGTGGGTGGTTGGGTGGGTGGGTGGGTGGGGGGTGGGTGGATGGATGGATGAATGAATGAATGAATGAATGAATGAATGAATGAATGAATGAATCAATGAATCAATGAATGAATGAATGAATGAATCAATGAATGAATGAATCAATGAATGAATCAATGAATGAATGAATGAATGAATGAATGAATGAATGAATGAATGAATGAATGAATGAATCAATGAATCAATGAATCAATGAATCAATGAATTAATGAATCAATGAATGATTAATTAATGTTTATTCAACAACACCAATATAATAATAGTAATGCTTAGTATCACATATTATGTGAAAGACAACGCAATACAATTCCCTGATTAGAGAGTTGCTGCCGCTGTTGAAGGGACATAGCAGATGTCTTGTGATTTCTAAGGTGCTATGCCCTTTTCAAACTAAAACGCATAGTAATTGTAGTAAGATTTTTAAGATAACATACAAAGTAACAATAACAGTAATTATTTTTTAGCAGTGTGATAAATAAATACTCACATATACGAAGAAAGTAACAGCGCCATGAATCTTTTCTTAAATTGTTGCAAACTTGGTATCTATATTATTTCACTTGCTAACTCAGCGGGCACACAACGTCGGGTCGCGGACGCTTATTCCAGAGCATTGATACTTACTTAGCAATATGTTATGATCAAGGAAAAACTAAATTGGTCAAAGAATTAGGTAGAATAAAGTAGTATAAGATGCACCATAAATATATCAATCAAATGATCTTTTGTTAATTTGTAACTGGAATGTCATATATGTTAAATGCTTAACTCGCAAATTACACATGCTGTCACTGACGACAGTATTTCTAAATGATAACTCACAATCCTTTGTCTCGCCTTCCAGATACGCTGATACCCATCTGTTCCAATGCAGTGCGCCTCCAGTTTCTACACGAGTCGTGCCGATCTATCAGCCAGTCCAACCACGCAGTACTACATCGCCGTGGCACGTACAAGCACATTCTCTGCGACGATGTGAACCACATGCTCTTCTGCGACGCACCGAAGGTCGGAAGTACTTACTTCAAGACCCTGTGGTTGAACTACACGCGTGATGTTGCTAGCCCGGTCTCTCAGGTGCACAAGTGGAACTACCTAAGGCGCCATGGTCTTCGCTATCTCAGTTCGTACAACCATTCTGAAATAAAAACTCGGTTGAGGACGTATTTCAAGTTCATGATGGTCAGACACCCACTAGTGAGGTTATTGTCAGTGTACCGCGAAAAGTTGGAGTCGCCGAACAGATATTACCGGAATAGAGTTGGACGGTTTATTGAGAATTCGATTGGAGGAATCCCTTTTAATGACACGACAGGTGACGATGTTACGTTCGTGCAGTTTGTCGAGTTTTTCGTCCGTGGATATGCGCGCAAAAAGGACCACCATTGGAAACCCGTCACGGACCTGTGTCATCCGTGTGAAATACACTACGACTACATCGTTAGGCTCGAAACGAGCTACGCCGATTATTTGCAGGTTTTCTTCAAGCTTAAGAACGCCCCCGACTCAAAGGCATACCTTCTAGAATCTATGGCTGCTTTTAAGGCAGGTACTGACAGAGAACGTATTACGAAGTACTACAGCCAAATACCAGCAGAATGGATAAACATTCTCCGAAGGATATACCGCTTCGACATGAACTTATTCGGTTATACGTGGGACGATATGTTATTAACCTATGGATGTCAGGTGAAACGAAATGGCTCGGAGTGCTGCTAACTGTGTCACACGGTCTGCGGTGGTAAACAGTTGATATGCTTTTAAATACTATTATAATAATCGATTATCCTTTAGGATGATCGATTATTATAGTAGTATTTACGCATTTAAAGTCCATTCTTCAACAACACCACACATACACACTCACACATACGCATACTTGAGTTACGTATATGAATATGTAAATGTAATATATACGTGCGCACACACCACACACACACACACACACACACACACACACACACACACACACACACACACACACACACAAACACACACACACACACACACACACACACACACACACACACACACACACACACACACACATACATACACACACACAGTTTTAACAGGAATACATTAGTGGTGCACAAAAAACCGCATGATCATGGGTAATATGACAACCACATATTTGACTTATATATATGCGATGCGTGCGTGCGTGCGTTCATGTGCGTGCGTGCACGCGCGCGCGCGTGCGTGTGTGTATGTGTGTAAATATATATCAACGTAGTAGTAGTAGTAGTGTAGTAGTAGTAGTAGTAGTAGTAGTAGTAGTAGTAGTAGTAGTAGTAGTA
>OZ024857.1:5390326-5452826 GCA_964017155.1 Oasisia sp. SBJ-2009 | reverse complement strand
CCACAACTGCATTTCATGATAAATCCTTACAAGTGATTGATGATGATGACGTTTTCTTAGGCAGGACCACCCAGTGAAACTTGTCAGTTGGCATTATTAATACGATTAGCAGTTCATTGATGTATATAATTCCCTGTAATACACGAGCAGTTTCTGTAACACCATAATGTGAGGTAAAATTGTTTAATGATTACATAAATTCCATGACGGTGGCTGTATAAATATATGCTTAACTTTTATTTCAGTGACTGCATCATTAGTAAAGTGAATTTTTAAATCATACTTTCTTAAATGATGTTTTAGTTTTATGTATTTTAGCCTTCTATATTCTTATATGTTTATTAATTATGTTTTCATTAATCTGTTTACATGGCACTTTGGTAATGTAGAGTTAATTTTCGTCATATATTTAAGTAATTATTTTTTAATGAATACCTACTACATGTATATGTAAAACGGCCTGAGTAGTTTTAACTAGATTTGCACTATATAAGTATACTTATTTATTTATTTTATGATGTAAATCAGTTGACAGATTTTAATTGGATTATATATCTATATGCAATTGATGCGTAAACTGTTGCATCAATGACATTCGTTTTAATGAAATGTCAACCTATGAAGGAAATAATATGCGCAGATGCAATGTATCAGACAATAGCCCATGCCAGGGGTAATTGTGCACAAAGGTTTGTGCATTTACCTGGCAGATTTGAACTGCCAACATAAGTCAATACATTAGCATCTACTCTTTATTTACCAGTGTTATAATTTAACATAAAATTACTGGGGGCCAGCAGGACCCCAACTTTTCATACAAAATCTAAGGGACACAAAAAGTGGGGACCATCCATACAAAATGCACTTTTATGTCATATTGTAATTCTATAAATTTATTCAACACAATTAACATGCCACAAACATGCCTATGTAGCAGCTTCATTAGTAAATCATTGGAGGGTTGCGTCTTCATTTTCCTCTTAATCAGAGCTGCTTGAAACTGGTAATTCTCCCTCTTTGGGCTGCCTGTCCACCTCGCAACCCCTTGTCAGTCAATGTTAACCCTGACGAAGGGCAGCAATCGACTGCACCCACAGCGTCCAGTGTAATTTACTGATAAAGTGAATAACGACATTTCTTTGCTTTGGCCTCTGGGATAGAAGTTGTAAGGCCATTATTTATAAATGTTACAGATTTTTAATGTGTATCATTGTTTGCAGTCTGATATGTTTGCTCAGGCCCAATGAGTTGGACATCTCAGGAACCTGACAGTAAATGTGGGACCCCCACCCAGGCACCTGCTGACCCTTTACCAACCTCTAAATGCCTGTGTGGGTGTGTGGTTTGTCAAATGAATTTTATAATCAGGCAGCATAGTCTTCAGATTTAGCATAATTGTTACATTTAAAAGTGCTAAACTGTAACCCCAAGTCATCACGTGCCTTAAATGTTTCAGATTGATCATTAATAGATATTTTATATATAACAAGTGTTGAAATACCCAAAAAGTCACATGTAACGCCATGTTGGATTTGCTCAAAACTAAGCAGCAAGGAAAAAGAAGACAGTTTAACACAAATCTAATTTATTGTTGCTCTTTACAATAACATAGAGCAATTAAATGAAGGCAAATAACATACAATATTAATAACATAAACAGAACAATATGGGAAGAACATTATGATATTATATATAAATTGATATATATATCTATATATATATATATATATATATATATATATATATATATATATATATAAACTGACACACACACGCGCGCACGCACGCAAGCACGCACGCACGCACGCACGCACACACACACACACACACACACACACACACACACACATTATTACGGCAAGAGTTGAACAATCACATGGTGTATTGGTATATAATAAATCATGGTTATAATTATTATCTGAAAACTATGTTGTTTTAAAAAACATACATTAAACATCATGTCTGGTAAATAACATTTCAAGCACAGCAGTAATTGCTACAACCACATATCAGTACATATATCCTAAGGCTAAGCAGCTGTATATATTATACTAATTGTAAGGTAATATTTTACTTATGGAATATGAAGTTAGGTCTATCCCCACTGAACTCACGCCATCTACCAAGTCCAAGACCAAGTCTAATATGAAAACTAATGAATGTATACGCGTGCACATCGTGACTTTTGTTTAGATAAATGACAGTAATTTAAATGTTTGATCACAGGGTAATTTTTTGCAGCATACGTGTAATAAATTCACGATGACGATGTGACATTTTACTTGACAGATCAGTTGTCACTCGTGGTTTTTCGAGGTGTAGCCATATAAACTGCAATACACAGTGTTTTGTTTACTCACCGTCTACTTCATAATTTCCAGAATTCACCGCTCTAACGACAGCATTTCGCAAGCGCGTGTCATTTGCCAAGTGCGTCTTTTGGACTATATAATGCTTAATGCACTCAATGTACTCGTTGTATGTCTTACCGACACGTCTCGTCATCCTGATCGTTGTGAAGAACACGTGCGCGCAGGAAACTTAACGTACGAGGTCGAAAAGTAGGTCGTCGCTGCAGCGTCATGAACTCAGACATTCAGGCACGGGGTCAAAGTTGATCGGCCACCTGAGGTCACGCCAGTTCGGCGCGCATGTGCATACGTGGAACGACGTTCTGGACCGCTCGACGTTGCACACCGTCGCGCTAACCTTCGCCATGAACCGCTAACCTTTGACATGAACCGCTAACCTTTTGACATGAACTGCTAACCTTCGACGTGCTGGACTGCATCAACGTGCTGGACCGCGACACCGGCTCTATACTTCTTTCCTCTATGGTTTGACTACGTCACAATCAAAACTATGCGCGTGACCTACGTCATTGTTTGTCTTTGCGTGCAGATAACAGCGATGTCCACTGGCATATGAAATAAAGAGCATAAGTCTTATTGTTAAATCAGCTGTAATTGAACACGAACAGAACACGGGTTGTCAGCGTTCAGTGAACAGGCAGCAGGTATGAATATGCGATTAAAAGGCAACAGGTCACATCTGTATCTGTATCTGTTACTGGCAAAATGTCCTGGGGACACATCACGCCAGTGCGCATGGTGGGTCATTTGGATTAGTTGTTAAAATGTTGGATTACATTTTTTTGAAATGAGTTTAGTGATTTACTTGAGACAGTGTTTGGGGGCAGAGAATTCCATTCTTTAATTGTGGTTGGGAAGAAGCTGTTTCCAAATATGTTTGCAGAGTGTCTAATTTGCAAGAACTGACTGTCATGTTTACGTGAGGATCTAGTGTTGTGTTGGATATAGTGATCTAGCGGGATATCTATAAGGTTATGTTCCATCTTGTATATAATGCTAAGTCTTTTAATTTTTCGTCTTGTTTGAAGGGTGTCCCATTGGAGGTCTTTGAGAAGTTGGGTTACTGTTCCTGGCTCTCTAGAATAGTTTTGTGTGCAAAATCTGGCAGCTTGTCTTTGGATTCTTTCTAAGGTTTTAATATGTTTTAGGCAATGTGGATCCCATGATGCTGACGCATATTCAAGTATTGGTCGGACAAGGGTTGTGTAAGCTATAGATTTAATGTGGGTTGGGCATTTATTTAGATTTCTCCTTATGACTCCAAGTGTCTGTTATGCTTTCTTAGCGACTGAGTTGCATTGTGTTGTCCAATTTAAAGTATTTGATATTTGTACTCCAAGACAACAGTGAGATTGAACAGATTTAAGTTGTTGGCCACAGAAGGTGTAGTGATTTGGTGTCGGTTTTCTTGAAGCTAATGTCATTGTGAAGCATTTGGTGGGATTGAATTTCATAAGCCAAGTGTTTTGCCATTCCTCGAGTTTGAGTAGATCATTTTGGAGGAGAGAAGTGTCATTGTCGGATTTAACTGGTAGATATAGTAGGCAGTCATCTGCAAAAAGGCGAACATTTGAAGTGAGATTATTGGGTAGGTCATTTATGTATAGTAGGAAAAAGAGGGGCCCCAGTACCGTTCAATGTGATAAATATATCTGTTGATTGAAAGTTTTGCTTATGAAACGAAAGTCAGAATGGACCTTGTGCACTATAGCGAGGGAATTCCCTCCGCAATGCATTGTGGATATTTTGTACTCGTCAAAATGTTGTTGTGCCGCCATTATCCCATGTTAAAAGGCCTGTGTTTTTCGGGTGTCTCGCAAGATTTGGCTATATCTCAAACTGGCTACCTAACAAGAAAATGTAGTGAAAAGACTTCACGGCATATTCAAAGTGTGTGAATCCGTCATCAAAGAGCGCCGCAACTTATTATATTACTGGTTATGCCATACTATTTGACAGCAAGATTCTCGTTGAAGTCAACTTGTGAAGTCACGCGTCTGCCGCCAGGTTTGACAGCGCCTTCATCTTCGACTTTTTTGTGCAGCTGCGTTTGCCATATGTCTTAGTTGTTATAATCATATGATTAACTTGATGTGTAGAACCTTATTGTATAGAAATGTATCGCTTGAGGCAATTTTCTAAAGTATAATTGTAGTATTATGTTCCAAAGCTTAGCCTTAGGCTAAGCCTAGCTAAACAAAACTCAAGACAAAAGGCCCACAATCGTAATCATGGCGTAAAGACTAAAGCGGACAGCTTCAAAAATAAAATCAAGATATGATGATAAATATGGCCCATGTGAAATTATCTGTGTAGATTTATTTCTTATGAATTATTGAATCAAGGTGTTGCTTAGTATAATATTGAATTCACTGTTATGTAGCATCATAATGACACAACTAGGAAATCTTTTGCCAGGTCAAAAATCCGTGTCATTTAAGATTATTCAAGGGCAGGTAACACGCACGGTATATTTGACATACCATAGGGTAGTCATAGGCGTTTCGAGATTTAGAATTTGTCATTTTAATATCTTGTATTGTAGGTACTGTTTGGTTTATGATAATTTTTATATATATATATATATATATATATATATATATATATATATATATATATATATATATATATATATGTATATATATTGCAGTGTAAATTGAGCAAAAACAAAAATTGATAAATATTTCAGGTATCTGACTATATGTCATCACTGGGAAAACAATTGACAGTTTGGTACAAAGATAACTGAGGAATATGTAAATGGTCATGCCAGAATTTTGTTAGCAAAAGTAAAACTATGTAAACATTTCCGGTATGTGTGTTCTACCACATTTTTACAGAATATCATCACTGGGAGAGATGGACAGTTTAGTTAAAAAGATGTAAAAGGTGCGAAATTTGAAATGCCAAATGTGGAGGATAATCTTCTGGACGACCTGCATAGGTGGCTACGCACACGTGGGTTGTCTGCCTCGATGTCTGAATCAAAAGCATGTCTCGTGAAAAGGTAACTAAGGAAAATATCTTGTAATGCAGTACTGTTCTCTGTCTGTCAGTGTGTTTGTGGAGCCATATCATCAATAATTTTGCTTATATGGGGTTTCAAATGGGAGTTTGTAGTCATTAAACTTACAACGCTTCATATTCACCTTTTTATGCAATTAATCCTCCCACAATTTAATCAGGGCTGTATACTAATCAATACTGTGAGTCAGTGACTCTAACCTTTTCTGTTGCAGTTACTTACGCTTACAATACTTTTGCATACATTATACCTATAAGTTTACAAATGCATTATGTTAATGTGACGTTAGCTGTATGCATGTTTCAGAGTGAAATGTCTCATGAGCAATAGCCTTTCTAAATACATCGTTGATCCGGACTTTGGCTTATGACATTGTGCAAAGTTATGTGGATGACAGAATACGTAAGGTCACTTCTCCGGCATTTTACAACTGAACAAACACTATTTCAGATATCCCACAGAAATGTAACTGTACACACATGTATGAATATCTGATGAAGAGAGAAGTGATTGTTTTATCAGCAGATGGAGTCATTATCGATAATGCCATGTTGCCAGTGGCAGAAAAACCACTGCAGAGTGTCTTTGTGTGGCAGGGCAATAAAGTCCCAGATCATTGGTGAGACAATGTGAAAGTATACTATCCATAATAACTATACTGATCATGGTTTTTCTAAGTATATGTAATTGTGTATATATATATATATATATATATATATATATGTCAGTAATTGTCAAATTTAGGAATTTATCATATTTGTATTTAAATACCTTTATAAATTACTCTTGACTTAATTCTTAAAAGTCAATTAATTTTAATGTGTCATTTGGCAATTCACTGAGAAGTAATGCAGCAGTGTCGATGACAGGGTCTTGTAGTTGCTGTATCCATCTAGAGGTATCCTCGAATGCTCACCTCGACAATATACATGTTTCTTAACATCTCTCTCCTGTGAAGTAGTTATTGAAATCAAATAAATATATTCATTAATCCTTGTAGTATATTTTCATTCAGTATCTTAGAAACTTAGAAAAACCATGACCAGTATAATTATTATGGATAGTATACTTTCACATTGTCTCACCAATGATCTGGGGCTTTGTCCTCTTTTTGCTTATTCTAGAGGGCAGATGCCATTGTTGAGGTTGTCCTGTGCAGCTAGTCTTCATCTCACATTCTCAGAACTCGACTAGGGCAAACAAGATTGCACCTACATGGTTGCATTTGCCTCCACGCCCTGCCACACAAAGACACTCTGCAGTGGTTTTTCTGCCACTGGCAACATGACATTATCGATAATGACTCCATCTGATGATAAAACAATCACTTCTCTCTTCATCAGATATTCATACATGTGTGTACAGCTAAATATCTGCTGGATATCTGAAATAGTGTCTGTCCAGTTGTAAAATACCGGAGAAGTGACCTTACGTATTCTGTCATCCACATAACTTTGCACAATGTCATAAGCCAAAGTCCGGATCAACGATGTATTTAGAAAAGCTACTGGTCATGAGACATTTCACTCTGAAACATGCATACAGCTAAAGTCATATTAACAGAATGCATTTGTAAACTTATAGGTATAATGTATGCAAAAGTATTGTAAGCGTAAGTAACTGCAACAGAAAAGGTTAGAGTCACTGACTCACTGTATTGGTTAGAATACAGCCCTGAATAAAATTGTGAGAGGATTAATTGCATAAAAAGGTGAATATGAAGCGTTGTAAGTGTAATGACTACAATCTCCCATTTGAAACCCCATATAAGCAAATTTATTGGTGATATGGCTCCACAAACACACTGACAGACATAGAACAGTACTGCTTTACAAGATATTTTCCTTAGTTACCTTTTCACGAGACATACTTTTGATTCAGACATTGAGGCAGACAACCCACGTGTGCGTAGCCACCTATGCAGGTCGTCCGGAAGAATATCCTCCACATTTGGCATTTCCAATTTCACACCTTTTACATCTTTTTAACTAAACTGTCCATCTCTCCCAGTGATGATATTCTGTAAAAATGTGCACACATACCTGAAATGTTTACATAGTTTTACTTTTGCTAACAAAATTCTGGCATGACCATTTACATATTCCTCAATTATCTTTGTACCAAACTGTCAATTGTTTTCCCAGTGATGACATTCTGTCAAGATGTGGACAGATACCTAAAATATTTATCTTTTTTTTTTATTTTGTTCAATTTACAGTGGGGTCAGTGCTATATATATTATATATATATATATATATATATATATATATATATATATATATATATATAATAAATTATCAAAATTCATAAACCAAACAGTACCTACAATACAAGATATTAAAATGACAAATTTTAAATCTCGAAACGCCTATGACTATGTCAAAAATACCGTGCGTGTTATCTGCCCTTGAATAATCTTAAATGACACGGATTTTTGACCTGGCAGAAGATTTCCTAGTTGTGTCATTATGATGCTACATAACAGTGAATTCAATATTATACTAAGCAACACCTTGATTCAGTAATTCATAACAAATATATCTACACAGATAATTTCACATGGGCCATATTTATCATCATATCTTGATTTTATTTTTGAAGCTGTCGGCTTTACGCCATGATTACAATTGTGGGCCTTTTGAGTTTTGTTTAGCTAGGCTTAGTCTAAGCTTTGGAACATAATACTATAATTATGCTTTAGAAAATTGCCTCAAGCGATACATTTCTATACAATAAGGTTCTACACATCAAGTTAATCATATAATTATAACAACTAAGACATATGGAAAATGCAGCTGCACAAAAAAGTCGAAGATGAAGGCGCTGTCAAACCTGGCGGCAGACGCGTGACTTCACAAGTTGACTTCAACGAGAATCTTGCTGTCAAATAGTATGGCATAACCAGTAATATAATAAGTTGCGGCGCTCTTTGATGACGGATTCACACACTTTGATTATATGCAGTGAAGTCTTTTTCACTACATTTTCTTGTTAGGTAGCCAGTTTGTGATATTGCCAGATCTTGCGAGACACCCGAAAAACACAGGCCTTTTCACATGGGATAATGGCGGCACAACAAACTTTTGACGAGTACAAAATGCACAATGCATTGCGCCGGAAGGGCTTCCCCAGATAATGACGTCATAGTGCACAAGGTCCATTGTGCAGGTGACGTTGTCAAGTATTTCATGACAACCATATGTATAATAGTAATAATGCTTTGCTAAGGCAGCATGACAACTCATAGATCAACCATTCCAACTCACGGATATCTATAAAAAAAAAACATTAATTTATGTTTCTATCACAGAGAAAATACATAGCATCATCATATTTCGGCACAACTATACAACGGAACATACAAATGCACCATGTTTTTGGCATCCATGTTTTGAAGGCACATGTTGCTAGGCAATTCCCTACGTGATGGGTAGGTCAGTTGACGGATTCAGTTTTCACTTGTTACTATGCATACCCAAGTGTTTTTACGCGCGCACTGCAATATAGAGACGGTCTGACATAATATTCTGAGTAATTCACCTTCCATGGTGTTCTCAGTTGGTCCCTTGCAAATTACTTTCGCAAACTTCAGTAGCAAATATCTATAAAGCATGTTACGAAATACACTTCTAATTCTACGTAATTAATCTGTAAGTCTGGATTTTGCCGTCGATGTGTGTGTATGTTGCATTGTACTGTGCCATGTGTGAAAGTGCGAAACCAGTAATTGTAACATGGATAAACTGATATTTATTTGAATGATAATAATGCTCCACTGGGGGAATCGTGGGGGGAAGGTGGTTACTATAATAATAATAATAATAATAATACAATTTATTTGTATAGCGCCCGAATCAATAGTATTGCTCTCAGGCGCTTCACATAATGTACAAATAGTAGCTAAGATAAAATTATTATTAAAATAATTATATGTATATATGGATGCTAAAATATTATTAAGATATATATTATATATACACATACACGCACATTTATAAATATAACCCTATGCATGAAATAATAAAATAACATAGCAGAGTTACATTTAATATTCCTCAGTATGCTAAAATAAAAATTAAATTAAATAAAAAAAATAAAAAAGTATATGATTAAAAATAATAATTATAATAACATAGCTCATCAGTCTTAAAAATATCATACTAAGATGCTAATAATTATACTAATTGCGTAATGAATATAAACTGTATAAAATATTGGTAAATGCATGTCATTAAAGTCCACATCACGTCACAGAAACGCTAATCTAAAAAGGTGTGTCTTAAGAAGTGTTTTATATTGTGGCTGTGTCTTTGCCGTCCTAACACTGTCTGGCAGTCCATTCCACAGAACGGCTGCTGCAACGGCAAAACGGCGATCACCGTGAGTGAGCGTCTGCGATGCAGGTAGTGTCAATAGCGGCAAAGACGCAGACCTCAGACGGCGATTGGGTTGACGACGTGACAATAGTTCCGCGAGGTAACACGGTGCTTGTTCATGCATTACCGAATAAACAAACAAAAGCACTTTATACGTCGGGCGCACACAAATCGGTAGCCAGTGCAGATGCTGCAGCACTGGCGTGATGTGGTCGTACTTTCTAGTACGGCTGACGAGCCGGGCAGCGCAGTTTTGCACACGTTGCAAACGCTGCAGCGTTGTCTGCGGAAGGCCGTATGGTAGTGCATTCGCGTAGTCGAGGCGTGCAGTGACAAGCGCGTGTACTAGGGTTTTGCACGCATCGTCAGTGATGCTTGACCGAATTTGCCCAATGTTACGTATCTGGTGATAGCAAGACTTTGCTATCTGAGCGACCTGCGCTTGCATAGTGAGTCAACTGTCGAGTATAACTCCGAGGTTTCGTGCAGATGGCTTTGGCACAACTCGATGTTCACCAATTGTCACGGAAATGTCACAAGGCAAATCGTTTCGTTTTGTTTTTGTTGAGAAGATGACTGCCTCTGACTTCTCAGTGTTCAACTTAAGTTGGTTCTTTCCATACCAGTCAGTCACCTCCGTCAAACATTGTTCGATCTTTGTAATTGCTTCTGTGATTGGCTGGTTATGTTTCACTGCCATATATATTTGCGTGTCGTCAGCATAACAATGGTATTTCAGGCCATATCGTGCAACGATGTCACCGATGGGTCTCGTGTATATGCAGTACAGAAGTGGTCCAAGTACTGACCCTTGTGGCACGCCACATTTTATGACACAATCAGCTGATGTTGCGCTGTCCACAGCGACTCTTTGGTAACGTTCAGTGATGTACGAACGGAGCCATGAAAGTGCTGCGTCTGTAATGCCGACCGAATGTTGCAGTCGATTCATCAAGATGTCGTGATTGATTGTGTCGAATGCACTGGACAAATCAAGCATCACAAGTACAACCTTGCCCTTCTCATCCAACGTCGCGGCGATGTCGTTCTTCACTCGCAGTAGTGCCGTTTCCGTTGAGTGTCCATGACGGTATGCTGATTGAAATGGATCGCGTAGGGTGTTCATGTCGAGATGAATGTTCAGTTGTCTTGCAATCACTTTTTCAACAAGCTTTGATAAAAATGGCAAGTTTGAAATTGGACGGTAGCTGCATAAAGCATCTTCATCAAGCGTAACCTTTTTTAGGACAGGTCTAACGACCGCCTGCTTGAATGCGTCAGGTACAGTTGAACTTTCGAGGGAGGAGTTTATTATAGCTGTGATCATAGCTACAAGTTCAGACGAACACAGTTTCAGCAGCCATGTAGGGAGTGGGTCTAGTCCGCATGACTTGCACGGTGAGTCTGCGATCAACTTTGAAACGTCCGAAACATTAACTCCTGTGAAACTTGTCAATTTAGCACCTATGAAAGCAGTATCATCACTGAATGCAGCGGCAATAACATACGAACGATCACCGCTACGGTGAGCTATGCTTTGTTGAATGTCACTCACTTTCTTCTCGAAGTGGTTGCTAAACCGTTGGGCCAGGTCATTTGGAGACACATATGACGGCAGTTGTGCGTGGCAACTTACTCCCATTAGGCTTTTCGTGATATTAAAGAGCTGCTTTTGGTTACTCCCACAACTCACGATCTTGTCAGTGTAATAATCACGTTTCGCGGCGAGTAGCATACGGTTTACAATCACACATTGCGCCCGATACACTTGCCTGTGTATGACAAGGTCTGTGCGTAGCCATGTCCGCTCCGCTCGCCGTCTGTTATGCTTCTCGCGTCGCAGCTCGTCGGTATACCACGGCGAGTTAGATCTCAGTGTTACTGTTTTCATGACCAAGGGAGCATGGTTGTCAACAATGCGACGTAATCCGGTGTCGTACGCTTCGACCATTTCCCCAACTGGTCCGTCGACGAGAAGATCTGACAGAGATGCAATATCTGTCTTGAAATCAGGAACGCTTATCTGTCGAAATCTGCGAAACGGCTTCCGTGCGTTTACGTCAAAACTTATGGCTAGATGGTCTCCAGACGAGTTGCCATGTGTATTGCATAAACACGGGTCGTATACTTTTGGCAGTGCAGGTACTATGCAAGTATTGTCTCTAACAATGACCACATCCAAAATGTGCCCCTTACTGTGGGTGGCTTCATTGACGAATTGTTTCATTCCACGGTCGCAGAGTGTCTCGGAAAAGCGTTTCACGTCCAGTTGTGTTGGGATGTCCAAATGAAAGTTCAAATCACCAGTGATAATGACATCATGCATGTCCAGCATTACATCGTCTAAAAACGCAGACCACTGGTCAAAGAAAACGGTGTTAGAAAAACCGTTTCGCTTCGATGGCGGCGGACGATACACAACGCACAGCCTGAATGTGACAGCACGTATAGTAACGTAATAATCGGAGTGTTCAAAGTTAGTGTAATTGTCACGCATAGGTATCGGTTTTACAGTCAGGCCGGACTTGTACTGTCAAGATAAGGTAAGTTTATTTCAGACTCAGTCCTTATACAAGGAAAGTTCCATAGACATATAATTAGCAAAAAATATTAACGTAGACAATAATTACAATTTTTTTCATTATTTCTGCAGCAGAGACGAATATATCATGTCACTGTTAACAACACCGTGAACAATATAATTGTTAATCTTTTTCATACGTTTCGTAAATGTATATGTACTCCTTCTTATAACACACATAGCACTTGGCTTGTTTCTATATGAAAATGTTTCACTTGCGCTGCAATAACGTGGAACCCTTAAAAGGATTCGCAATGAATTATTGTAACCTAATTTGTTCATAGAGGTACTACATAAAACATGTCTTCTTACATACAACGTTCTCATTAGTCAACGGGTATCATCATCATCATCATCATCATCAGACATGTCTTCATTAATAACGTGTCATATTTTTTATTAATAGGAATGATTCGACTATGAATAGAATATATTGAAGGTGACAAATGGTTGGCCTTTGTGAGTGCATTATACACCATACTGCTGTTTTCCTTCACAATTATGAATGATGTCATGCGTAGCTCCTTATCCACAACATCTTTTATCAACTCGTGAAACCTTTTCTTGCACGGAAATATTAATACCATGTCATATGCATAAACCAAATGGTTCTTTTTTGTTTTGCCAATGAAACAACCGATTCTACAGCGATTCAGCTATAGACTCAGGTTGCCCACATACATATAAAATAAGTTGCGGCAATCTCTTAGTTATGGACCTTATACATCAAAAGAAGGCAAAAGAGTTGTTGTTTTTTCTCTTAAACTAGTGCCAGTGGAGATGGTTAATAATTGCGGATACGCTTTATGACAAATGTGGTCGCCCGGCGCTGAATATTTTCCATTTAGTTTTCCTCCTTCGTGGTGTTTGGGTTCCAAACAGTCATGTAGTTTCCTAATTCGGGACGGACGCGGAAATGCGGATCAGTTGTCGTCGTTTATGTGGGGTTCGTCTAAGGTTTTCCCGGACGCGCCCGGACCAGGCGCAACATTCTGTTGACCCGGGGGGTGATATTGATGTGGCTCGCCGTTAGCAACATGCACAAATTCACTATCGAAAAGATCCTCAACTCCTTTACATGTAAATGTATGCATCAGACAGCATGGACATTAGTGGCGCGAGAACCAACAATACAAATGCATTATGAAAGAAATCAAAGCAAATTGCCAACTGCCTCGGCCGGCTTCCAGCGTCAAATACCGGAGTGCCGACACCACAGATGGATGCTCCAAAACCGAACAGCGACCAATGACAGCACAAACAGCTGCGTTGATAATAATACACACCACCTGCAGCTGCAGGTACGACACCTCCACATTCCACGGATGCGCTCCATTGTGGTGGCAGTGTCCGTTGACGCTTGCGTGACGTCTACGGGACATTTAACGCTAGCGTGACGTCTACATGACATTTAACCCTTGCGTGACGCCTACAGGACATATAACGCTTGCGTGACGTCTACGGGACATTTAGCGCTTGCGTGACGTCTACGGGACATTTAACGGTTGCGTGTTGACTACGGGACATTTAACGGTTGCGTGATGACTACGGGACATTTAACGGTTGCGTGATGACTACGGGACATTTAACGGTTGCGTGATGACTACGGGACATTTAACGGTTGCGTGACGTCTACGGGACATTTAACGGTTGCGTGTTGACTACGGGACATTTAACGGTTGCGTGTTGACTACGGGACATTTAACGGTTGCGTGTTGACTACGGGACATTTAACGGTTGCGTGATGACTACGGGACATTTAACGGTTGCGTGATGACTATGGAACATTGAACGCTTGTGTGACGTCAACGGCATATTTAACGCTTGCGTGACGTCTACGGGATATATGTAACACTTGCGTGACGTCTACAGTACATTTAACGATTGCGTAATGTCAACGGCATATTTAACGCTTGCGTGACGTCTACAGGACATTTAACTCTTGCGTGATGTCTATGGGATATGTAACGCTTGTGTGACGTCTACAGGACATTTAACGCTTGCGTGATGTCTACGGGACATGTAATGCTTGCATGACGTCTACGGGACATTTAACGCTTCCGTTCAGGAGTTGACGTGTGTCGTATCAGGTAGTTCTTTCGGGACATTTAACGCTTGCGTAACGTCTATCGGACATAAGGACATACTCACTGTAGAGGAAGACCTGTTCATGAGATCCAACATTGACACCAACTGCGGGAACACTTATAAAATGGAGTCATATGATAATCCACAATCCCTATGGTGAATGACAGCGATATCGGTTGACAAGTTCACAGGGTATGCGGTGTAACAGAAGTATTATTAATACATATTCAAAAACACGTCTAGCAAATTCCACAATCATGGCTTGTTATACTAGAATTGAAACATATCAACTGATTCACTGCACCACACCCGAATACACGATCAGCAGCACTCCTTGCCATTTCGCTTCGCCTGACAGCCGTACGTCAATGACGTATTGTTCCACGTGTAACCGAACAATTTCATGTCGGCTTGGTATTTCTCTTGGAGAGTGTTTATCAATTCTGTTGGTATGTGGCTGTAGTAATCAATAACACGTTGTTTGTCGGTCTCTGCCTTGACATGTAGCATTGATTCCAGAACGTATTGCTTTGCATCTCGGCCGTTCCTAAGTTTATAGAAAACTTGCAAATAGTCTGCGTAGCTCGTTTCAAGCCTGACCACATAATCGTAGTGTATTTCACACGGATAACACAGAAATGTGACGGGTCTCATATGGTGCTCATATTCGTGCGGACTTCCACGAATAAGATACGTGACAAACTGCTCGAAGCTGACGTTGTCGCCGGTCGTTTCTTCATAGGGGACTCCTCCAACCGCATGCTCTATGGCCCGGCCTAGGCGCGCGCGGTAGTACGAGTTCTGGGACTCCAGCTTATCGCGATACACAGAGAGTATTCTCACCAGCGGGTGCCTGATCGTCATGAATTTGAAATAAGTCCTCAACCGTATTTCTATTTCAGTGTCGTTGTACGACCTGAGATAGCGAAGTCCATGCTCATTCAGGAAGCCCTTGTCGTGCACCTGATCTTTATATCCGGTGACATGACGCGTGTAGTTCAACCACAGGCTCTTGAAGTAACTAGTTCCGGTCTTCGGCGCGTCGCAAAAGAGCATGTGATTTGCGTCATCGCAGAGAATATGGTCGTAATCGATGTAGGTTTCGTTGTAGTTGTAGGATGGACACGAATCGTTTAGAAACCCGAGGCGGGCTGAATTGGAACAGATGGAAGCCAGGGTGTCTGGAAGGCAAGCCGAAGGATTACGAGTGAAGATTGATCCTTGTTGTCGTCAATACTATGCCGGCATATGTAGTTTCGTAACATTCTAGTGACAGATTTAAATACATTTTAAACATACATTTATGATGTATTTTAACTAGTTTATTCAACTTTTTTAACCACAAGCACCTTAGTTTAGTTATTAGTCAAATTAATAACTAATTTATGAGTCTTGTATTTGTGTATATTGAGGCTTACGCAACATTTTATCAGATTATGTTAATTAAAATTCAAACAAAAGACATCGTTGGGCCTATTCGTTTAAAAGAGTTAAACCTAGGTAAGTTAAAATCAGAATACTATGTCAGCAGCTTAGAATAACCTAACTGAAGATTCGTCAATTATGTACCACAGACAATGTCATTGTGATAGAAAGAATGAGTATCATCGATGCCTACTCTTCCAAATTCGCCAGACGCTAAACTGTAAATACGTAAATATTACTTTGTTTTATTTCACTGAGCATTGTTTGCGTGCGCAATTGTGTCACGTGACCTGAAGCAAGTATTGCAATTGGTACTGCAACTGGCAGTTCAACTGGCAGTGCAACTAGTTGTGTAACTGTTAGTGTAACTAGTAGTGCAACTAGTAGGGCCACTAATAGTGCAACTAATAGTGCAATTAGTAGTGCAACTGATAGTGTAACTAGTAGTGCAACTAGTAGTGCAACTAGTAGGGCCATTAATAGTGCAACTAATAGTGCAACTAGTAGTGAAACTAGTAGTGCAACTAAGGAGATTCCTAAAAGTCCCGCAAAGGCTTACAGAGGAACAGCCCGTGTCAACAACGAATTAGCTGTTGAACAATCACTGTGCGTTAAAAACAATAATGTCGTGAATGAGAACACATTAATTACTAAGTAACTAGTAAATGCCGAAACAATGCAACGTTTTGGCTACTAAATGGGTTTATTTAAATCTAGGTTAATGTGTAGTGTTGACAAACGAATACCTTTTATAAACTTAATGAAGAATACATTGTACAAATTACCGGAAGTACCTAAGTTGTCTATATCGTCGGGTACCGTTGTGTCGCTCAGCGCAACTATGGCTCGGTACTCTGCCGTGCCCACGTAGAGAAATAGCGGCATTGTGAACATGACGAATAGGAAGAATGCAGCTCTGATTCTGAAACACACACAAATTCACGATAATTATTACGGCCAAAGGTAACTATGAAATACAAATTGTCTTAATGTCAGGAGGATTGCCATCGTATCCGTTTTAAGGCAGAATCGTGAAAAAAAATCTGATCAACTACGTCATTTCGACTTCCTACAAATTATATTGCTAAAACGAACAGACACTTTTCGTCTCTCTCTGGTACCGTATTTTACTCTGTTTTTTATTCAAGTTAAATAATTTTGTTCAAACTCCTTGAATATATTGCCGTTTAATATATTTATTTATATCAAATTGTTGTTTAATAACTATTCATATATATTAAAAAACAGTTTATTCAAGGAGTGGTGCATCCAGTGGTACAAATGTCTCATTTCGTTGTCGTATGTCACCAGCAGTTTTAAGAGTCTACATATTTAAGAGCTATTCTGGCTTAAAGTACAAACGTGGGCTAATGATGACTAGTGATTTGTTTAATATGTTTTGATGATTATTGTGGTTGTGAATCAGCAGGCATAAAATATTGGTATTTAGCTAACAGCATACGCTTGCTAGTTACGGCTCTATGTGCCAGTACATTATAAGATAGAATACAATTAATTTAATATTGGCAATTTTTCAATTGGCGAATGCTTGCATTAATAAAATCCACAAATGCAACCGAATACCATGCTGCTTTCTCTATATGATGCGCTTTATATTAATGAATGTTAAACTTAAATTAATGAGTAAGATAAATGCATAACTACATAAGTTAAATAAATTGTTTAATACATTTTTATAAATATAAAAAGTGCCTATTATATATATATTATTTTAATAAAACATACCCACAAATTATGGGTTCTGACAATACTAAAATCCAAGGAATTGGTGTGCTATTGTAACGATTGTTGTGAGTTCGCCATTGGGCGTAGCATCGCACATATATCACAGCGCATTGCCCATCGCATCGCATCGCATCGCATCGCATCGCATCGCATCGCATCGCATCGCATCGCATCGCATCGCATCGCATCGCATCGCATCGCATCGCATCGCATCGCATCGCATCGCATCGCATCGCATCGCATCGCATCGCATCGCATCGCATCGCATCGCATCGCATCGCATCGCATCGCATCGCACACGTCATCGCGGCGCGTAGTATCGGGGATCGGGCATAGCGCTCGCGCGTAGCATCGCGTGTAACATCGTCTGTAGCATCGCGCATTGTCCACCACATCGCACAAGGAACAGTGCATCGCACAGCACATCTCACATCATTTCATTGCACCACCATCACCGTTAACATTGCGCATCGTCCACCACATTGTCCATCACGCTCCAACCGATCGCATCGCGTGCAGCATAATGCTCTTATCTATGGCGTTACGATGATCCACACAAAACGTATCAGCCGCCGTTCGCTTGAATGGTCTTTGCCCCAGAAAACTAAACCATTGCCAACATTCGCAGGAATGATCTCTTACCTTGTATAAACGCCGAGGCAACTAAACCATTGCCATCATTTCCATGAATGATCTCTTACCTTGTATAAACACCAAGGCAACTAAGCCATTGTCACCATTCGCATGAATGATCCCTACCTTGTATAAACGCCCAGGCAACTAAACCATTGCCACCATTCGCATGAATGATCTCTTACCTTGTATAAACACCCAGGCAACTAAACCATTGCCACCATTCGCATGAATGATCTCTTACCTTGTATAAACACCCAGGCAACTAAACCATTGCCACCATTCGCATGAATGATTTCTTACCTTGTATAAACACCAAGGCAACTAAGCCATTGCCACCATTCGCATGAATGATCTCTTACCTTGTATAAACGCCCAGGCAACTAAACCATTGCCACCATTCGCATGAATGATCTCTACCTTGTATAAACGCCCAGGCAACTAAACCATTGCCACCATTCGCATGAATGATCTCTTACCTTGTATAAACACCCAGGCAACTAAGCTACTGCCACCATTCGCATGAATGATCTCTTACCTTGTATAAACGCCCAGGCAACTAAACCATTGCCACCATTCGCATGAATGATCTCTTACCTTGTATAAACACCCAGGCAACTAAGCTATTGCCACCATTCGCATGAATGATCTCTTACCTTGTATAAACACCCAGGAAACTAAACCCGTTATAATAATTAACGCAGAATGCATCTTGATTGATTTCAAGCTATAAAACATGACACACAATACTAATAGACGACAGCACATGAAACGCAATGCTAGTAGTTCACACAATGATAATACGAGGACAACCATTACCACATATTTCAGCATTTAACTACCGAAATAAGTCCCGATACACGCCCACAGTAATATGTGATCATGACTATACATAATTATCAATACTAATAAATGACTCGCAAACTACGGATCCATCAATAAGACCAGTTAATGGTCGTCCTTACAAGTACAACGCGCCTGTCTCCCGCTGATGTAAGTTACGACTGACACCTGATACGGCGGATTAATACAACTTCCTTGTTATATACAATATACACCTAGTTATTGATCGAGACCATTGTCCAGAGTTCCCCACAGGGTTAGACATCTAGAGTCACAATGACCCTCTTTCCAAATTTTGCGTGGTCATTTTGTAATTATTTTTAATGGTCATTCTCAATCAGCTGAGCAAACTCACACTACAGTTGCTCTCAGTCACTCAACAAACAGTACAATCAACAATCTACTAAATGATGTTTATGTTTCGTTAACTTCTTTGTTTGTTCAAACAATCGCAAACATACACAACCCACGTATGGCAATGTGGTGGGTTTATTGCAATTTCTCTTTGTGACATTATCATTGATTGTTGTGTCAACACTAGCAGCATCCCTAAACACAATGTTTACATCACGTGATGTAAGCCTATTGTAGTGCACCAACATTGGTGCAAAACTGAAATGCATAATAAACTGATAAAAGAAAAGATGTCCATGCAGCCAACAATACAATTACAAAGTCAGAGTAGTGCACTGACAATGGTTTTAGACATAATAAAATAAAACACGTCAGTTTAACCAACACGGCCGATACGCTTGTGTTCGGGAAAGCCAGTGAATCAGTGACATGAACTCAAATGAATGTCAACCAACTGTATGCGTGCGCACATCTAAACGAGGGTGTTTGCGCTAAGGGGGAGAATTTTGTTAATAATGTTTGGTCGTCTGCTCAATCGGCGATCGTACTTCTAAATGGCCTGATGAAGATATGTAAAACTTCTTCTTCACCGGTGGCAGGCACGAATGAAAGGTTGTGCGTCATTACGACGCCCTGAGCAAACATATGTGCGTTATAATGTGTATTTATTTTGTGCGTCATTTACGCACATATGTGCGTCATGGTGACAATGATTGTCATTGAGTTCACTCATGTTTGGTCATGTCCTTTCATAGGATATTTCATTTCCGTTGAATTACAAGTGATGTTCAATTCATGGTATGTGACACCGTTCACGCAGTTTATAGTTAAGCTAGCATGTCAAAAAACAATATATGTAATAAACCAGGTGATTTATAACAACAAGCATCAGTATCATATTTCTAGCCAGGTTATATGTGCGTGGGACATCGAAAACCAGTTTCCAGCTTATCTTAATCGAACCTTTTGGCTGACTATGTTCCTCCAATCGATAATCGTTCCAGAAGGGCTCTCATATTAGACAAATCAGCACGCGGGAATGTCAATATCAGGCAGAGTTGATCCCAAGATCTAGCCCTTCCAGATCAAAAGTTATCAAATTGAATTTCACGCACCAGTGACCTGTAAAACCCGTCCGTATAAACATTTTGCGGACTCTAAGGCACAGCCAGAAGTAACGCCATCGTTGTGCACAACCTATGCTATACTAAGTATGCTTTTGCGAACACATGGTGAGCGATGCTACCTTTGGACGTAGTAGGTCATATACACATACATAGATTAACACTTACTCGCTGAACTTGACATCCCATACCGTGTGGGCATAACGGTTCATCTTCGAAATATGGAACAAACTGTCCCGTCTCATTTCATCTACCGGTTGGGCAAGTGCTGTTGTCGCCGACGCTGTGGTAATGCTAACTAAACGTGGTTCACCTGATCACCGACACACGGCAAGCCGAGGCATATACGTGCAAAACCCATATTTATTGTTTATTGATGTGCGTGTGAAATGATACACCATACCATTAAATAAATGATGTTATATATTATGAGCTTGCTGTCCAAGGACGTTGTGTAACATGAGCTTGCTTTCCATGTGGTGAAGCAGTAGAAGTTATCGTATAATTATTATTGTTATTAAAAACGCTAAGATACCCTACATCCTCACACATAGGTGACAATACACATTAAAGAGGGGCGTAAACGGACCTTAACATAATAACTTTAGATGATAATTAATAATCACGAATTGATGAGCACGGTGTCACCGTATATTATAAATAATTTTTTTAAATTTAGATACCTTTCACCACTGGACGTCGCCAGATTTCCCGCAAGTTACAGTTAGTTTCGCTAACTCCTATCTTGCTCAATATAAATTTACGATTGTTTACGATTTATCTCATTAGTATTCATTTCTGCGCGAAAGAAGAGTGTGTTGCCGTAACGGTAGGCGTCATAGAGATTAACAAATCAATTGATACATACTAAGTTGGAAGTATATTATTCAAGTAAATTTCTGATTACACAACTAATAATTTCTACTCACTTCAACGTTCCAGTCACCATCGGCGGCCTTCTTAAGTACTGAATTGTTACTGCTCGCTAGATGGCGTGGCGAGCAGACTATCCCACACGTGACTTAGTCTGTAGCCCCCCTCATCTCTGTTCATAGTTGGTTCCGTTTTAGTAATCCACATGGCTTCTTTTATCCAACGCGCACACCTGTCCGTCTCTCTATCCACCACTTTCGATCCCTCCCAATCTATCACACAGTTATGTCTGTCGGCATGATCTGTTATTGCCGATTTGTCGCGTATTGTGACTATTGTCTTGTCTCCCGACACTTTCACATATTTCATTCAAGAAGTCAATTGCTTTATCAATTCCAAATTCATATAAGCACTCAATCATTTCAATTGTAATATTATCTGGTCAGCAGCTTTCCCTTTTGCCATTGATCCGATGGCTTTTCGAACCTCGTTCTTGAAAATTAGGGGATTATAAAAGTGTTTAATAGGTGGTTTTTCATCCCTTCGTTCTGATGAACGCATGCGTGAAAACCCAAAATGTTCTGACCTTATCGTGAGTATTTTGTCTTTGTCTAATATCACGTTTCCGTCTTTTCTTTTCAGGCAGCCTGTAGCCGAACATGGTCGCTTTCTTGTGAGTGTTCGTATTAAAGCATGTATGGATGTTGTGTTTTACTTATGCTTCTGTTAATTGTTTGTTCCATTGTTCGTTAAGCCATTTCTCTTTTGCTAATTACATGTGGATATTATATTTGTGTTCATTGTTACATAGTTGTCATGGTTTTGCTTGATGTTCCTCCTTCGCCACAAAAAAGTATCAGTATCATCAGTCATCCATTTTGTGTTTGTTTTCTGTTTGCAATGCCTAGAATGGTTTCTTCTGCAGCCTGTGCAACCGACTCCTTCATTTGTTCGCATTAGTCGCCCAAATCTTGTCAGTCAGCGTGTTAGTCAGCGCACTGATTCCGTTTTGAACAGGTACGCGGAATTTTTCTTTGTTCTCTGAACCTGATCTTAGTATAGTCGGGTCCAGTTTAATGTTCCTTATTTTTTTTCTTTTACTTCAGTTTTAATGTAAATGTGGCTCGGACTGGGAAATATAATGCGAACCTTTCCTTTGGAAGAGTGTCTTCCCCATGAAAGTTTTTGCCACTAGTAGGGCATTTCAATCTTTTATTGACTAAGATATAGCCAATTTAATTTCGAGTGCGGACTTCTAGACTTTGCCAAGTCAAAAGTCTGTTTGGATGTTGTTGAAACCAAGTGTTTCTTATACTCATGTCGTGAGATTTTGTCTATTATATTAGTTTTTCTCCTCTCTTATCTCTCATGCCTAGAGCATGTGGTCCATTTGTGTGTTAACCTATTTCCTGACCAACCTTAGCTGAATGTTTTCCATAACTATTATAATTTCTTCTGATATACATGGAGATTTTTCCAGTTCAAGATTATTATAACATGTATCTTGCTCTTCATTAGATGTATCTGCCGGCGGTAGATACGCCACGTGGTCCGAGATGGTCCACTATTTTAGGAAGGACTTTGTTGTTTCTTGATCCATCATAATTCCACCTCATCTTTCATGTTTATCGTATCCTGAGTAAATAACGATGTAAAGATCTAATGCCATCAGTCCAACCCCCGTCCATCTGACGTCACACCCTCCCATTATAGTTCGTCTCAATCTTGTCGTTTCTTGTTAGATGTTATATAGTTCTCCTTTCTGATTTAGAGTTCTTACTTTCAATATAGCAATATTCAAAGTAGTTATGTTGCGCACAGTATCTGGACGACGATCTGGTGTGCCGCACATGACTATCCCTGACCATCGACGTGGTCCTATCAGAATTTAAAGAACGGAAATTCAAGCTGTTAAAGTTATTTATTTTAGTTTTGGGGCAAAACTTATTGCTGCAGAAGTCGAAGCACTAAACATTTGGTAAGTACTAACAATAGAACATGGGTGGTTCAAAGGTTCCCTATGAACATGAGTCCGAACCTTCCCCTATGAAATAAAATATATTTACCTATATATTCATGATAATATAAAAATAATAAATTCCATAATTCATGCATCGTCTGTACAATTGAAAACGACGTCTGAAGAATTATGTGTGCCTATAAATATGTGGACTTTACTCCGTAGCGATTCTGTTCACGTGGTCAAACGCGTGTCGTTTGCCTTCGTAAAAATTTAAAATCAGCGTTAAAAATGTACAATCAGTTCGATTGTTTTTGCTCCTCGCGTTTCAGACTAATTTCACGAAAAAGCAAACGTACGAAGTATCCCCTGTGACATGCTAACTCGTTTGTGCAAATGTGTGGCTTCGTTTTTATTAAATAAACAGAAAACTCAGAAAAAAGAGTATTTGCTATCATAGCCGAAACTCGAACCGGACACCCTGTGTTACCGTGACATCCGGAAAAGACTGTAGCTTGAAAATCTCGCGTGAGCGAAAACGAGCAGTGAGATCGACCTTTGACCCGTCCATGCTGTCAGTCCTTCGATAGACTGTTTACTATAATTTATAGAGTCGCAATATTCCCGTTCTTTTGCTGTTTTTTGTTCAACGATGGGACGCCCGCGTATGTTTGCGACCGAATCGGCAAGGAAACAGGGAAGTGCACAAAGAGCCGCAGAAAGACAGAAACAGCGGCCGTGCGCACACGTGTATTTGGAAAAAGTTATAGACTTGTGCAAGTTGTGGAATCAAATGACATGTACGACAGGTTAGTACTCTGTTATTACTCGGCTTCAACCATTTCACATTGTTTTAATATTGCGTGTGCCAGCTGACAAAATAGTTTTGCTATTAAATTAGTCGACGGTATTAGGCCATTTAGGGTCATTCCGAGTGAACGCAAATAAAATTCCATAAATTGGTTGCTGTCATCGACGTCTTGGACTTAGTCTTAGATTATTTTTGAATAGATCAGTACTAATACAGTATGGTGAGAGCCTTTCCAGTTTTGCATTTGGTAAGATTAGCAAGAATCCAAAATTTGAGCGTTGTAGCTTAAATAGGTTTCAAGTTATGGCACTTTGACATTTGACAGGTTGTTAAAAATAAATAATTGTATTTACATTTAATTCACTAGTCAATATATTCTGCAATCTTGAGCCTGTGTCAGTGAAATTGTGGTGAGTTGATCTATATAATATAGAGATTACATAACTACAATTAGAATATAAATACAGTGTACGGTTAATGTACAGCTAGGTGATACAAATCATGATTAAGATTTATTCAAAATATCACTCGCGATAGGGTTTTCAGACCCTGATTGTGAGCAGAATACACATACCTTAGACATAAATTGATAAATTGTACATATTTGGTATATAAATGTGCAAATCGGAGGAATATGGCAGGTCTGGTTGCCTTAATTATGAATCTATACATGTATATGCAAAGATGGTATGTTATTATATTTCTTAAAATATGACCAACTTCCGACCCAAACATTTCGATGAGGCGTAGCTTGTATTGTCACAAAACCTTTTCTATGTGTAAGCTCATTCCTATAACTCAAATAACTAGTAAAATAAGTCTCAATATCCTTCCGAGCTTCCTTCACAACAAAAATGGCATACGCCTGGGTGCCACAATTTTTAAAATAAATTGCTCGTGATATACTATGACACAAAATTGTAACTTTTGTCATGATTTAAAGGTAAAGGTAAGGATTGCTCAAAGCGCTTTTTACACTTTACTCCCTGGTAGTTCAATCGAAGACCATCTCGGCTTCTCTGGGAAGCATTCAGCCATGTAACAATTTTGCGAAGACTGCTTGTACACAAATAGTCATCACTGTTTATAGCCAGGTACTCATTCATACAGCTGGGTGAAATGGAGCAATGTAGTGTGAAAACAACTTGCCCAAGGTTTCACATGGCAGCACAAAATTTGAACCTGGGTCCTCTTATTTTAGAGTCTGATGCTCTACCCCTGAACCACTGCGCTAATACTAGCAACCTTTGTTTATGACCAATATTAAAGAAAAACTGTTAGTCTCACAGACTGGTACATTTCGTCATGATGAAGTTTCAGTAGTATGCCTGCAGTGCAGTTGTGAGGAACACTAAGCAGGTTTTCAGCTCACTTAGTCTTCATGGCATTAAAATTAACTGATTTTAGTAAGTTTATTGTAATATTATTTTGCCTAAAACCACTAATGACATGTTATGGTCCTGTGCAAGTTAACAAACACAATTTGCTGTGTTTTGTGGTGAAAAACTCAGCAGTGATTAAGATTAACAAAAATATATTTCATTCAATATTACAAATTAACTATTCAGGGCTGTATAGTCCAAAGGACCTGAGGACCTCTTGGGCCAGTGATGATGATTAAATGTCCATTTTGAGGTGTTTACAGTAATGCTCACTGGTTTGGTTATGTTTTATTTCAGATGTTGCAAAGACGTTGCCACTCTGCAGCCTGTTACTATATGTGAACTTTTGTGCATGACATTGAAGAAATTGTGACTGATGAGTACAGACGATGAAGACATGACACTGATGACAAGAGCGGAAGACGTCACTGGCAAACCATTCTGCATTGTGTACAAAGAATGCCTTTTGGAGCTTGCCAGAATGGAGGTAATCATTGGTATTTGATATTCATAAAATATCATCATGACACAAGTAACTGCATTTTAAAGATGTTTCTTAAAAACTATTCATTTTGTATATGGCAAGAAAGATGTTATGTTTGTTTTGATTATGTTTAAATTGATGAAAGTGTGGTGTATATTGGTTAATTATATGTTGCCATATTTATGTTACAAACATAGAAATTAATATTATGGAAATTATACATTGAAATACCATTACATCATGCACTATAATTGGTATCAACTGCATTCTGATTGGGCAGGCTGAGTAGAGTGGAATACATAACTATCTTTACAGAAAGCACTAATTAATGCCCACCTATGTCACTGCATTCACACAATTTTGCTGTGTTTGTGGTCATCTCATATGAATAACCAGAGAAAAATATGCCAACTAGGTGATTATGGTGAAGAAACATTTAATTCATAATTACAAACTTACAACATATTCAAAGTTATTCATTATTAGCCCCATGAAATTATGTGTAATAAGTATTTGTCACAGTCGTCTATTTGCCTATTTGTGTAGATGGATAGATTATGCAAAGTCAAAGGGTGCAGGCTTCCCTATGACCTGAAAATAAAACGAGTTTCAAATGTGCGGTACTTCTGTCATTGAGTAACACAAATTCTTTATACTAATCAGTTCTGCTGGTAAAACAATTATTACAATTGTTGTCACATACACAGCTATGCACGGTTGTAACGTTTAAAAAAATTAAACGGCTTAACCAGTAGAGCATTATATATGTTAATATGCATCTAAATTGTCAGCTTAGGTATATGAATTTTATTCATCTGCCAGTGGAAGTTTTTGTGCCCCCTAGAATTAATTTCTGAACCTGCTCCTGCGTATGACAGTTTATTTGTCTGCATGAGGTTTTTGCAGTAATGGGTGTCCTGGATAGATTGTATATTGTTGGAATCACATGTGGACTAAAGTAAAGACAACATAAAATAAAAACATTTTATTGAAACTTTTGACAAGATTGACTACAACATAATGGCAAGCACTGCACATGATATATGTATTTATGTTTAATATCACATGCACATCAGATAAAAAAACAATCAGTAAAATATAAAATTAGGAAAAGGTTGAAAACATGTATGGTATATATATATATATATATATATATATATATATATATATATATATATATATATATATATATATATATATATATATATATATAAACAAACAGTTACTTTTATCACGATTCATTCATTCACAAAAATATCCAGCACAAATACATAGTATGTCAAATGCTGGTTAGTTAAAAAACATTAATCCCATTTATTAGGCTTTAAAATGATGCCTTTACCCGAAATGACATTACCTACTGCAAATGTGTGCCTAACACTACACCCATGGGCAAATTGTTCAAAATCCTGAAACAATTGTTACACAAGAACAAAATCCTGGCAATTTACCTAAAATTGTAAAGTTTACTCATAATGCATGCATTATGGATATTACTGAAACATGCTGTAAATAGCTTATTTTTTACAGCAGTAGAACATAAATTGATGTTTTATTAAACATATTTCTCTTGACAAGTTTGCATACAAGTTTCACTTTGGCTTGAATGGCAGACTCATCTGACAAGATTTTATAAATGACTTGTCCAAAATATTTACAATGTGACAAAGTTTAACTGGTTAACTCCTGAAGTAATTGTCTTAGAAAGTTTTGACTTTCTAGATACAAAGTACATATACATACTATATACATGTAATGTGTACATATTAAATAACAATAATAACAAATAAAGTACACTAAGTTAACTATAATTATGATGATTACACTAGTCATGGTCCTCGCCATGTGGCTGAGAGTTACATGTGCAATCACTACCCCGGGTATGTGTTTACTCACCTGTATGAAGAGTACCGGCTACAGATAGTGGTAGATATTATTACTTTATATAGTTAGTCTTTGCATAATAACATAAGTGTGGCTGAATGCTTCCTACATTAGTAGATATGTTGTTTGATTTAACAGATCTTAATAAAGTGTAACATATCTGGCATGTAGAGTTTACGATATGAATACCAAATACCAAACAATTCTATAATTGACTTTTGCTAAATGTATCATCACATATGATATCATAAATGTCACAGCCATGTTAATTGTCACTTTGTTTCTTGCACAGGTAGATGTGGATGCACAGAAAATGTCAGGTACCTGGCATGCAGTACCATTAAAGAGAGTGAACTAAGTAACACAGTAATGCCATCGATATCCAAGCCGATGAAGTTCACCAAAGAATGCCGAACCTATCTTATTGTGTTGAGAGAGGTTGACCGAAGGCTCATGCCATATTTGCCAGACCATGGTACCCACTGTTCTACCACAAACTGCAAAGCTAGTCAGATATCACCATATTCGCATGTCAAGCAACCTGCATTCTATATGGGTCTCTAGTCAGTTTGGGTAACTGACTGGCCTGGAAGTCAGTGCACACACCATCAGTACAGGGGAGTCTGTTATGGATGCAACACACGACTGAGATCACTCGGTTGATATTCACATGACATTTGATCTGCAGCGTCTTGCACAGCCCATGGTTGTGGAATCTTGTCCGGGATCTTGGATGGTATATAGCTTATTAACTTGTTGACCTAGTGGTGGTGTTCAGTTTCCTGTTGAGTGTTGACCTGAAAAGAAAAGCATAATATTCAAACTCAGTAAACAAAAACTGGCATCATGGTATTAGAGTTGTCATTATGGAGTGTTCTTTGCCATAATCAATAAATCTACAGCTGTATAACATAATATTTTATGTATGACCTAAAGCATTCCACAAAAAAGGCAGCAAGAAATATTTGGCTACAGCAGCATGTACAGGTTCATATCTAAGCAGGGTTGTAATTTATTAGGTCTGTATTGTCATTACATGAAAGTAAAATTACCATGCTATTTTTAAATGTAGGGATGCCTTATCTTATATATTATTATAGAATTATATTTACTCCCAAGCATAGCGCATTCATATTTTCTGTTTTATTTTCAATATACAATTTTGTGTCAGGGTATGTCATGTAATAACTACTGCATGTTATATTTGACATTTTATGGCTCAGCTGGATGTCAAAGTAAATGTTGGAAGTGACAAAATAAGGTGTTGTTGTGATGCCAACAGTATATTTCCTTCACTGAATATTCAAACATGTCTACCTTCTTCAGAATGAATAATAATTGATTTTATAAATTTATTTCTGAGTTATTGTTGTATGCTGAATAGTTTTTTAAAGGTGTTGACCGAAGTCTGTGTGGACACTGGACTGGACACACTTAGTATAACATGCATTACACAACTGCAAAGGTTATCCTAGTTTTCCATATCCGAGATATTATGAAAATGCTAATGAAAGCAAATGAGTATTGAAATGGGCATATTAAAATATTTATAAAATGTATACATTGTTGATTGTTAAAATGTTTAATTCACTTGGAGTGATCAGACGTTGGCCTCTTGCAAACTATGTATCCTCCATGCATTTGCCCGACACAAGTGATTGCATTAATCTTAGTCCCTCCTCTGCCTCGTCTCACTTGCATTGTAGTGTGGCCCATACTAATATATCATAATTTGAGTTGTATTATGCATTCATATATTGCTGTGATGAAAAGATAAAGATTAGAACAGCTGGCATATGTGAGTTGAAAGGTATCAGGTATTACATAGACTACAGCCAGGCATCACTGACCACAATGGAAACAAGTGCAAGAATGTTATGTGTAATACTTGCATATGGTGTACACTGGCTAGTAGCTATACAAGCATTTTATATTCATGTTTACCTTTTTGTATATTGAATAAATTCATCACCATCATGGTTGTCATAATTTTTTTAATTATTATATAATTATAATATTATTATTATATAAAATATAATGCAAATCAGCAACATCCAGCAATCATAGTAAAATGTGAGTCACAAAACACTGTTTAAATAATTGTGATAACCAACATAATTCTTCGTTTGACGTTCTGTTGCACGAGATAACGGATGCTCCCCACGGTGACCATCACCCGGAGCCTAGCTACTACCAATGTTCCGAAGCCAATGAGATATCATTTCGTCCCTAACGTCATCTACACTCTCTAGATATGTACTTTTGCAATTACACAGCTTATGAACAAGATCCTGCGTTATCAAATACAATACATATAAACTTATAAATAAAGGCTGTATGAGTGTATCTGGCTGAGACTAAGCCTAAGCCTAGGCTAAGGAGTCTAAGCGATGCCGATGCCGACTGTCAAACTTTAAAAATAATCTAACAAGTTAGAGAATCCACGTCGAGTAGGCCTATAATGAAGTTCACAAGTTGCAGTTCTTGTTGAATTAGCCCACGACTACTCGCCCTGGTTGCTAACTGCAATAAAACACTTAATACATACCTTCACAGAAGAAACACTTCGGAACGTTCGTCACGACACGCAAAAGCACATGCGGTTTGTTATTGTGCCGTAGGATGCCGATCTCGTATAAAACACGTGACCCAAAAAGGGCAGGACGTCTACACCGGCTAATAGTTTCGTCAGTTATACCCGGTGTAACGACGATTCTTTTTTGCCGAATAAAAAAAGATAAGTACGCATTTTAAAATTAAACTGATTGCGCATACTAGTTAAACTATTGAAACATTACACATCAGGACATAAAAGAAAAGGATTGGCGATGGGCAAAATGAAATGATTGTCAACCTTTAATCATCCCCGCAAGCCAGGGCTGTTTACCACGCAGAACTAGCCCTGGCGGACCCCTGTGACACTGTGGCAGTTAGCCGATTCGAACCAGCCGCGTGAAAAGTGCAAATAATAGCCACGGTTACCCAGGCTCCGTGAGGTGGCAGCACTTTTAAGCCCCTCAACTCTGCCTGGGGAAACTATTGCTCTGCATTCGTTACCCGCCAGGGCGGCCTTACCCCAGATTAGGGTAGAGACGCTGATTGGCCGTCAGGCCAACAATGAAATAAAAATTTAAATAACGATATACTTTTAAAAGTTAATGATATCCTATGAAAAGTATTCAACAGTGAACTTATATTAACACAAAAACAAGTAAAAATTCAAATTTACAGTTGTTTATAAAATAAAAATTACGGCTGGATTAACCAGTATCCGTGAGGTGGTAGCATTGATTAGCCCCAGACGGATAATAAACAAATTAAATAAGGATATATATTTATCAAATAATGCTATATTATAAAAACTATTCTAAATTAAATTTATATTAACACAAAATAAATATAAATTTGCAGTTGTTTATAAAAGTGAAAATAAAACTATGTAGTAATCAAGGGTGATGGAAACGTGGTTTATTTTAGATTACTATGTACTTTGCTACTCACCAGGCTACTCAGAATCTTAATTACGGCCCAGTCATGCAAAGCCAGGGTCACGCTCTGTTTACACTGTGGTTTCCTGTTTTGGTGTTTCATAATCTGCTTGGGCGTTTCACAAGGCCTGGTTTGGTGTTTCGCAATAAGCCCACGGTCCTATTTAAACTGGTGTTTGAAGGCAAATCGGCCTCCCTGGCTTCAGCAGCCGCTCTACTCAGTTAATCGATATTCATTGGTATTATTTTACCCGGTTAATTTTAAGCTCCCACCCACCCTCCCTTATTGACTGTTTTACTTATGTGTGTAGTTGGATTATTGTATAATTTTACCTATGTTTGTAGTTTGATTATTGTATACATGTATTGTGTAGATGTTAGTTAGTAAGTAGTCTGCCGACAGTTAGTAGGTAGTCTGACTTTGCATTGTTATGTGGCGATTGTCTGTATACTTGCACATGTTTACTGTGTGTGGTGATTATTTGAACATGTGGTTATTGCATAACATTAAAACAATGCAGATCTACAAGTTCACCCACAACCCTGTCTTACTCTTATTTGTTCACGAACCTGACCGAGTGTCAGGACAGTTTATAGCTAACAGACTGATTAATATAGAAATTACGGCAGGATGAACCAGTGTCCATGAGGTGGCAGCATCCGCGGATAAATACTCAAAAGCCGGCAGAATCACCAGACTCTCTTCTTGGCGTAGTTCCGCAGCCGACCGACAGTCGGTTAAGCGAGACTACGCAAATACCCGCCATAATTTGGAGACGGATGAATACATTTCTGAGAATTATGGGGATATTTTGACACAGCCGCCCAATCACACGAGCATATGGATGGTTTTTTGTGTATTCGAATGTTTCCTTTAACATCCCAAGCATTGCATATGATATAAGTATATATATATATCTCGTGAATCGGTTTATTACGTTAATGTCGGTCCCGTCTAAATTTGGAACTACTGAGGACGACAAGCTAGCAACGTGGCAATGATCACCCTCAGTGCAACTTAAACTTTGATATAATTGTGTTGAAAATGACTCACTAGTTCAATGATACCTCATGAGATCATGACGTTGTAACACAATATACAAGATTAGTCACTTAATAGAGCCGTGCCGAGTGTTGGAAACAACTAGAGCAACTCGAACAAAACATAGCAACTACAACACGAGCATGTGGTTGAAATCAACCAAAATGTCACATGACAGGCTGAAACCATACTCCTCGTGGGCGGTTTCATTAGCTGAGCTTAAGTTCAGAGTTTCGCGTAGGGATCAGCCACGCGTACAGATGCCTCGTACTGCCGTAATCAGCAGCAGCAGCGACCCCTGGCGAGAGAGGATGCGTTGAATAACTTATCACCGACGTTGGATTGAATGGTAGTGACACAGGGACAGGTGATCGGACAACCCACGATAGTGTCTAATGACAGCCAATCAGCGACAATTTCACCAGCTGCGATATCGTATGACACGAACATTGGTGTTAACCCACAGGTGACAAAACGTACTTACCTACTCATTCAGGGCGTTGAACGTCGGCAAATAAGCAAAGCAGCTCAAGAAACCATTATGCGGTAAGTTAAATCGACGTCAGTAAAATGAGATGGGATAACTTGCTAATTACTTCGACGTGTGTTTGAATGTATAGGAAAACCCAGTATTCAATGTAGGTACCATATAATACATACATCAACGTGTCAACGTGTTTCGAACGATATCGACAAATATTGTGCACGTACATTTATATATGACCACGTGAGTTCAACGACACGGGAGACATACTTTATGTATGACCTTTTCGGTGTCTAACACACCGGACGGAGGTTAATTCCGGCAACTAGGAGCAAGATCCAGAGAGTAAGATACATCTACCACCAATCGGTGAGTTCTGTGACACATACATCAGATAGACGGGACAACGACTGTTAGGGTATCTTCCGAAAGACACAGACAACGAGATGTTGAACCAAATTGCCTTAGTTGCTAAACGTCGTCCGGTCGATCGAGAGTCTGGTACTCCACCGCGCCACCACCACGCCCCACGGCTAAGATGTTGTACATAATCTTGTCCGTCCTCGTTGTGGTCGTATGGTTAAAAGTGCAAACCAATATAAAGACGTTCATTTCTGATATACTCTTCCATTCGATAAAGAATGTTGCGTTGTTTATTTTGGATGACTACGCCTGTTTTCTCTCCATGCATGTTGTCTATTCTGCCTGACTAACAAGTTGTCTCATATGTCCTAACATCTTAGCAGATGTTTATGCAAAGAGACATACTTACAATTATAATACCATGTTGTTTGATGTCTTAGCATTATTTGATTTTGACACATTTGGGAGACAAGGTTCAATGTGTCAGGATATAGATTTAACAAGATTTAACAAGATTGCCACCTAGAGAATCAACTCTAGATGGCAGGTGGACAAGGAAGCCCTTTGGCTTATCGAGAATCCAACCTATCTATCTAAATGTACCCATCCCTTCTTTGGTACATGTAAATGTTATGTTTAAACATATTAACACTACTAGCACCTACACAATCAGCCGATAATCTGTTCCATTCATTTACTGTTCTTTGTGAAAATGAAAATTTTCTAATATCTAGTCTACACTGCTTCTTTACTACTGTAATTCCATGTCCTCTAGTTCTTCTCTCTTCCTTAACCGAAAAAAGAAATATTTCTGTCAATATTTTCAACCCATTCAATATCTTAAAAACTTTTATCTGATCTCCTCTCAATCTCCTGGTTTCTAGTGTTGTTAATCCACATTCTCTTAGACGCATTTTATAACTAATATTCCTGAGTTTTTGTATCATTTTGGTTGCTCTTCTTTGTACTCTTTCTAGTATATCAATATCCTTCTTCCGATATGGCCTCCATGCCTGTATGCAATATTCTAAATGAGGCCTAACTATTGTTTTGAACAGCGGTATTATTAGTTCTTTTTCCTTGTACACTATATTTCGCCTAATTAATCCAAGAATTTGGTTTCCCTTTGCTGCTGCAATTGCACACTGTTCTGATACCTTCATATCAGCACTAATAGTTAACCCTAAGTCCTTTTCCTTTACGGTAGTATTTAGTACAGTATCACCCATTGTATATTGTGCATCTTCATTTCCATGTCCTGTGTGGAGGCACTTACACTTCCCATAACTAAACAGCATTTGCCACTTCTCAGACCATTCGTTCAATTTATTTAGATCATCTTGTAATTGCTGTCTATCTGCATCACTTTCAATTTTTCTAAACACTTTTGTGTCGTCCGCAAACTTCAACACCTTACTTGTTATATCATTATCCAAACCATTGATATATATTAAGAACAAAATAGGTCCCAATACTGATCCCTGCGGTACTCCACTCAAAACCGATTTCCAGTTTGAAACCTCCCCATCAACTACCACTCTTTGTCTTGTATCAATGAGCCATTTTTCTATCCAGTTAATCATACCGTTGACTATGCCATGGGCCTTTAGTTTAAGTAGTAATCTTTGACGTGCAGTGATCCCTCGTCTAACCACTTTGTGACATCTTCCAAAAAACATAAGATATTTGTAAAGCATGACCTCGCTTTTAGAAACCCATGTTGAAATGGGTTAATCAAGTTATTTTTAACAAGAAAATCAACCAAGTGATCTTTAATTAGTCTTTCTAATAGTTTGCAAATCACCGATGTTAAACTAACTGGTCTATAGTTCTCTGACTTGCTTCTTGATCCTTTTTTAAATAATGGTATGATGTTTGCTTCTTTCCATTCTAATGGAACTACTCCTTCCTCTATTGACAAATTGAACACTGTTGCAAGTGGTATGCTGATTTGTTCTACAATTTCCAGTAGTAATTTGGGAGGAATCCCATCCACTCCAGGTGACTTATTATCCTTCATATCCCTTATTTTCTTAGCTACCATTTTTGGTGTTACAATTAGTTGTCCTAAATAGACCCTCTCCCTTCGAATTGTGTCTCTAGTACTGGTAATGCACTAGTATCTTCCCTGGTGAACACCGAACTAAAGTATTCATTTAGGTTTTCTGCCATTAAGAATCCCTCTGTTATTATGTTTCCATCACTACCTTCTAGAGGTCCTACCTTATCCTGAACTTTCTGTTTACTTCGAACATACGCATAAAAACTCTTGCTGCCATGTTGTATATTAAAAGCAAATTTTTTTTCATAACTTCTCTTTGAATTTCTAATTTCAGCTGTAGCTTGGTTAAGTGCTTCTTTATAAATGGCATAGTCTTCTTCACTTCCATTATGTCTATATGTCTTCCACATCATTTGATTGTATTTGATTTTTCTAATGGCTTCTTTTGATAAGTGTTTCTTTTTTGACCGTTTCCCCTGTTTTTTCAAGGGGACAAACTGTTCGACAATGCAGTCAATTTCACTCTTTAAGATATTCCAACATTCTGTTGCTGTCTTATTCTCCAGTGTGTTATTCCAGTCTATCTTTGATAAATGTTTCCTCGTGTCCTTATATCTTCCGTTGTGAAAATGTTTCCTGTACCGTATTTTACGATTCTGTTCTCCTTTTACTTTGATGATAAAATATATCTGGTTGTGATCACTACACCCCAGTGGCTCACATATCCTGACATTATCAATAAATTCCTTCTGTGAGCTCAAAACTATGTCCAATACGTTCTCACCCCTGGTTGGTTCTAACACATGTTGAGTAAGGAAACTGTCTTGTACTAAATTTAAAAACCTTTGATCTTCACTTCCAGTACTCTGTAGAGATTTCCACTGTATACGCCCATGGTTAAAATCCCCCATAATTATACAGTCCCGTTTACTGACTTCCTTTATAGCGTTTTGTATTTTCTCATCTGTGCTTATGTTTGGACTTCGATAAACTAACCCAACAGTTAATGTTGAGTTTCCTGTAACTATGTTACACCACACAGCTTCTTCGCATTCTGCTTCTTTTTCTAATTTTATTTCGTAAGCCTGAATGAATTCTTTAATATTTAAAATAACGCCACCTCCCCTTCTCCCTATTCTATCTTTCCTAAACATGACATATCCTGTCATTCCTAATTCGGCATCTGATATATCGGGGGTGGCCCAAGATTCAGTTATACCGATTATGTGAGGGTCATTATCTTCTACCATAATGTTTAGTTCATTTCTTTTGTTTACTATGCTCCTTGCATTTAAACACACACATTTATAACCAAATGTTGTAGAGTTTCCAGACTGTTCTTTGCCGTTTTATCTGTGCTGTCCTTATCTGTGCCACCATTATTTGGCTTCTCTGTGAATCCCCCCTGCGAATCTAGTTTAAATAATTGCAACCTGTTCCACTGTCCGTAGATTGAAGCAGGTTCTCAGAGAAAACTGCTGCGCCCTTTCCGCTTAGATGGAGGCCATCTCTCACGTACATGTCCTCCTTCCCAACAAAGCGCCCCCACAAATCCAAGAATCCAACCCCTTCCTCCTCACACATCTGCTCCACCAGAGCATTGATTGCCATCCTCTTGCAATGTCTATAGGTTGCTCCCCTTCCTCCGATTACTGGCAAGATGCCTGAGAGAATAATCTGTTCAACTCTTGTCTTCTTCAGTTTCCCTACCAACTGTTTGTATCTTTGCACTATTCTAGTTGTCCCCTCCCTGTCTGCATTGTTCGTCCCTACATGTACTAGTATAGATCCTCCCTGGCCATGCCCCAACACGTTCTCTACCCTATCTGTCACATGCTCTATCCGAGCGCCCGGAAGACAAACAACAACATCTTCTCCTTTGATTAACGTCTTGTCCGTCTTTCGCAAAATTGAGTCGCCCATAAACACCCTTTCTGTTCTCAATGTCCCCTCAGTTACTGCTTCAGAGTAACTCCTCCGTTTTGCATCTCCCTGGTTGCTGACTTTTCCCCCTGCCGCTTTCTCTGTTCCTTTCTTTCCTGCCTCTTTTCTTCCTGACACCATCCTTGTTATTGACTTCCGTTTGGTCACATCTACTCTCAGTTCCTTTCTTCCCTTCGTCTTTCCTCCCGTCGCATCTGCTTCTATCATCTCCTGTCCCAGTGTCACCCCCTCATCTACTGTCACTTTCTCCCCTGTCACCTTCCTGCATGCCATGTTTTCACTTGTTCTTTCTCCATTTGCTTTCCTTGCACGCGCCCTCCCTCCTCTCAGTATACTGTCCTCACCCTTCTTGTCACTACATTGCTCCTTCCGACCTCTTCCATCTGTCTCTTTGGTTATTCTCATCTCCATCCCCTTCACAATATCGGTTAGCCTAGCTAACTCTGCTGTAAGACATTCCACTTTCAAACACCCTGAGCACTGGAAAGTAAAGTCTTCCTCCATTGTCTCAGCCCATGACTTTGTGCATCCGGATAGAGCAAAATCTACAAAGCTGTGACAATGGTCACACACTAGGTGCCTCCTTGCCTTCACTTGCCGCTTGCAAGGGGCCATATTATGACTACCCAGGTACTCCAAATTTACTCAGTCGGTATACCAATTTAGTCTTTAGAAAGACTGTTTTATGTGGACAGTAACTGCAGCTCACTTTATGTTATACACAACTGACAAATGTGGTATTTACTGGTACAGTTCCCTAGCGGATACGTTGGACACTACCTACATAAACAAACTAGGGTTTCTACTAAAAAGCTTGCTTATTGTTTAATAACAATGCTACCTGATCAAAGTATTATCTTACGTATGTAGCTGTTATGCTTGTTATTTTATATATTCTATCAAATAATCAGATTTGCTCAATCTTGTAAACAAACTTGTCGAAAGCTAGATTACCCTATTATCACCCACTATGCTAATCTGCTCAAAAAATACTTTTAACTAACAAACGTTTACCAAAACTTGATTAATAATCTTCACATAAGAATAATACTGTAGCTGTTATGCTGAATACTTTATCTGTTAAATATTCTATCAAATAATAAGTTTTGCTAAATCTTGTTTACAAACTTGTCGAAGGCTAAGTTACCCTATTATCACCCACGATACTAATCTGCTCAAAAATAGTGTTAACTGACAAACTTTTCACTAAACTAATACCCAATATATCTCTAGTACTACTTTATGAATAATCTTCACATAAGAATAATACTTATCAGTCAATATTTCGTCTTGTTTTTTGTATGCACCACCAAATTCAAACATCTGCTCCCGCCAATGTTCCCGCCAAGGATGTCATCAACGTCATCGCTCTGTATAAACAAACCTATTAGTCATGTCATGTTACACGAATTATGATTTACATATTAGTAACAACATGAATAACGAACACAAGCAATATGATGCTTACCTACTATTGTTACTTAATGAAATCATGGTATTATGTTTCCTATTGTAATGTAGCTAACATTGTGTATCTAAACGTATATTATTATTATAACCATAATATAATATCACGTATTATAATATTATGTACGTTTTAAACGAGGGGCAATTGGTGTATCGAAGTTGCTTAGCAAATTCCGTCAAGCGATCAAACAATGGCTGTCTAAGCAACTTGGCGACGTAATGGATAGGCCAGTTGATGTGTCCAATATGTCGCGATTTGCCTACGTCACAATTACTTTACACGTGTGGGCTTCGCCAAACTTTTCCTTTGCCACCAATATCAATAACGGATGTGTTTACCACCGATGTTGATAACGGCTGTGTTTACCACCGATGTTAATAACGGCTGTTTGCCACCGATATAAATAACGGTTATGTCTAACCGATGTTAATAACGGCTGTGTTTGCCACCAATATCAATAACGGATGTGTTTACCACCGATGTTGATAACGGCTGTGTTTACCACCGATGTTAATAACGGCTGTGTATGCCACCGATGTCAATAACGGTTGTGTTTACCACCGATGTTGATAACGGCTGTGTTTGCCACCGATGTTAATAACGGTTGTGATTACCACCGATATCAATAACGGTTGTGTTTACCACCGATGTTTATAACGGCTGTGTTTGCCACCAATATCAATAACGGTTGTGATTACCACCGATATCAATAACGGCTGTGTTTGCCACTGATGTTAATAACGGCTGTGTTTGTCACCGATGTTGATAACGGCTGGGTTTTCCACCAATATCAATAATGGTTGTGTTTACCACCGATATTAGTATCGGTTGTGTTTGCCACCAATGTTCATAACGGCTGTGTATGCCACCGATAACAATAATGGTTGTGTTTACCACCGATGTTGATAACGGCTGTGTTTGCCACCAATATCAATAACGGCTGTGTTTGCCACCAATGTTGATAACGGCTGTGTTTGCCACCGATGTTGATAACGGCTGTGTTTGCCACCAATATCAATAACGGCTGTGTTTGCCACCAATATCAATAACGGCTGTGTTTGCCACCAATGTTGATAACGGTTGTGTTTGCCACCAATGTTGATAACGGCTGTGTTTGCCATCGATGCCATCATTAAATCGTCAGTAAAATGAGGTGGGATAACTTACTAATTACTTCGACGTGTGTTCGAATGTATAAGAACACCCAGTATTCGATGTATGTACCATAATACATACATCAACGTGTCAACGTGTTTCGAACGATATCGACAAAGATTGTGCACGTACATTTACATATGACCAAGTGGGTTCAACGACACGGGGTACATACTGTATACATGACCTTCTTGGGGTCTAACACACCGGCAACTAGGAGCAAGATCCAGTGTTTCATATATATCTACCACCAATCGGTGAGTTTACGACAGGTTACACATTTACTTCCTGTGAAACAGACATCAGATAGCAACGATAACGCGAGTTGAAAGATACCGTCGTCCGGTTGATCGAGAGTCTGGTGCTCCACCGCGCCACCACCGCGCCCTAAGGCTAAGATGTTGTTCATAATCTTGTCCGTCCTCCTTGTGGTCATTATGGTTAAAAGTGAGACAAAAAATAAAGACGTTAATTTCTGATATACTCTTCCATTCGATAAAGAATTTTGCGTCGTTTGTTTTGGATGACCACGCCTGGTTCCTCCCCATGCATGTTGTCTACTCTGCCTGACTAACAAGTTGTCTCATATGTCCTAACATCTTAGCAGATGTTTATGCAAACAGACATACTTACAATTATAATACCATGTTGTTTGATGTCTTAGCATTATTTGATTTTGACACATCTGGGAGACAACGTGCAATGTGTCAGGTTACAGACTAGTCCGAAAGCAATATTTAATTTGATCGTTCCACCTTTTAATTGTGTTTATTTCTACATTTCGCTCGAAAGTTATGTTGACCAAGTCATCGCTCTGTATAAACACACATCCCCTAACAATGAGAGTTCTACGTTTTGTGACATCGCTCTGAATAAAAAAAAAACGTGCCCTAACCATCAGAGTTTTACGTTTTGTGACATCGCTCTGAATAAACAACTATGCCCTAACCATCAGAGTTCTACGTTTTGTGACATCGCTCTGCATAAACAAACATCCCCTAATCATCAGGGCCCAGTTTCATGAAGCCGTGTAACTTTACGCGCAATTACGCGGTCTACTGGTCGCAGCTAACAGCGAATAGTCAATGCAGCTTGCGGCTGCTTTCATGAGACCAATTTAGCAATCACACAACTAAAACGAATTAGAATTGACCTAGTTAGGTCGCGGTGGGGAATCCCTGTATGTGTGCTGTGTCTGAACATCCTTGTTCTTTCTAGCTGCTGCCTTTGTCATTCGTACAGCAAATGGGAAGCTATGATGAATGTAAAGGATATCCAGTGTATACATTAAAATAATAATGTTGAGAGTGGGCGTGTCGGGAGCATACCGTACATATTTCAACTTCGGGAGCATACCGTAAATATTTCAACCAGCGTAAAGTTACGCCTACTAAATACATGGTGCAGCTAAGTGCAACTATGGAGCAGACTCGTGAAACTCAACTAGTGTAACTTTACGATGTTTTAGGCTTACGACGGGTTATCGCCCGCTACGACGTCTTAAGTACGCTCCATGAAACTGGGCCCACAGTTCTACGTTTTGTGACATCGCTCTGTATAAACATAAATGCCATAACCATCAGAGTTGTATGTTTTGTGAGATCGCTTTGTACAAACAAATATTCCCTAACTATCAGAGTTCTACGTTTTGTGACATCGCTCTGTATAAACAAACATGCCATAACCATCAGAGTTCTACGTTTTGTGACATCGCTCCGTATAAACAAACATGCCCTAACCATCAGAGTTCTACGTTTTGTGACATCGCTCTGAATAAACAAACATGCCCTAACCAACAAAGTTCTACGTTTTGTGACATCGCTCTGTATAAACATACATGCCATAACCATCAGAGTTGTATGTTTTGTGATATCGCTCTGTACAAACAAACATGCCCTAACCATCAGAGTTCTATGTTTTGTGACATCGCCCTGTACAAACAAACATACCCTAACCATCACAGATCAACGTTTTGTGACATCGCTCTCTAATAAACAAACATTTCCTAACCATCAGAGTTCTACGTTTAGTGACAACGTTCCGTATAAACAACCATGCCCTAACCATCAGAGTTCTATGCTATTATCTGAGATGAGCATTGAGTGGTGAATGTCTTCTGTTCTCGTGTGGCTGTTTAATTTGGCAGTATGTCTGCTCAATCAGCCGCAGACAACGCGTGTGAAATAATCTTGTGATCGTAATGTCCTGGTGTCAGCTACATATATAGATTCCTACAGTACACATGCTCCATATAGTCGGGCTTTAAGTATTGGTGAGGTATCTCACTGGCATTATTTTAGCTTTATTTATGTTGCAGGCGTTCTGCAAGGGTGATGCGTAATGCAGTTTTATCGACTCTTCTAGTCTGCTTTGGCATCAGTGTGTTTGGCACATATCAACGCACCTACTCGGGTGTTCAACGACAAGAATACGAAATGCTTCACAATATCAGAGGTAAACATAACAATGGGTTATTTATCAATGTATGGACATGGTGATAATCATAACTCTCTTTTTAAGGTACACGTTGCTACAACGTCAAACTATCCATGCAATAATGTTGTGGTAGAGGGATTTAAAAATTCATTGTGGTTGAAGGGATACTCCAACCAGTGAGAGGTACACAGTATTAACTTACAAATGTATACTATATTGGTTGTGCCTAGGAATTGTGCAAAAAATCGCTAATAAACAATTAGTTATAGTTTAATGGTATCAAAAATATGTCATCTTAGATTCTGGGCGCTGCCATCTTGAGGCACAGAACCAGTGACGTCATCCAAATCGTTTACGTAACTGGCGCATTGTTGAAAAAGGCAAGGATTGGCTGAATCTTCGGTAAACATGGTGATAGTGGCCTAAGCAATCCGCGACGTAGTGGATACATCAAATACAAGTGAATAGACCTAGAATATTCGAACGTGCATGCGCCAGTGACGTAAGCGGTTTACGTCACTGGCGCATAAGTCTCAAGATGGCAGCACCCTAAATCCAACATCGAGTGTTTCTGGTACAAAGCTCTCATCGTACTGTATTACTGATCCATTCAAAAATAATCTAAGACTAAGTTTAAGTCTTAGACGTCGATGACAGCAACCAATTTATGGAATTTTATTTGCGTTCACTCGGAATGACCCTAAATGGCCTAATACCGTCGACTAATTTAATAGCAAAACAATTTTGTCAGCTGGCACACGCAGTATTAAAACAATGTGAAAATGGTTGAAGCCGAGTAATAACAGAGTACTAACCTGTCAATAAGACACTTGGCGAACGCTGCATCAGTTTTGATGCCGGTCATTACTTTTGTCTGAATCCATAAACTCATCGCCTTTCCTATGTACACTTTTGCGGGCGGTCGATTTCGTTTCTGTTCTGCTTGTGCCCTTTTCTTTGCCGAGTCGGTGGCGTATTTCCGTGGGCGACCACGCATTGACATTTCATATAAAAACGAGTTAAAATGCAAAAGCAAGTCGGAAAAGAAACAAGTGTGTAAAACTGTAAATACAGGGATGCGACTGCCTGGATGGGGGTCAAGGCCGATCTCGCGACATCACATAATCACGCGCTATCACGTGATTAAGGCGAAAATAGTCTACCACATAAAACCCGTACGGTAGAAATTTTCATGATGAAAAAGACTATATAAATCTTGGGCAAGCCTAAAATAGTTTTTACATTTACAAAAAAAAACAATTAAAAAATACGCAAAACCGAAACAGTATGTCACAGGGGATACTTGGTAGGTTTGCTCTTTCGCAAAATTAGCATGAAACGCGAGGAGCAAAACAATCGAACTGATTAAGCATTTTTAATAGTTAGTTGTTTATTAACGATCATTGTGCACAATTGCTATACACAACCAATGTATTATACATATGTAAGTAAATGTTGTGAATCTCTCACTGCCTTGAGTATCCCTTTAAGCGGAGATAGGTAGCTGTCATTAGGACTCGTCATAAAAAGTGTCCGTTGTACTGTAATTACGTCGCCTCCATGTGAAATGTAATATATGTGGATTAACGTTGTTGGGTCTGGCTTAGCCTGATAAAAAGTGTTCATGTTGCAATAACTCAATATCTTATTGTACTTCATTGTATTGGCTTCAAAACGGTCCTATCTCATATGTATAGTTGTTGTGTAATATGTCATATACGTGCTATGCTGATCACAAGAGCAACAACGTGCCCATTTGATGTCCTACAATGTGCCACCTATGCATTACCAATTGTTCTTATATGGTTACATAAACAAACAGTTAACAAAGCGTGTTTAATGTTTCCAGACACCCAGCCTTCTGTTTGCCACAACTCTGACCGTCTCCAGTTCGTAAACGCCGCGTGTCAGTCTCTCCGCAGAGAAGATCGCGGCAAACTGAAAGTCGTGAAAATATACAAACATATTATAAGCGATGACGAAAACCGTGTTCTCTTCTGCGATGTGCCAAAAGCAGGTAGTACCGTCTTCAAGAACTTATGGCTAAATTTCACAAGGGGCGTTTCGATTGGGAAATATATACATACGCGACGCATTCTCGCCAAACACAAGCTTCGGTACTTGAACACGTACACAAAATCAGAAATACAAACTCGACTAAAAACATATTTCAAATTCATGATAGCCCGACATCCGTTCGTAAGAATATTATCTGCGTATCGCAACAAATTGGAGAAACCGAATGCGTTGTTCGAACGCATTGTCGGCAAATATGTTAAGATGCGATATTCCCCTGCAAACAAGCCGAAAGATTATCGAATAACTTTCGAAGAGTTTGTTCACTATCTCGTTGATAAAAAAGTGACTGCGTACAATTCTCACTGGAAACCCGTCACTTACTTGTGTGATCCGTGCGAAATACACTACGACTACATCGTTAAGCTTGAGACAAGTTACGTGGATTACCCACACATTTTATCCACACTTAAGAACTTGTCAGACTCGAAGAGAGGTGCACTAGAATCTATGCGAATGTACAAAGTAAAGACTAGTAATGATCGTGTTAAGACATACTACAGTCGTATACCTGTTTACCATATGAACTCCCTCGAAGAAATATACCACATCGACTTCGACTTGTTCGGTTACACATGGAACAAGACAACTTTGACCCCCGGTTGTCAGATAAACGCAGAAGACAAGAACTGTTGTTAGTTGCGATGTCACGTGACGTGAAGTGAAACGTATTACTACCCGGACGGCTGCTACATGTTTAACAGTGAACGTTTAGTACACTTTCGTAGAACATTTAGATAGCTTCATGTGTAAAAGCGCCCAACTTATCGCAACATTTAGCGTATAGCCTGTAAGTAAAACCTATCTTGTGCATAATTTTGTTTAACTAGTACACATATAACAGTTACTGTCTGGAATGTATGTCTTAAGTTTTGATGCACCCTTTTATATATGTATTTATCAATTTATTAGGATTCGATTTAACATATATGCATCAAATATATATTTCGGTTAATACAATATTCTTGCAATGCATTATTTCAACAAATAGTTAGTTATCGTGAAGACGTATTAGTTATGTTATTTTACACGAATTATGATTTTCATAATAGTAACAACATGAATAACGAAAATAAGCAATGTGATGGTTAGCTACAATTGTTATTTAATAAAAATCATGGTATCATGGTTCCTATTGTGCTGTAGCCAAAATTGTGTATCTAAGCGTTTATTATTATTATAACCATAATATAATATCCAGGGCATGTGTTTCTTGTTGTCCTCTTCGGCGTGACTCTATGTCTTTGCCGCTAATGCCTAAGCCGTGTAGTATTACGTACGGATGGTGGTGAGTATGTCGTTACCATGTATGCAGTGGGAAATAAATCACTATTGTGGCGCCATCTGTCGATCGACTGGTACACATAGTAATGTTCTTTGACTACATCGTGGATATGAGAACCTGGTAGCGCGATGCGTTAATAACCGTAACACCTCGGCCAAATCAGGTGGGTAGAAGGTATGGTTTTGATTGCCATTTTTGGGTCTGAAAACAAAATGGTTGGGTGGGCGTGATGGTTTGAAATAACGCTACACGGCACACGTTTATCTGGACTTTACAAACTGGCAAAGCCACCAGTAAGAAACACAATAATACACCTTTCACGAACAGTATAGGTTAGGTACTGCCACGTTACGCATACAAGTGCGTGGGTGCAAGTTGTTTTCCGTGGTGACTCCGTGAAGCAGGTATAAACAGGCGGGCGTATCGCCGAGCGAATGCGTCACTGAATTCCAGGCACCCCGCCCGCCGTCCCAGCCTCCACTCCCCGCTACCTCCTTACCCACCGCCGTCCCTGCCAACGTCCCTACCGCCGTCCCTACCGCTTCCCTGCAGCCGGCGTTTCGCGGAGGTCTATTTACGGCGGAGTTGCGCCGAAGTGTTTGATGGGCGGCCGACATACCAGCAGGACTGCGAGAGAAAGCGAGACTTTCAGCGTGTAGCGATTCCGACAGAAAACATCTCCTCCATCGTTTAGGCAAACCCCGGTCGATCGTAGGCATGGCCGCTCCGATCACGGTCCAACTGAGTCGCCAGACGCCGCTTCAGCCGTGGGGTTTCCGACTCCAGGGCGGCAGAGATTTCAGAGTTCCCCTCTCCGTTAAAAAGGTAAGCGACCGGATTCGCAAGCGCCCAAAAGTGCGTTGCTTCGTTACAGCTTCCCGGCACGCCAAGCGAAGGCTCGCACTAGTAGACAAACACCAGCATTCCCGCAGTTCTGTAACTCTACACCCGCAGCGTTCAGCTTAACAAACACGTATATAGACGCAGATTTAAGAATCGGTTTTGCTATCCAGTCGTTGTAGATTACAGCGCTATATGTGAACGATGGGACGTTCACCTGATATCGTTCAGAAGAGACAGCGGGTTCGCGTTTACGCTATTTTCGTTCGTATTCTGGGAGTTTGCAATTTGATATACGTTTCTGGAAGCGTGGTGTTCTTGCTATTTTTATGTTGCTGTATCGAGCTGGCCGATAGGAGTTGACTTCATCTCACACTGCTGTGGCTGTTGTTATCTTACTGGACGGCGGAAGTCTTCACTTCGCCCGACACGCGATTCTTTCTGTTCTCAGAGTCTCGTCTCGGGTGTCTCAGTGTATAAGTTGATATTGTAAACATTTATTTCTTTGCGAAGCGCTGCTTCAGTGTGACTTGTACAGCAATTTACAGACTACATTCATAAATACATACATACATGCACACATACATACATACATACATACATACATACATACATACATACATACATACATACATACATACACCCATTCAAGCATACATGCATACATACATGCATGCATACATACATGCAAGTATGTGCATGCATTCATACATACACACATACATTCATACGTACATACACACATACATATAATTATTATATACATAATTATATAAATACATATATATATATATATATATATATATATATATATATTATCCATTTATACATATACACATACATGCAAACAAATATAAATAGACACAAATATACCCATACATACATAAATGCATGCACGCATGCAGGCACACACGCACCCACGCACCCACGCACCCACGCACGCACGCACACATACACACACATCAACACACATATATATATATATAAATGCATGCGCGAGCACGCACGCACCCCCCCCCCCCCCCCCCCCCCCCCGTACGCATACACACACACAAATCCACCAACGCACTAATACGTATTCACACTCCACACTTTACCACTCACTCATTCACTCACTCACTCACTCACTCACTCACTCACTCACTTACCCAAACAACCACTAACTCACCTACAAACACGCTTTACACTATCAATCTTACTGTACCTGGCGATTAGACAAATAGTGTCGTAACAGATCTGTCAATCATTAGCTACAGCAAAGTCCCGTAAACACCACGTGCAGTGGAGTAAACGAAATATGGCTTTCCGGAAAATGTACGGCACTGGAAGAGTTATCTTTTTAAAGAAGAGGCTATCAGTCGAGGGTAACTGATTGTCGACAAGGGCAGTAGCAGCTGCATGGTGATATCGCGGCACTGTCGGCATCGACCGGATATGTCTGTGCAACTTTTTTCCACGCTGATAGACGCAATTTGGTCTGTGCTTCCGAATCCGAGACATTTGCACACGGAGACATTTGCGCCATGTTATAGGGGAAGACATGTTGTTCAAACAGAACTATATTCGTTCACTTGCCCATTTTACACAAACTCATACTATAAACTTATCTTCTGCTTCAGCTCAGTAGGTTTCTATGTCTTTATCAGTCCCGTTTCGATATATTAAGCATATTTATCACGTACTTCTGAATGCGTGAATTGATGTAAAATATACTTCTCACTCAATGCGTAATAAAACCATTTGTAATTGTGCACGCATTAATATCTAGTGACATACTTTCATGATAACAATACCTACTCCAACATAACCACAAGTTTAACTGCTGTACTTGGGATTCATACTTACGTATCGTGTTTACGTTCGGTGCATATTTAATAGTGCTCTCTTCAGTCACGCGATGATATTAAATGTATCCAGTTTAATTGTCTGGGTGATGCTATCAATCAAGCGTTTCAACTGGAGCCGCCTTCCCCAACGCACACACGTGAGTTTAATGGACTGTGATAATGAGCATAGGTGGTATTGTCATGTGTGATAATGATCATGGGTGGTTTTGTCATGTATGATAATGATCCTGGGTTGTATTGTCATGTGTGATAATGATCATGGGTGGAAATGTTATTTGTGATAATGATCATAGGTGATATTGTCATGTGTGATAATGATCATGGGTGGTATTGTCATGTGTGATAATGATCATGGGTGGTTTTGTCATGTGTGATAATGATCATAGGTGGTATTGCCATGTGTGATAATGATCATAGGTGGTATTGTCATGTGCGATAATGATCATAGGTGGTATTGTCATGTGTGATAATGATCATAGGTGATATTGTCATGTGTGATAATGATCATAGGTGGTATTGTCATGTGTGAGAATGAGTATGGGTGGTATTGTCATGTGTGATAATGATCATAGGTGATATTGTCATGTGTGATAATGATCATAGGTGATATTGTCATGTGTGATAATGAGCATAGGTGGTATTGTCATGTGCGATAATGATCATAGGTGGTATTGTCATGTGCGATAATGATCATGAGTGGTATTGTCATGTGTGAGAATGATTATGGGTGGTATTGTCATGTGTGATCATGATCATGGGTGGTATTGTCATGTGCGATAATGATCATGAGTGGTATTGTCATGTGTGAGAATGATTATGGGTGGTATTGTCATGTGTGATCATGATCATGGGTGGTATTGTCATGTGTGATCATGATCATGGTGGTATTGTCATATGTGATAATGATCATGGGTGGTACTGTCATGTGTGATAATGATCATGGGTGGTATTGTCATGTGTGATAATGATCATGGGTGGTACTGTCATGTGTGATAATGATCATGGGTGGTATTGTCATGTGTGATAATGATCATGGGTGGTATTGTCATGTGTGATAATGATCATGGGTGGTATTGTCATGTGTGATAATGATCATGGGTGGTATTGTAATGTGTGATAATGATCATGGGTGGTATTGTGATGTGTGATAATGATCATGGATGGTATTGCCATGTGTGATAATGATCGTGGATGGTATTGTCATGTGTGATAATGATCATGGGTGGTATTATTATGTGTGATAATGATCATGGATGCTATAGTCATGTGTGGTAGTGATCATGTCTTTCCAATATCCACTACTTAAATGTTTAGTTGAGCCCCGTAGATGTGCACTTATCGTTAGCTTCGAATATTTCAATTTTACGTGTTCAGTTATCCTTTGAATGCCGGTGTTTTCATTCACCTGATGATTTTTAAACGGATTTGGTCTGAGATAGTGCATAAACCGGAAGGCGATACAGTTCGCGTTTCGGGTTAATTGTGTTTTAGAGCCCATGTCATGTGTTGATGGACGGTCTAGTCTGTTCGTGAAGGTATCTATCTACGTAGGGAGCACCAGCACAAGCACAGGGAGACTAATCTAGGAATTGGTCAATCTCATACTGAAGACGCATTTTAGCAACTGGTGTATGTGTGTTTGTTTTAACATTGTCAAGCAGTGACCTCTGGCGGATGATTGAGAAATATATGCTGAAAAACAATTACTTGCTCTCAATATTCATCGTCTTCCGGTGTAAAGTGTCGACACATGTGGGTTCGTTCTATCATCTGCCCTATGTCTGTTTGTCTTTCTATGTCTTCTGCGATGGTATTTCACTCTTCGCCGTTCCGGAAGTTGAATCCAGCGCATGCTCAGATACGGGGACACCTTAGCTACCTCGGGCATGAGACTAGACATTCCACTCGCGTGACAAAGAGTAAATGTCAAGAGTTCTAGTAGTAACCATAGCATATGAAAAACGTATATGCTAAATGACCATTCGCATCATACTATGGTGCGAATGTTCATTTAGCATATACGTCCATAGCCTGAAATCCCTGAATGTGGTCTTACCAACTGCGCCAATGTGGGAAGAGTACGTCGACTTTATTTATTATGGGGCCGATTAACCCCGTGATGCTTCAAGATTATGTGGGTCCATAGGCAGACAGTCAGACAGACAGACAGACAGACAGACAGACAGACAGACAGACAGGCAGATAGACACAGACAGACAGACAGACAGACAGACAGATAGACAGACAGACAAAAAGACAGACAGACAAAAACTGTTTTCCAATATATATGTCACCGCTTCGTCGGTATTGTGTATGCGATATTTCATAATTCGCGTTGTTCGTATAACGTGATCACTGTGTTTGACATAGTTGTCAAAATATAATCGTAATATAAATATAAGTGTTTTTTAAGCTTGCCATACGGACGATTTACTGTTTTGCTCGAATTAGATTTATGTGTAATATTTACTGTCACAAAATTCAAGGAGCATATGTTGTGTCTTTTGACATTCAGCAACGCTCGTGTGTTTTCAAAACATAAAAGAGCCGAAACGTCCGAGCTCAAATGGGAACTAGTTTGCGCCACACTGCCTTAGTTGCCCTCGGGCAAACTTCAGTACGCAGCCGGTAGGCGCCAGTGTAAGGGATTCACGGATTTCACCGCTAACTGATATGAGAGATAAGAAGGTTTAGCGGGCGATTACCCCGTCGACCTCCGACCCCCTAAGGCGGGTATGACAACGGCTAAGATGTATACAAACGACTGGACAATGCGTGTTACCTTTGCATATACGTACATATATATATATATATATATATATATATATATATATATATATATATATATATATATATATATATATATATATAAAATACATATACACACATATATATATATATATATATATATATATATATATATATATATATATATATGTCGATGAGACTTTAGGGAAACCGAACCACTACACGATAGTGATGGGTGACTTCACCGCTCAAATAGGGACAAGAACAAACCCTAAGTAAACGGCAACGGGAAATAGTTTGGGCTCGAATTGAGAAACGAAAGAGACGACACCTTGGTAGAATGGGCAACATAAAAAAGTACAAAATCATGACTACCATGTTCCAAAAGAAAGCAGGCAGGAGATGGACGTGAAAAAGCCTAAACGGTGTAACGAAGACCGAAATTAACTACATCATAAAAAAACAGGCCAGACATCGTCACCAACGTAACAGTGATCAACCAAGTCAACATTGAAAGTGACCACAGACTGGTTATGAACAACATCAAACTGGACGTAGAGGTGGAAAGGAAACACTGTTGACCAAGAGGCCACCAAGAGTAGATGTCACACGAATAGAATCAAAGAAGATCGTATTCCAATTCGAATTGATAAACCGATTCGAAACACCGCAAGAACTATACGACATCGACACCATGAGCGAAACCATCACAGACATGACACAGACAACAAAGCGCGTAAAGAGTAGCTAAGGCAATTATCAAGCCACATAAATCGAGGATATCATCACCAACACGAGCCCTGGTGACGAAATGACGAGAAATGGCGGACAACGGCGACAACAAACAACGAATAGAATACGCAGAAATATGCAAGACCATTAAAAAGAAAGTAAGAGAGGACAAAAGGAAATACAACCAAGAGATCTTGACGTTGGATATTTTCAGCTTGACAGGTCATGGAATCATCATGTAAAGGCAGACCACCCAGTCCTTTACCGTTCCCTTTTCCCTGTGACAGTCAGTGAATGAAATAGGCTCCTAACAAGTCTGTCAGCCATTCGTGTCCAGAGGCGTTTAGGGCTGGCCTTGGTGCCTCAACATCTCCCAGCGGATAATTTCTTCATGAGACCTCCATGTACATCATATATAGACTTAAATATTAGCTTTATTAACGATTTAATATACTTTTTTAAACATATTAACAGGTTTTGTTTAAGAGAACTGACACCGCCCCCGCTTATTACGACATGCCCCTTATGACTTACATTATAATGATGTCGAAGAACAAAGTGTTATAACCAAAATATATATCAAGGTAAAACTCGGAAGTACGCCTATCAAGAATGTGCACTAAGAACGACCCGCTGGAGAGAAATACCTCATTACGGGAATTACAGAGACTGAACATTGAGGTGACCGTGTTTGGTCCAGGGCCGGTAGGTCTTACCTAATTAGCCAGGGACCTGAATGTCTGCTGGAGGTAAAACGTGCACAGGTCTGAGCGTGAGAATACTGTAAAAAAAACTAGCATGTCATCCACCTGGGACACGAGACGAATGGTTGCGTGTACGTGCACACTCGTTGCCCCGCCCCGTGCTGCATGCGAATCAACTCCCGAAAGAGGATATTTGTCAAAGCTTGATCCTGTTGCATAAATTTGCAAATGATAAAGCTTGTGAACCTGTTTGTTTGTGTGTGTGTGTGTGTGTGTGTGTGTGTGTGTGTGTGTGTGTGTGTGTGTGTGTGTGTGTGTGTGTGTGTGTGTGTTGCATTTGTAAATGTATTTTATATTCTTTCAAAACCGGCCACACAATCAATAATCAATATAAATTATTAAGTAACTTCTGTTGCGCCAAAATCCTTAGAAGCCAGGCTCAGAGCCGTATCAATACAAAAGGGTTGATCGATCTCAGAGTTAATAAACAAATCTAGTTGTCATCAGATTAACTGATATTCCAGGGAGCTATGGTGGGTAGGCAAGGTTCTATATATGTGTCTTTAAATAACGGCGGAATATTTTCCCCTGATTTAACACTAGAGGGAAGCATATTCCAAAGAATAGGCGCACCCACAGCAAAAGCCCTAGTCCAAATACTAGTATCGACTTTAGGGATGAAAAGTAATTCAGAACTAGTTGATCGAATCTGAACAAGTTTTCTTACAGGAATAAGCAAATAATGTAATTACGATAGCTGCCTACAGAAAAATGTAGACATATCACCAGTTTATTATTAGTGAACTAATTATTTTATTACGGATAGGACACACGGGACTTTAGGCAAGAACGTGCTTAATAGTTTGGACTAAGGAGATGGTGTTTCCGTGCGTGACTTCTTAAAATACCGACTGTTCCTGTTACACAAATAGACGGCTACACAATGGTACCCGACCAGCTCTTTGATGTCGTTGATCAAACCTGCAGTGTAGTTCACAGTACCCAGAAACAGAAACACGGTATGTGTTTGTCCTAATCAGTACTTACGAGCCCTCGTGAATACTATGTTGAAGAGTGATCGAAAACTGCAAAACAAACCGACATCGCCACGTACGTTGTTATTTCGCCCGTCCAGTGGCGTAGCTAGGATTTTGCATATATAATTCAAACCCAAATCGTTTAAGCTGAATAGTGATATGATAACTAAGTTTACTGACCGAATGTAGCTGCCATTTCAACAAAAACAAGAAGCCGTCAAAGTACGAAACTACTAGAAAAACAATGCGATGCTAAAGAAACACGACCCATAGCCCCTACATAATATCCACCTAAAGCCGGGTACCACATTCCTCACTCTACAACTCCCAAACCTACAGGCAAAGAACATGTCTAATACCAACACTTAGTCAAGTACTCCAACGAAACAGTAATTAAACATTCCAATATTAACATAGATTATGACGGACGGACGTTCAACCAGTAACTTCACGTGTAACGTTGCTATTTATTAAATTTATAAATTCACTATAGGAAGTCCCCCTCTGGCTACGTCGCTGCGCACGTGCCATTGTACAGCAATGTGTAATTGATTTACAATACATCGATTACACAATGTCTTGATTTACTATGTCTTTTCTGGTGTCGGTAGGTCAACGACGTGTTTGTAAGTTTCACTTCGATTGTATCTTCAAGCTTACTACTAGGACAAGATTATTGGGTTCGTAACTACACATACATATACTCACCTATGCACACACCTTCACACACACACACACACACACACACACACACACACACACACACACACACACACACACACACACACACACACACACACACACACACACACACACACACACACATACATACATACATACATACATACACACACATATGCGCACACACACAAGCACACACATACATACACACATACATACATACATACATACATACATACACACACGCATGTACACACACATACACACATTTAAATACGCAAAGCAAATACATACATACATACATGCATGCATACATGCATACATGCATACATGCATACATGCATACATACATACATACATACATACATACATACATACATACATACATACATACATACATACATACATACATACATTCATACATAAACACATACATATATGCATGCATGCATACATGCATACATGCATACATACATACATACATACATACATACATACATACATACATACATACATACATACATACATACATACATACATACATACATACATACACACACAAATACACAACGCACATACGTAACATACAGGGTGTCCCAAACCAAATGTAACCCATGAAAATGCTTGTCATTTTGTCAATTTTATTTTTCAGATATAGACAGCTGAGAAGTTAAGAAAACTAAAACCACAAACTACATATTTCTAGCTCAATCCGTGTGGATTTCTCAGTCATTTATAGAATATGCTCCAAATGTCCACCGTTCTGCTGAAGGCAGACTTGGATTCGGTGAGCAAAGTTATTGATAACTCTAATGCACTCCTCCTTTGGTATAGCGTTGATCTTCTGCGCAGCATGGGTGGCCATATCAAAACATGGTACCATAGGGCCATTCTGGTTCGAGAACGCAAACCAGGAGCCGGTGACCGTCAGGAAGCAGCGCTACATTGAAGTCTTGAACAAGCTCTGGGGAGCTCTAGGGCCGCTGAGTCGAGGTAGAGGAAAGAACAGGGTGCAGAGAGACATACAATGGTTCCAGCAGGATGGGGCACCTCCCCACACAGCTAATATTACTCTTAACTGGCTGGATCACAAGTTTCCGAACCGGCTCATCAGCCGAAAACGCGAGCCGGAGTGTTCCCCCTATCCCCGGATCTTAACCCCCCATATTTCTACCTGTGGGGGTTCCTGAAGGATAATGTGTACAGGAACAATCCTCAGACCATCCCTGAGCTCAAGGAAGCAATAACGCAGAAGATCAACGCTATACCAAAGGAGAAGTGCATCAGAGTTATCAATAACTTTGCTCGCCGAATCCATGTCTGCCTTCAGCAGAACGGTGGACATTTGGAGCATTTTCTATAAATGACTGAGAAATCCACACGGATTGAGCTAGAAACATGTAGTTTGTGGTTTTAGTTTTCTTAACTTCTCAGCTGTCTATATCTGAAAAATAAAAACAATAGCATTAAAATTGACAAAATGACAAGCATTTGCATGGGTTACATTTGTTTTGGGACACCTGGAACATACATGCATATATACATACATACATACATACATACATACATACATACATACATACATACATACATACATACATACATACATACATACATACATACATACATACATACATACATACATACATACATACATACATACATACATACATACATACATACATACATACATACATACATACATAACGCACATACCATCCTAAATGTATGCAACTGATTGATGTGAGTAACTTGGCCCTCCAACTGGTGATTATCACCATAAGCACTAATCGACGCTCTAACACCTTATCACACCTGGCCTGTTCCGTATGGACCGACCCACCGATCCACCGACCGACCGACCCACCCCTCGGCGCCCAACCGTCTCGGTGTCGGCTGATACTCGCGAGACACATACCTCGTCTACCGTCCGTGAAGTGGTGTCTGATACAGATTGATGCAAGTATTACGACACGTGAACCCACTTGACATCCGATCTCATATTTCCTGGCTAGGTGTGAAGACACTCAACACGCATAAAGAAAGGATTTACAGTTGATTGAGACATGACAGGAGGGGTTCGTGATTATGACTGTAGCCAGGTCACAAATGCTATGTGCTGCGTAATCGTAACTGAGGAGTAAACGTCACTTGTAGTAAGGCGAGCCCGGTTTCATTGTGGCAATATATAAGTAGGTTATTACGCATATCTATGTTTCACTACGGCGTTGTCTCGTCCGTTTAAGGGGGCCGGTTGTTCATAGACATATCTTGTGTCAGTGTCAGTGTCAGTGTCAGTGTCAGTGTCCGTGTCCGTGTCCGTGTCCGTGTCCGTGTCCGTGTCCGTGTCCGTGTCCGTGTCCGTGTCCGTGTCCGTGTCCGTGTCCGTGTCCGTGCCCGTGCCCGTGCCCGTGCCCGTGCCCCTGCCCCTGCCCCTGCCCCTGCCCCTGCCCCTGCCCCTGCCCCTGCCCCTGCCCCTGCCCCTGCCCCTGCCCCTGCCCCTGCCCCTGCCCCTGCCCCTGCCCCTGCCCCTGCCCCTGCCCCTGCCCCTGCCCCTGCCCCTGCCCCTGCCCCTGCCCCTGCCCCTGCCCCTGCCCCTGCCCCTGCCCCTGCCCCTGCCCCTGCCCCTGCCCCTGCCCCTGCCCCTGCCCCTGCCCCTGCCCCTGCCCCTGCCCCTGCCCCTGCCCCTGCCCCTGCCCCTGCCCCTGCCCCTGCCCCTGCCCCTGCCCCTGCCCCTGCCCCTGCCCCTGCCCCTGCCCCTGCCCCTGCCCCTGCCCCTGCCCCTGCCCCTGCCCCTGCCCCTGCCCCTGCCCCTGCCCCTGCCCCTGCCCCTGCCCCTGCCCCTGCCCCTGCCCCTGCCCCTGCCCCTGCCCCTGCCCCTGCCCCTGCCCCTGCCCCTGCCCCTGCCCCTGCCCCTGCCCCTGCCCCTGCCCCTGCCCCTGCCCCTGCCCCTGCCCCTGCCCCTGCCCCTGCCCCTGCCCCTGCCCCTGCCCCTGCCCCTGCCCCTGCCCCTGCCCCTGCCCCTGCCCCTGCCCCTGCCCCTGCCCCTGCCCCTGCCCCTGCCCCTGCCCCTGCCCCTGCCCCTGCCCCTGCCCCTGCCCCTGCCCCTGCCCCTGCCCCTGCCCCTGCCCCTGCCCCTGCCCCTGCCCCTGCCCCTGCCCCTGCCCCTGCCCCTGCCCCTGCCCCTGCCCCTGCCCCTGCCCCTGCCCCTGCCCCTGCCCCTGCCCCTGCCCCTGCCCCTGCCCCTGCCCCTGCCCCTGCCCCTGCCCCTGCCCCTGCCCCTGCCCCTGCCCCTGCCCCTGCCCCTGCCCCTGCCCCTGCCCCTGCCCCTGCCCCTGCCCCTGCCCCTGCCCCTGCCCCTGCCCCTGCCCCTGCCCCTGCCCCTGCCCCTGCCCCTGCCCCTGCCCCTGCCCCTGCCCCTGCCCCTGCCCCTGCCCCTGCCCCTGCCCCTGCCCCTGCCCCTGCCCCTGCCCCTGCCCCTGCCCCTGCCCCTGCCCCTGCCCCTGCCCCTGCCCCTGCCCCTGCCCCTGCCCCTGCCCCTGCCCCTGCCCCTGCCCCTGCCCCTGCCCCTGCCCCTGCCCCTGCCCCTGCCCCTGCCCCTGCCCCTGCCCCTGCCCCTGCCCCTGCCCCTGCCCCTGCCCCTGCCCCTGCCCCTGCCCCTGCCCCTGCCCCTGCCCCTGCCCCTGCCCCTGCCCCTGCCCCTGCCCCTGCCCCTGCCCCTGCCCCTGCCCCTGCCCCTGCCCCTGCCCCTGCCCCTGCCCCTGCCCCTGCCCCTGCCCGTGCCCGTGCCCCTGCCCGTGCCCGTGCCCGTGCCCGTGCCCGTGCCCGTGCCGTTGCCCCTGCCCGTGCCCCTGCCCCTGCCCGTGCCCGTGCCCGTGCCAGTGCCAGTGCCAGTGCCAGTGCCAGTGCCAGTGCCAGTGCCAGTGCCAGTGCCAGTGCCAGTCCCAGTGCCAGTCCCAGTGCCAGTGCCAGTGCCAGTGCCAGTGCCAGTGCCAGTGCCAGTGCCAGTGCCAGTGCCAGTGCCAGTGCCAGTGCCAGTGCCAGTGCCAGTGCCAGTGCCAGTGCCAGTGCCAGTGCCAGTGCCAGTGCCAGTGCCAGTGCCAGTGCCAGTGCCAGTGCCAGTGCCAGTGCCAGTGCCAGTGCCAGTGCCAGTGCCAGTGCCAGTGCCAGTGCCAGTGCCAGTGCCAGTGCCAGTGCCAGTGCCAGTGCCAGTGTCAGTGTATGCTAAACTGGTACGTCTTCTGCGGTACTCAGCACTCATTCAATGAATTAGGGAGACTCACAGCCTAGGAAAGGGATCTACACTCCTTAGACGATTCATCATCCCGGTATAATATATCACACACACGCACACGCACACGCATACACACCCGCAAACGCACACCACACAACCACACACACAGACGCACGCACACACACAGACGCACGCACGCACGCACATACAAGCACATGCACACAGCAAACACACACATACACAAAACATACAAACACACACACGCACGCACGCACGCACGCACGCACGCACGCACACACACACACACACACACACACACACACACACACACATGCCATAGCCTTGGAGGGTACTTTGTTTCAAAGTGTATGATGTATCCAAATATGGAGTACATGCGTTGTTTACGTTGTACGATCGTATATTGTAAGTATAAACACAAGTAAGAACATGCAAGTGTGGCGTGTTTTCGTGAAGAAACTAGGTGTTTCGATCACGTTTTTCTACGCAGCGTTCCATATCACATCATACCACAGCACTATCATTCGTCATATACGTCCAAGCAAGTCTCGGTAGTAATAATGTACGCCTACATATAGTAAATAAAATTAAAGAACACGAAACAGCTACTTCACTCGCTCGATACAGTGACGCTATATCGCCAGTGTGTGGGCGGCTGTCCGTGTGAGACCCACAGGGCGGCGTATCAAGGCCACAGCCGGCCTCCGTCCCGCCGACCAGGCTGTGCCCGCGCACCGCTGCGAGACGAGGCTTTGCGTTTCTCGGCAAGCGGCCTCGTTCTAAATATACACGCGGCTGTTTGCGTAGGTAATCTGTTCTTGCGGGTGATTTGCGCTATCGGGAACGCAGTAAATATGCCGAAACGTGCACGCCTGGCAAACTCAGAAAACACGAGACGGTACCTAGGCCTAGGGTGACTGGGGCACCTCACTGTGCGTGTTATCGTCCTGCTTTTTCCCCGGCCCGGCGGATGTGTCTACAGAGAGGATAAGTTGTGTGGCGCGATCGAAGCTGGATTCATACATTAAAAGTTGTCTCAGCGATATTTCAACTAGTAAAACAATGTTCAGATTGTAAACAAACCAAAATTAAAATGTCTGCACCTTAGTGCATTTTATTCACATTTTATTGTATTCAGGATAACCAATTTGATCCGTGTTGATTGAATTAAATTACCCTTTAACAGTTCGATTTCAAAAGGACGCCTATTAAAATGTCTTGAGTCGGCAAATGTATGTTTACATATTGGTGAAGCTAATATTATCTTTGGTGAATAGTCGAGTATTGTGACCATAGCTTACTCAGAGGTATTTCGTGTACTCGTGTAATAATACTACTAATAATAATGTCCATGACAATAATAGTATGACAACATATTCTGGTCATGTCAGAATAAAATATGGTCTGTAATTAGTCTTTATGAACATTATTTCAATAAGAAATATATCCGAATATATACAAATAAAAATAATGTCAAGGATATTTTAAAATAGTTTAATTTGCGGTGATAATGCACTGGTGTAGACTGTTTTATTTGCGGTGTTAATCCAATGGTGTAGACTGTAGCGCGTGTAATCAGGAGAGTGCAATATGCTAGCGTTTGCTGGGTGGTGGATGTAGTCCTAGGCGCATTGCAGAGGGCCGCGAAGCCCTTGCAACAGCTTGTGGCCCAGGGCGCGTCTTAAACGTTTCACCTGTCCGGGCTGATAAGGATGAAGAGGGTGGGTTATTCGCCCTCGCTGCTGTACGTGGCTGGCAGGAACGAACGACTGAAGATGTGCTGGCGTTCTCCGGTGTGGAACAGTGAACTCTGTCTCTTGCCCGCTGGCCGTGGATATTGTGGACCATATGTGTATATATAGTGCTCCGTGCGAATGGTCAATAACCCATGGAGATCTACACCTGCCTAGCATCGATTACCCAGACTGCGCGCCGTGGCGCCATGACCTTCTTCAGACAAGATAGCCTCGATCCGGAGGCATTTCCCGTTGTGGCGAAGATGATTGGTTGTCTTGAATTAGTGTAACGATGAAATTGAGACTCAGGCATTGTCTTGAAATAGTTAGTCTCTTTGTTGATCACGCCTATATAGGATCGCCTGTCACGTCACAAATGATGCAGCCCTCCTCAGTGCTTTAAGATTCCCATTGTTGTTAAATAGAATACACCTTTCTAGATTACTCGAAACACCCAAATGTTAACCACAGTTTCGTTTGACACCCACATCACCTTGCCACGTAGGGTTTTACAGAACGTGTTTTCATCGGAGTGATGATTTCTTCTTGTAACTAAATATATTTGTTATTATATTATTTCTATGAGTATAGTTATGTTCCACGCTGTATGGTCAATAACATATTGTTCAAAGTTCATTCTTAGATACTAATATAAAACAGATTGTATACGCGAGAACGAGGCCACAGTCCATTTCTTAGACATACAGATTTATTTATTTATTAAATTACGTGTTCTGAAATATGTTATTTGATACTAAACATTGTCCTCCTTTTTCTTGATCACGTAATGTCTGCTGGACGCTGGTGCTCATGTAATTCACTTGCTTAATCTTCGTACTGTAAATACAATTTTCAAATCAATCTCGTTCAGCTTGAGTTGTGTGTATCTTTCGGCGTAGACAAGGATCACTATTGGCCTTCTACCTGGCGTCTGTGCCAGGTGAGTAAACGATCCTTCACAGCAGACATTTGGGAGCTGTTGAGGACTCACGTAGCAGGACTCAAACCCCAGATGTTTGCTGCCCGTGGACGTGACTGGTTCACAGTCAGTCGGACCGAGGAGCCGATCACAAGACAGCGTTCATGACGGCAACGTGTTGGTGTCACTGTCTCCCTAGCAGATGTTTACAGTCGGACAGTCGGACAGTCGGACAGTCGGACAGTCGGACAGTCGGACAGTCGGACAGTCGGACAGTCGGACAGTAGGACAGTCACACAGTCACACAGTCACACAGTCAGACAGTCACACAGTCACACAGTCAAACAGTCACACAGTCGGACAGTCGGACAGTCGGACAGTCGGACAGTCGGACAGTCGGACAGTCGGACAGTCGGACAGGCGGACAGGCGGACAGGCGGACAGGCGGACAGGCGGACAGGCGGACAGGCGGACAGGCGGACAGGCGGACAGGCGGACAGGCGGACAGGCGGACAGGCGGACAGGCGGACAGGCGGACAGGCGGACAGGCGGACAGTCGGACAGTCGGACAGGCGGACAGGCGGACAGGCGGACAGGCGGACAGGCGGACAGGCGGACAGGCGGACAGGCGGACAGGCGGACAGGCGGACAGGCGGACAAGCGGACAAGCGGACATGCGGACAGGCGGACAGGCGGACAGGCGGACAGGCGGACAGGCGGACAGGCGGACAGGCGGACAGTCGGACAGTCGGACAGTCGGACAGTCGGACAGTCGGACAGTCGGACAGTCGGACAGGCGGACAGTCGGACAGTCGGACAGGCGGACAGGCGGACAGGCGGACAGGCGGACAGGCGGACAGGCGGACAGGCGGACAGGCGGACAGGCGGACAGGCGGACAGTCGGACAGTCGGACAGTCGGACAGTCGGACAGGCGGACAGGCGGACAGGCGGACAGGCGGACAGGCGGACAGGCGGACAGGCGGACAGTCGGACAGGCGGACAGGCGGACAAGCGGACATGCGGACAGGCGGACAGGCGGACAGGCGGACAGGCGGACAGGCGGACAGGCGGACAGGCGGACAGGCGGACAGGCGGACAGGCGGACAGGCGGACAGGCAGACAGGCAGACAGAGAGGCAGTCAGAGAGGCAGACAGAGAGGCAGACAGGCGGACAGTCGGACAGGCGGACAGGCGGACAGGCGGACAGGCGGACAGGCGGACAGGCGGACAGGCGGACAGGCGGACAGGCGGACAGGCGGACAGGCGGACAGGCGGACAGGCGGACAGGCGGACAGGCGG
>OZ024857.1:5377826-5385326 GCA_964017155.1 Oasisia sp. SBJ-2009 | reverse complement strand
ATAATGTCTACATTAATGTACATTTACAGTCGATTAAACGTCGCGGGACGTTCGATTGAATTCAGTGCCAAGATGGCGTTGTTTTGGCTGTTCTGTCGTTTGACCACACGTACGGCATGCCCACATACAAACTATCGCTGGCTACGCGCCTGCACGGTCAATAGCTAATTAAGGATTATTTAAACAAGCGTTCAGCAAAACATGCAAACAAATCCACGTTAATCGCTGGAGGCGCTGATACGCAACTAGGGTCTAATTGTCTCTAGCGACTAACGTGGATTTGTGGAAGCCCATCAATGCAACTGAAATTTCACACTACAACGCACCCTTGCCCTCAACGAACGTTCTGGTTGATAACGTCATGACGCGGACACTGTGGTGACGTCGACAACTATTGTTGACGTCAAACTACGTCAAGCGGTCGTCAACAAAATGGCTACCTGAATACGTTTTATTTCTCTGTTTCTTATAATTGGCATGTCCCTGCTGGTTATTGGGCCAATGAATTTGAATTCCCTAACAGTTGAATTGTATATTTCGTCGACCTTGAATTTTATATTCCATTGCATATGTTGCTGAAACTCTGGTTTCAGACGATTATCTTTATGACAAAAACCTAAGTAAAAGTTGTTAAAGTGTCAAAAGCATGTATCATGGTTTGCTCTAAGATATGTCATTTTGTAGTAGACATGTAATTCACATATTTACCGTTATCAATTTCTTTGGTGAAGCTAAGCTTGACAACGGTCAAAGGTCACGTATAATTGTGATTGTGATATACATCAATTTCTTGTTCACCTTTACATCATTTATGATGCATTTTCAGTATGCAATGATAATTATTGTAAAAACAACTATTGTATATAATTTTAGTAGCTATTGTCAACACACAAGCGTAATTGCATGTTGTTATCATACCACGTATTAGCTACCAGGGTGACTATGCTTAATTTGTTTTAAGTCTTGTTAAGTCTTGAAACTACGTACAGCAGGGTATTTAGTGCATTAACATGATATTAGCTACAGAGTTATAACATAGTTTATCTTTTAAATTCGCCGCTCACATGATGTCAGTATTTACTAAGAATGTAACAAAACACATCTGGTTTGACTCCAGCAAAGGTGTTGTAGTTCATGCAGAAATGATGCATGTCGCAGCGCACATTCCCAATAGATCGAAAATATTATACCAACTACAGGCCCAGTCACATCGGACTCGTCGTTTCTGTGAAGAAATAAGAAACGATGCGCCCGACTGTGTCACCCGACAAATCTACGATGAGTAGCTCCTCTTTTCGTGTAATCGGGTCTTGTGGACAATAGTCTCGGTTACCCAGACTCCGTGAGGTGGCAGCACTTTTCAGCTACTCTACTCCGTTGTAACCGCCACGGCGGCCTTACTCCAGATTAGAGTAGAGACGCTGATTGGTTCTCAGGCCGAATTTGAAATAGCAAATTAAATAACGATATTTTTATCAGATAATGCTGTATTATAAAAACTATTCAAAGTGACAGTATCCGCGAGGTGGCAACATTGTTTAGCCCACACGGATACTATTCAAAAGCCGACAAAGTCACCAGATTATCTTCTCGGCGTAGTTACGCAGCCGACCGACAGTCGGTTAAGCGAGACTATGTGGACATGTCCATTACACAATATATGGAACTGTAGTGTCACGTGTCCACGATTAATGATCTCTGTGTTCTTTTGTTTATTCAGAGGTCACTGCGCATCACTGCGGCCCAAAGGACCGGTGAAGTTCTCAGCAGGACGTGCGTACGCATGCGGCTATTAGTCGACTTCCGGTCAAGTCACGTGGCACTGAAATCAAACCTGAACAACAGGAGAGGACTGGCCGTTTGCACTGGTTCGGTGTAGACAGCCGGTGAAAACGTTTAATAACAACACCAAAACTAAATCTAAACAGCCTGTCAGATTCAGATGCGCGCTGTCTACTGAAGGCTGGCATGTTTTAATAACGCATTGTGTACGTGGGTTGCAGTTTTACGAAATGTACTTAATTTTATATGTTAGAGTTGTAGAACACAGAGTTGGGTTCAAATACGTTTTTCTTTATCTTCCTTATATGTTAACATTAAGCGTTGGGATGTTCACAGTAAAAGTTAGTGTGCGAGTACACCCGAACAATTACAAATAAAACTGTCATCAAATACATTGGATAACTTAATTTTTTATCACAAGGGCCAAATACATACCATAACTTGTTATTTACAGACGCTCTATTCTTTTAATATTGTGTGTTTAATAAAGTGTGTATATGTGTTCGAAATGATGTTTGCATTTTGGCGTAAAGTGCGTAATGTTCAGAATGTATATAAATTATTGCATTAATTTAGGTAGGTGTGCATTTGTATATGTTAGTGATCATAGTCGACAAACAGGTCAAATAGAACACATTCGTATTGTATTTGGTCAAGGAGACACCAAGCATGAAAAACATATACAGCTACAGCTTCTGGAATGGTCAAAATCCGCGTATTTACGTATTTTAGACCCAACTCTAGTACAGATTGAAAACGCTTTTACAGCAATTTTGGAGTGAATTTGTTATAATAATGAATGGGCCGTTATTCTTGTGAAGCCGTCGTTATACAAATGTGCAAATTCGAAGGAGCTAAGCTGGTTGCTATGTATTTCGGTTTCGTATTCCGCTGCAATAATAAATTTACCGGCACATTTCACCAGGATTGAATAGGCCTAGATTAGATAGTGAACAATGCAAAGAACGAATGGTGTATCACATCTTAACCAAAACATTCGACGCAGTAGTGTTATTAACAAACATGTGACAAAATCCGCCCACCTGACAAAACCTTGCTGGTTACTGATTACTCAACAGGCTACGTTGACAATAGCGACGCAATATTGACCATTCACTGACACTAAATTGTGCACAGCCCGTGCCTGTTGACTTCGTCAGCCATCTGTTAAATATTATTTTCGCATAATGTCTATGCATGTGTGACGAAACACTAAATGCAGTATTCTGGCCGACGAATGGTGTGTTACTTTATAGTGTACGAATTTCAACAGCCTAGCGCCCACTGAAGCAATTCGAAGTGTCGCGATTTCTCAGTTGTTGTTAGGAATTGCTCACTGGCGCCACACAGCGAGTGACGAAACCAACACATAATAGTGATAACTTTTATTTCCTTGCAAAAATAGGTTGTGTGTGATGCATAGAAAGCCTGGCATAGCTATATGTTAAGCTCGCTTCTGTTTTGAATTTCGTTAGCAGACAATCGCTTCCTCGGCAACAATCTGGGTTGGAAACATGAACCTTATTCTCTCCGTCACATTATCAGATTGTTGTTGCTAAGGTTACGGGAATATAAAATTTTCTCATTTACAATATTTTTGTAATCATTTGTAACTAAAACAATTTTTTTTGTCAAGAAATTGTGAGTGTACGAACAGTCAAACATTCGACCACGGTGATTTAACACCGTGGTCGAATTGTAGAGCGCAGTGGCTCAGGGGTAGAGCTTCGGACTCTCGACTACGAGAACCCGCGTTCGAATCCTGGCTGCGGTGTTAAAACCTTGGGCAATTTTTTTCACTCTACATTGCTCCAGTTCACTCAGCTGTTTAAATGAGTACCTGACTATAGACAGTGGTGGATATGTGTACGAGCAGCCTTCGCGCATTAATTGTAGCATATGGCTGGATGCTTCCCAGAGAAGCCGAGATGGTATATGAGTGAACAGGTCTGTCAGGGAAGTAAAGTGTAAAGCGCTTTGAGCGGTCCTGAGGACTGGATACTGCGCTATATAAGAACTGCCTTTTTTAACACCAAAGCTAATCAAGGGCTTCCGCGTCATGAAACAACATACTATCATTATAGGCAATGTATCGGTCTTCCTATTTGCCTGTGATAAGACACCGTGAATGTACGATCGACCGGTGTCCGCGCATCGATACATCAGTTCTAGGTGGATGTTGCACATTGTATATGACAGCGCGTATACCGGGAGCGAACGATTTATCTCATGAAGTGTTTGCATTTTAAAGGGATACTCCACTCAGTGAGATATTCACAGCATTTACTTACAGCTGTATACTATATTGTTGTGCATAGTAATTGTGCACAAGATCGTTAATAAACAATTAAGTATATAGCATAATTTTACCAGAAACATTCTATGTTGTATTCAGGACACTGCCATCTTGAGACTTATGCGCCAGTGACGTAAACCCCTTACATCACTGGCGCATGCACGTTCGAACATCCTATGTCTGTATTTCATGTATCCAGTACCGTCGCGGATTGCTTACATCACTATCACAACTTTTAGAAAAGGTTCCGCCAATTTCTGCCTTTTTCAAGGCTTACGTCAGTGGCGAATAAGTCTCAAGATAGCACCGCCCTGAATCTAAGATAGCATGTTTTTGATACCATTAAACTATAACTAATTGTTTATTAACTATCTATGTGCACAATTACTAGGCACAACCAATATAGTGTACATATGTAAGTTAATAGTGTGAACCTCTCATTGACTGGAGTATCCCTTTAACCAATTATCGGTTGCCATTCTGTCCCTCGTACATTGTGTAATGTAACCTCGAGTACCATTTCACAACAACACAACGTCAATGACAATTACAACATTTGAAACTTGGGCACAGGAAGCGGCAAGATGTCTTTGTTTCAAACAATTGCGACAATACCAATAAAAGTGTAAAACGGAGCATACCTGTGTTTGTTCGAGTATTATATGTACACTACAGTAGTATTAACGGCTATCCTCCAGATGGCGCTACGTAAACATAGACGATGGTATGTACAATACAATACAATACAAAACAATACAATACAATACAATACAATACAATACAATACAATACAATACAAAACAATACAGGAAGGGAAGGGAAATTCCTTTGCAGCATTCGTGAAAAAATAAATGAGCAAAACAGAGTATAAAAATATAGATAAATACATTATTAAAACAGTATGTAAACTTTAATCAAGATAAAATAAAATAAACTAATCTATAATATAATTGTAATTATAGTTATAATTGTGCTCGTATTTTCACACACACACACACACATAAAAATAAAAATAAATACAACATACACATATAATGAATGAAAATAAAAACGAATCTATAAAAAATTAATTATAGTTATAGTTGTGGTCGTATATTAACACACAAATAAAAATATATAAAAATACAACATACACATATAATGAATGGCGTGCATGTCACGGAAAGGTTACAGATGCTTGTCGTCGAAAAGTTGTACAGACATTAGAATGAATGATCCACGCTTCCTATTTGTTTTGAATGTGATGGTTCTAAACCTTCTAAACGAGGACAGAATGACGTACTCGTTATGTAGAATATAAGGTCATTAATGATATTAGTGTCTTTACGCAGTACCTGTTTTCCATACAGAGCAGTGAGAGTGGATTGTTCTAAACCGGTTACTTAACTACTGATGTTTACAGTGCGCTGCAAATTATTCTTGTCTTTCTGACTGACGTTCCTAAGCCATTAGATAACAGAAAATGTTAAAACACTCTGGATACAACACTTATAAAACATGGACAAAACGGTGCTATCAACGTTAAAAGGGCGACGTTTTGCGAGACAGTAACGACGCTGTTGACATTTCCTATTATGTAACATGCAGTGGCGCTTCCACTTCAACTTATTGTCAATTGTTGTGCCGATGTATTTATAATTGTCAACTACCTCTACCTTGTTATCGTGGATGACAGTTTCAGACTACCTCTACATTGATTTATCGTATTTCCTAAAATCAATGCACATGTCTTTAGTTTTTGTTGCGTTCAGGCACAAATACGATTTATCACACCATTCAACAAAGTCGCTTAACACAGGACCATGGCCAATTTCATCGTTAAATAACAGACTGAGTAAAGCTGTGTCATCTGAGTATTGAGTAAAATACCTACTGAGACGGGTGCTCCTGCAATTATTTGTATATAAAAGAGGGGATAAGACTTATCCTTGGGGTGAGCCAGTGGAAACCACATTCACACTAGAAATGGTGGTATTCACTCGAACCTGTTGGGGTCTCCCCACCAAAAATAAGCACCCGTAGTACCAATTCAGATTCAAGTTTAAACTCAGAAATTTACTTTCAAGTACAATTTCTGATTACACAACTAATAATTTCTACTCACTTCAACGTTTCAACCGCCATCGGCGGCCTTCTTCGGGAACTGAATGTTCAGTGGTCACTGGAAAGAGGATGGGACGATCAAACTCCTTGTGTATCGGAAGAAGACACACACCGACCCGTATCTGAACTTTAGTTCACATCACCCGCTACATCAGAAACTGGGAGTCATAAAAACACTATTAGACAGATGCAACAACATTGTCACATACCCAGAGGACAGACGGAAAGAAGAAGAGTACATCAGCAAGGCTCTTCAAGAGTGTGGCTACCCTAAGTGGACTATAAGAAAAATCAGAGAAAAGCAGCAACACCAACAAATAAAATCCAAGGAAAAGAACAAAGAGAAGTCAAGATGTATGGTTACACTACCATACGTCCAAGGTGTGACGGAACCGGTACAGCGTATTCTAAAACATCATGATATAACATCAGCTGTCAGACCCCACAGAAACCTCAGTCAAATACTGGTGCATCCAAAAGACAAAGTGGAAGACAAACACAAGACCGATTGTGTGTACCAAATTCCATGTAAGACATGCAATATGTGTTACTTTGGTGAAACAGGAAGAACATTTGGTACCAGACTTGAAGAACATAAAAAAGAGAAGTGGAAACAGTAACATCTAGACGTTTTACTCGCGAGGCAAGGAAGTGTTCGACAAACGTCGAACACAAATCAGCCATAACCGACCATGCAGACAGACGCAACTGTGTGATAGACTGGGAGGGTGCGAAAGTGGTGGATAAAGAGACGAACATGTGTGCGAGTTGGATAAAAGAAGCCATCTGGATTAGGAAGACGAAACCAACTATGAACAGAGACGAGGGGGGCTACAGACTAAGTCATGTTTTGGGACAGTCTGCTCGCCACGCCATCTAGCGAGCAGTGACCACTGAACATTCAGTTCCTGAAGAAGGCCGCTGATGGCGGTTGAAACGTTGAAGTGAGTAGAAATTATTAGTTGTGTAATCAGAAATTGTACTTGAATGATATACTTCCAACTTGATGAACATTTTAACGAACATAAATGTACTTCTTAAACAACAAGTGAGGCTGCACCGTGTTAAAGCCAGAGCTCATATCCGGGTAGAGATTTCTTATATGGGTTTTGGCTTTTCCATAATTATAGGGTACGTAGTATATTAGAGTAGCGACTCCAGCCAGGACGATATCCGAATTGCAGAGGATCTACCTGATGGTCTGTAAGGGTCATGATCATGGTTTTGATGATTTTTTCAAAGTTTTATGCGAAAAAAAAAATCCAAAATTTTATGCGATGTCAACGCTACTGGACGAAAATAGTTAGGTCTAGCAGGAC
>OZ024857.1:5340326-5372826 GCA_964017155.1 Oasisia sp. SBJ-2009 | reverse complement strand
GTTTAAACAGCTTCAAGGTAACTAAACACAATTTACCGGGCAAAACAATTACCTTTGTAATTTAACATTTATATTACCAATAATCACAACAATGACAATAATAACTTTAAATACAAAAGTCCATTCGCGACTCTTGGGAACAGTTTCTGACTTCCATTTTCATCATAATCGCCACCGCCACCGCCACCGCCACCGCCACCGCCACCGCCACCGCCACCGCCACCGCCACCGCCACCGCCACCGCCACCGCCACCGCCACCGCCACCGCCACCGCCACCGCCTGCGCCACCGCCACCGGAACCCACGCGGGTGAATTCGTTTGACCGGCGAGTGTTCGTTTTCGTCGGCCGGTGAAGTCAAGTCGCTCGCCGCCGTAAATAAACAGCGACAGAGTCACCCCCGATCGAGCGCGACGCCACGAACCACTCAACGCGCCGCCGGCACCGCTCCGCCGCTCGGCGTTGCCATGGCGACGGCCACGTGACCGGGTCGTTCAATGGGATGCCTGCCATAGCTCGTGGGTCGGCGTCGCAGAAAAGTCGACAGAACTGACGCGACGCTTGATCGGACGCCAGCGACGGGATTACGTACGTGACGCAGCGACGTCGATCGACGGAGAACAACCACGGGTGAGTGGGACGGGGACGTCGTTGCCTCGCGGAGAGGCGTCGATGGGCCGGCCGAGAACTTCTCGGAGCGGGCCGGGGACATGGTGTACTGTGTATCGTCTGCTCAGCTGGCTGCGTGCGTTTCTGTGAACGGTGCCAGCGCCGCCTATAAATAGATAGGAGGGATGGATAGCTCGTGTAATGAAACGGCCTGAAAGGAACGTCGATGATGTTCCAGAGCTGTGCTGGATTGAGATGGGTTTCGCACGAAACGTCTGCCGATGACTTTCCATAGGCCGAGGCGCATGATACTGCTGCCCGGTGGCCCAGAGTCGGTCACTTCCGGTTAATGTTGTTGTTGAATTTTGTCGAAACGTGGCGTGTCGGTGTTCAAATGAGTTATCAAAGTTGAAAAGTGACGTAGATAGATAAACAGCAGTGTATGTTTCACGTGCTGGAACTGTGCACGATAAATACACGCCTGTCTGTCACGGTCTCTAGTGCGAGTATCAAGTCCATATCTGGCGGAGTCGGCAATCGTCGTCCGATCTACAAATTGCTTCCGCTAATGAAAATAGTTGTAGATTTATCGTAGCCGCATAAAAAGTTCCACCTCAAAATAAGCAGCAATTAGTTCGGTTATTCCACGACGAGCAATCAATTGTAATACTGTCGTAACATCTACAGTTATGCCACTTAATTGGACCGCACGCACCCGGGAACATACCCGCAAACGCACGCCGGTACGCGATATAGGTTATTATAAAGCCCTAGATATATCGTAGAAATCCTAGAAATCTTTTTAATAATACCAAAAAGACCGTTTACGTAATATGTTCGTCACACATATATATATATATATATATATATATATATATATATATATATATATATATATATATATATATATATATATATATATATATATATATATATATAATTATACTAATATTCTATTGTATAGGAGATATCGTTGTGGGGAAAAACACAGAACAGGGAAGAGGGTTGGGAAGAGATTGGGGCGGACAGGGCAGTTGCAGGGAATGTGTGAGGAGAGGCCGAGAGCAAGAACTGGACATTTAAGAGAGCGAGAGATGGGAGAGAGAGAGAGAGAGCAAGAGAGGGAGAGAGAGAGAGAGAGAGAGAGGGAGAGAGAGAGAGAGAGAAAGAGAAAGAGAGAGACGGGGAGAGCGAGAAAGCGAGAGAAAGAGATAGCGAGAGAGGGGAAAGGGGGAGAGCACGCGAGAGCGAGAGAGATAGAGAGAGCGAAAAAGAGAGAGTTGACCAGTCGGGTTTGGAAGAGAATGACCGAAGATTGTTCCCTTGTGAGCTGACGTCACATAATATGCGGTGGTGCAGCCATTCGCTGTTGTTTCCAACTTTGACAAGCTCGGTCACGTTACATCAATTCACGCAGTTGTGTGAATAAATAAATGGCCACAAGCAGCAGTTGATATAATAATTTTATGTCTGTACGAATAGCACCCGCGCTATAAATGCAGCGTGGCTTAATACTTCCGGACAAGTCAATATGGTGTTCTACTGAACACGTTTACCAGGTATATAAAGCACTTTGAGCAGATCAAAATACAGGACACCGCGCTATATAAGAACTCATTTTCTGGACCAGCAGAGAGGATGCATGCAACAAAATGACTCGGTTGAACTAATAAAGAACACTTGTGACGTCGCTAACTATGTGAACTATGTCGTGAAAAAAGGACCCAGTTGACTGTTAGCTTTGTCAGCGTGATCCCAGCGGTTGAGGCCACATCCTCTCGCTTCCCGGCCAGATCCCCGCCGCTCCCACCTGGGGATGTGGGAGGAGGCACCGTCAGCTGTAATTTCCCGGTGGTCGTGACTCAAACACACTACAAATACCGTTGTTTGAAGTCGCATTCCGTCACTGGGGCCGCCCCCAGCAGCAGAGGGCCGGTGGTGCGGGACAAAGTTTAAACGAGAAAGGCTCTCAAAGTAACGTAATCTCGTTCTGCGTTTGTCTCGTCAAAATGTAAGAGAAATTATATTGTTCGCGAGCGTTCTTCAGTATTTCTCGAATGGTATTACAAATGTGAAGCAGTGTTAAATAATGTGTGCGTGTGTGCGTGCGTGCGTGCGTGCGTGCGTGTGTGTGTATGTTTGTGTGTGTATGTTTGTGTACGTGTGATCGTATGTACGTGTGTGTATGTATGTACGTGTGTTTATAAGTTTTTATGTATATATGTATGTATGTATGTGTGTATGTGTGTATGTACGTATGTATGTATGTATGTATGTATGTATGTATGTATGTATGTATGTATGTATGTATGTATGTATGTATGTATGTATGTATGTATGTATGTATGTATGTATGTATGTATGTATGTATAATTATATTCACGCCTTATGATATATTCGTCTGATAGCCAACTCGTTCAAACATGGTTGCACGTGATAGCAACCAGTACAACACTACCTGAAGAATATACCCCATTGGTTATTTATAATGCGCTGACGTGGACCACATGTGCACTGCGTGACGCTCACGTAAAGCCAGACAGATCGGACAAGGTTTACACACAGCACACACAGCTAGCGACACAACCCGCATTCCGTCGGTCAGCGACTCGCATTTAAAAACTAAAAACAAGGGCTAGGCACCTATGTCCGCCTGTGCGCATGCGTTGGTCTCGACCGAAGCTAAACCGCATAGCTTCGCACTGATACGTGGAATGTGCACCCGGGACCGAAACGTCGTTTATGATGACGAGCATTATCCTGGCAGGCGCGGTGGCGTGTGCCGCGTCATACCGGAAGTGATTTAGAATAATGAATGGTCGGGAGCACGGAGCGTGCGCGATATCGCCTGGCTCTTTATCGCTGTCCTCACGCCCGTCTCCGCATTCCCGCTCGCCTCGCCGCCGGCCGTGATTGGATCCGTGAACCAGCGCCGAGGTGACAGCACGGGCTTTTTACGTTGCCGTGGCGTAGAGCTTAAGGCGTCGCACTTTCTGTCTCCTTTCTGCCTCTCTTCTTCTCTTCTTCTGTTTTTCTCTTCTTCTCTTCTTCTCTTCCTCTTCGTCTCCTTTCTCTGGCTCTGGCTCTGGCTCTGGCTCTGCCTCTGCCTCTGCCTCTGCCTCTGCCTCTGCCTCTGCCTCTGCCTCTGCCTCTGCCTCTGCCTCTGCCTCTGCCTCTCTGCCTCTGCCTCTGCCTCTGCCTCTGCCTCTGCCTCTGCCTCTGCCTCTGCCTCTGCCTCTGCCTCTGCCTCTGCCTCTGCCTCTGCCTCTGCCTCTGCCTCTGCCTCTGCCTCTGCCTCTGCCTCTGCCTCTGCCTCTGCCTCTGCCTCTGCCTCTGCCTCTGCCTCTGCCTCTGCCTCTGCCTCTGCCTCTGCCTCTGCCTCTGCCTCTGCCTCTGCCTCTGCCTCTGCCTCTGCCTCTGCCTCTGCCTCTGCCTCTGCCTCTGCCTCTGCCTCTGCCTCTGCCTCTGCCTCTGCCTCTGCCTCTGCCTCTGCCTCTGCCTCTGCCTCTGCCTCTGCCTCTGCCTCTGCCTCTGCCTCTGCCTCTGCCTCTGCCTCTGCCTCTGCCTCTGCCTCTGCCTCTGCCTCTGCCTCTGCCTCTGCCTCTGCCTCTGCCTCTGCCTCTGCCTCTGCCTCTGCCTCTGCCCCTGCCCCTGCCCCTGCCCCTGCCCCTGCCCCTGCCCCTGCCCCTGCCCCTGCCCCTGCCCCTGCCCCTGCCCCTGCCCCTGCCCCTGCCCCTGCCCCTGCCCCTGCCTCTGCCTCTGCCCCTGCCTCTGCCCCTGCCTCTGCCCCTGCCTCTTCCCCTGCCTCTGCCTCTGCCTCTTCCCCTGCCTCTTCCCCTGCCTCTTCCCCTGCCTCTGCCTCTGCCTCTGCCTCTGCCTCTGCCTCTGCCTCTGCCTCTGCCTCTGCCTCTGCCTCTGCCTCTGCCTCTGCCTCTGCCTCTGCCTCTGCCTCTGCCTCTGCCTCTGCCTCTGCCTCTGCCTCTGCCTCTGCCTCTGCCTCTGCCTCTGCCTCTGCCTCTGCCTCTGCCTCTGCCTCTGCCTCTGCCTCTGCCTCTGCCTCTGCCTCTGCCTCTGCCTCTGCCTCTGCCTCTGCCTCTGCCTCTGCCTCTGCCTCTGCCTCTGCCTCTGCCTCTGCCTCTGCCTCTGCCTCTGCCTCTGCCTCTGCCTCTGCCTCTGCCTCTGCCTCTGCCTCTGCCTCTGCCTCTGCCTCTGCCTCTGCCTCTGCCTCTGCCTCTGCCTCTGCCTCTGCCTCTGCCTCTGCCTCTGCCTCTGCCTCTGCCTCTGCCTCTGCCTCTGCCTCTGCCTCTGCCTCTGCCTCTGCCTCTGCCTCTGCCTCTGCCTCTGCCTCTGCCTCTGCCTCTGCCTCTGCCTCTGCCTCTGCCTCTGCCTCTGCCTCTGCCTCTGCCTCTGCCTCTGCCTCTGCCTCTGCCTCTGCCTCTGCCTCTGCCTCTGCCTCTGCCTCTGCCTCTGCCTCTGCCTCTGCCTCTGCCTCTGCCTCTGCCTCTGCCTCTGCCTCTGCCTCTGCCTCTGCCTCTGCCTCTGCCTCTGCCTCTGCCTCTGCCTCTGCCTCTGCCTCTGCCTCTGCCTCTGCCTCTGCCTCTGCCTCTGCCTCTGCCTCTGCCTCTGCCTCTGCCTCTGCCTCTGCCTCTGCCTCTGCCTCTGCCTCTGCCTCTGCCTCTGCCTCTGCCTCTGCCTCTGCCTCTGCCTCTGCCTCTGCCTCTGCCTCTGCCTCTGCCTCTGCCTCTGCCTCTGCCTCTGCCTCTGCCTCTGCCTCTGCCTCTGCCTCTGCCTCTGCCTCTGCCTCTGCCTCTGCCTCTGCCTCTGCCTCTGCCTCTGCCTCTGCCTCTGCCTCTGCCTCTGCCTCTGCCTCTGCCTCTGCCTCTGCCTCTGCCTCTGCCTCTGCCTCTGCCTCTGCCTCTGCCTCTGCCTCTGCCTCTGCCTCTGCCTCTGCCTCTGCCTCTGCCTCTGCCTCTGCCTCTGCCTCTGCCTCTGCCTCTGCCTCTGCCTCTGCCTCTGCCTCTGCCTCTGCCTCTGCCTCTGCCTCTGCCTCTGCCTCTGCCTCTGCCTCTGCCTCTGCCTCTGCCTCTGCCTCTGCCTCTGCCTCTGCCTCTGCCTCTGCCTCTGCCTCTGCCTCTGCCTCTGCCTCTGCCTCTGCCTCTGCCTCTGCCTCTGCCTCTGCCTCTGCCTCTGCCTCTGCCTCTGCCTCTGCCTCTGCCTCTGCCTCTCCCTCTCCCTCTGCCTCTCCCTCTCCCTCTCCCTCTCCCTCTCCCTCTTCCTCTTCCTCTTCCTCTGCCTCCCCCTCTCCTTCTCCCTCCCCCTCTCGCTCTTCCTCTGCCTCCCCCTCTCCTACTGCCTCTCCATCTGCCTCTCCTTCTCCTTCTCCATCTCCCTCTCCGTCCCTCTCTTTTCTCACTTGAGTGATTCCGGGTGCGAATCATATTTTTCTATTCGTTCACGTCACGTGATGTCTATTCACTTGGTTGTATGACAGCAGTTGGCTACACAAACAGCGATGGACAGTTGCATATGACCCGATTTTGCGTAGTAACAGCATCGTGGTTGAATTCTTCCTGGAGGGATTATCTGTATGAAATACTGGTTTAAGGCATGTAGGCCTACTAACAGTAGGTTGATACAGTCAAAGAACTTTCTAACGTCCTGACTTTCACGTATACTGTAGCACAGTACAATGATACACGGCGCGTTACTGCCATGTCCTGAGCACGCGTCTGATCTGTCGACAACAGCGACTGTGTTACCCGCCTACTTTCGCTAATGATCAAAACACTGTATTTAAAGCATCATTACGTAAACATCCGCACATACTGAACCTGATCCGCTATGGTGCACAGGCGCATAACACCGGAAGAAAACGACAGGACGGCACCGACGAAAGCGCGATTCGTGTATCGATAATGATAAAAACAACCACGCCCGTTAGTAAACAAATCTGGATCATTAAACGGATGCGGGTCTTTCGTAAACCGTTACATCTGCCTCTCGTTATGTGTGTCGTCATTTAGACAGCTGCATCCGAAAGTCGGGTTAGCGTCAGCATAAGGGTGAGTTGTAGGGTCGGAATAACGCCTCGACAACGAGTGTAGTTTAACCTTAAACGCAGTAGCGAAGTGGCGCAGTGGCGCAGTGGCGCAGTGGCTCGAGTTTCGGACTCTAAATCGAGAGTAGCCAGACTCATGCTGTCTTGTTTAAGTTTATTTACTCTAAGTTGCTGCATTTCATTCAGCTGTGTGAATGAGTACCTGGTTGTAGACAGCGGTAGATATTAAATTTTTAGTATGAACAGTATTCGGGTATTAATCGCAGCATGGCTGAATAGTTTCCATATAGGTCGCGACGATGTTCTGTTGAACAGGTCTGCAATTGGATTTGCTTTGTGGAGTTCACGGACTGTACACTGCGCTACATAAGAACTTACTTTTAATGTTTACGTCGGTTCAATTCAATCAGTTTTATGAATGGGAATCTGGCTACAGACAGTGAAGGATGTAATGCGTGTACGTGTTCGCGCGGTCTGTATCCCCGCAGTGGCAAGTGACGCAGCCACAAGTGACGCAGCCACAAGTGACGCAGTCACAAGTGACGCGGCCACAAGTGACGCGGCCACAAGTGACGCGGCCACAAGTGACGCAGCCACAAGTGACGCAGCCACAAGTGACGCAGCCACAAGTGACGCAGCCACAAGTGGCAAGTGACGCAGCCACAAGTGGCAAGTGACGCAGCCACAAGTGGCAAGTGACGCAGCCACAAGTGGCAAGTGACGCAGCCACAAGTGGCAAGTGACGCAGCCACGTGTATTCGTTGGACCATTAAGTACCAGACTGATCTGTAATATACGAACTGTTTATGGCGGTAATCCTCGTACTGACGTAGACCTCTGTGATCTCTCGACCAGCAGGAAACACATAAGCACGTAACATCCGGTCACTTCCGGCCAGACACTGCGCACACATGTCATCGGTGCACCGAAAAACGGCAAACCTATCATCTACGGACCGGAAAATCCAGGCGGAACTATTATCTATGGACCAGAAAATCCCAGGCAAACGTATTATCTGCAGACCGCGATCACCCAGACGTACATAATTTATGGATCGACAATTTCCAGAAACGCCCCTAACGTAAGATTAGAGGCCGCTGAAAGAACCTCTTAGAAGTATGAAGTCGTCGGTGAAACGGCACACCACGGAGGCTGCGGGGACGGAGGTCTCGGTGTCAATTGACGAGTTCGCAGAACGTGTCAGATTTTACGTCACGGATGCCAACGCACGCTCCTTGACTGGAACTCAGTTAAACTCAGATAGTGCTAATAGAAAATGCGTGCGTGCGTGCGTGCGTGCATGCGTGCGTGCGTGCGAGCGTGCGTGCGTGTGTATTCCTCACAGAAGCATGTGCAAACCAAATATGATTAAGAGGTGGTCAGAGCCGGTCTCCGTAATGATTTACCCGTGGGTACAATTTTTTTTAATAACTTCGTGTACGCAGTATAACACCCCCCCCCCGCCGTGTATTCTAATCAATAACTGTTTGCATCAAAAACACAGTTCGGTGATTTTGAGAGCACCGTCTCGGATGCCGTATATGTCCCAATCTCGCGCAATGGAGCGGTCTGCGTATGGAGCTTTGTGAGCGAATGTGGTAGCTGAATCACATGAAAACCGTCTCGATCGATTAACCAGTATTTGCAAGTAGATAGGAGACTAAATCCTACAGGCCTGCCAGAAGCATATAGGTATATGAATGTGCTTGCTCGACTACAGACACATGTCACGCAAACATGTATGTGGCAGACGTGGCGGAAACATATGCAGTGTACCCGGACGACGATGAAAACAAAATATTCATTACTTGTTTGCATGTGCATGTTTAAGGGATTTATACAAAGCGTTTCAAAAAAATAAACGACAGTTTGGCATAACATTCAGATATTCTATGGATTGTCCCAAAATAGACTCTTGTTAGCGGGGTGAAATATGAGAGCAGGTATTAAAAATGTGATACATTTTATTGTGTCTTTGTCAAAATTCGTCCCACCGCCTGACATCCAACAATGCGCAACAAAACTGTTAGGGTTCGCCTGGCTTGGATATCAGGACTAATGTGCTAGTTGGTGTGATGAGGAGTGCATAGGGTCTTCAGCTAAATCCAGCCAAAACTCATGTTTTATATATAAAAAACAAACTGACTTACGTTCTTTTTGATCTTGGTACGTCAAATAATATCATTCCGAGAGGCTGAGTCAAAGGAGAACACACAAATAATTTTATTCCTAGAGACAAGTCAGAGGAGAACAAACAAATAGCATTAGTCGTAGAGACAAGGAGAGTCAGAGGAGTACAAACAACATTAGTCCTGGAGACAAGGAGAGTCAGAGGAGAACAAAAACAATAACACTAGTCCTAGAATCAATGAGAGTCAGAGAAGAATAAACAATTAAGATTAGTCCTAGAGTCAAGGATAGTCAGAACAGAATAAACAATTAACATTAGTCCTAGAGTCAAGGAGAGTCAAAGGAAAACAAACAAACATTGTTTAAGATATTGCATGGTTATCAAAATGTTCATTTTCACACTTTAGAAAAACAGAGCTAGAAGGCACGACGATTTCTTTTCCACTTTCTATCTATCCGGAGAGTATTTGTTCTGGGTGGCATATTATTAAATCTAATTACGAACGATTTAGTGAATAAAATCTCACGTACCTACTACACAATCCCATAAACGCACAACTTAGCCAGGCTAATAAAGCCTGCGGACATGCCAGTTCAGCGATACCTTCAGACAAGGTCATTTCGCAGAAATCAGCGTATTCACATCATGCCTTGTTTTACAGCCCGGCAAACACAACCGCAGGATAAACACGCCTCTTCTGTTTCATTCCTCGTAAGGCCCGTGCCAGGTGGACATAGTGTGGTGCCAGAGAACTAGCTATTGGCGTCAGGCTATACTGTTGATTTTCTCTGTCGACGCTATAGTGTAACTGTAAGTTCCAAACCGAAGTATCTGGGAGAGAGGCAAAGTGTAAGATATTACCCAGTGATGCACCGCGCGTTCATAGGCTGCGAGGTAACCACATAATGGCACCGTACAATGCTGTGGCGAAAACAGATCTTTGTATTTGCGTATCAAAGTTTATGATCAAGTTATGATAGAACTGTATGGTAACATTGACATATGCCTCAGAAGAGCGGGATACTCGTTTCGTCGCCGTGACTTCAGCTCTATCGCTGTTCTCGGCTTAGTTGATTACATCGATAAACAGTGGGGTGCTCTTCAAAGTGTAAGCAAACATTAAGAGGCCCGTGACGGGAGACATTCAAACAGGTCTAAGTGAAACAAACATTTCTCAAGACTTAGGGTGGAAGTCCCCCACCGGGTGGTAGTCCCAAAGGTGATCTGGATCCGCGTTTGACAGTCGTAATTCTCCTGTGACTGTTTCTTAGATGCTGTCAAACGTTGTAGATACCAGTGACACGGAGACATGACAAGTGGTTGTCCTGCAATAGTGTTCTTATAGGGCGAGATGTAAATGACGAAGAGACACAACAGTACAAAGACGGAGTGACGATATGGTAATACACGACTGGACAATGTCCAGGCACGAATAACATTATCAAGAACAATGAAAGGACCTACATTGGTAACAAACAGTGCACAACTCATACGTAATAAACATGCATAATGCAAACAATAATAATTAAACCAATATTGTGCAACATTTACACAGACTGACACACAGCTGGTAATATTGCTGTGGTCTGACCTTTATTCGACCTAAAGCGGAGATTGCCAAACCACTCCTGGACGAAACCACAAGGTCGAAGTTGCCTCCTAGTGATACTATATCTTACTCCCGCTCGATTGCTTTAGAACATCGTGAACCCGGTTCTTTGAAATCAAGATATGAAGTATTGATAGAATTGTTTAAAATAATATCAACATTGGGTTTAACAAAATAGCATGAATTTTTTTAAATGGTCAAAATAATTGATTTTTTCATTTATATAAATGTGTAATTTGTCAAAGCTATTTGGCAGGCCTACATAGGTTAGAAAATCGTGAGGGAAACATTTACACTACTGTGAACAATGATTCGGGCGTGTCAGGCGCAAGTGGCCTTTATGGATATTATATTATGATAAAGGTATATTCTTATATAGCGAAGTATCCAGTTCACATGATTGATCAAGCCGTTTTATACTTTATTCCCTGACAGACACGTTCAGTAAAACACCACGACTGATCTGTGAAGAATCCAATCACGTTGCAATGAATGTGCGATGATTGCTCGAACACTGTCTACAGCCAGAAACCCACCCATACAGTTGGGTGAACTGCGGCGATGTAGAGTGAACGTACTTGCCCAAGGTTCAACACGGCAGCACATGATTCAAATCCTGGTTGTCTTAGTTGAGAGTCTAAAGCTATGGCCACTGGACCATGTATTAATGATATACGTATTGTTACTATATACGAACAACAGCCGTATATGATATTTTATGAACGGGGCAAACTAGTACCCGACAATATTCAAGCTATAGTGTGGATATGTTTATTTTTTCTACGCAGTAGAAGAATAATATAACACATTTATTGTTTTGAAATTCGCCGTTGGTTAAGTGTGCTTATCGGTTTTGGGATTTCTACGTTGAGTCTTCATAACGTTACGCCCATTTTCTGCGACTGTTTCCAGGAACGCTGATCATCAGTCATGTTCTTTTCCATAACGCGAGAAACTGTTTAACTGTGCCATAACAAACTAAGCGTAATTTAATTTACGAATTCATCGAGGGGCAGCCTACTGCGTCTGTCTGCATGGAGAACCACCAACCGGAAACAGGCATTTTGTTATCAGTTAGAACTCAGTAGCGACACAGACGAATGTTAACGGACGATATCAGGGACTGAACAGAATACCGGTGAAAAAGTACTTAGGCCAACCAACTCGAAAAGAAAGATGAATAACGCAATTAGAACAAGATTAACAAAATAAGAACAAGACACGCACGATTTATAGGACATATCGTGAGAAAGGAAACGTTAAAACATAATAGTAACCACAGAAGAGATTGACGGGGAGAGATCAAGAGGACACCAGCGAAATTGACAAGCTGCAGCAAACTAGAAACGACCATGCGGTTTAGAGGGCAATGATCGTCAATGCCTGCGACAGACCTGGCTCGTGGAAGAAGAGGAAATAACCCAGATATTGGGAAGACTTAGAGGTGAACCCGGACTTAAGGTTCGTTTCACAATTCTTCCCTCTCGATGATACCTCGCCCGGAGTGGCAGCCCCCCGCCGTGACACGCACCCACACGCGAGGGATAATCATATCTAATTCGTCCGGGCCGAGTGGGGCTGGTCGGAGGCTCCTGTTGGAGAAGGTCACCGTAAGGATAACGCCCGGTGGGTGTTAACGTATCTGCCGATAAGACGAGACCGTCGGTGCGAGTGCACGCTCAGGACGGCCACGTAACCGCCACAGGGCCCGTTGACTCTCCCATCAGCGGTGGCAGCGTTTCTCGTGTGTCAGATTGTAAACAATTTGACCTGAGAACATCACGAAACGTCTTCACACGCACATGTACCTTGTCGATGCTGTGTCAAAAGAACATCTGCCTCAAGATCGTGTAATAACATGCGTGCACGATACATATTGAGAAAGATAGCCACGTCATTTCACTGCCAATACATTCCGCCATCAAGCCTACTAATACGCCTGCCCATTGCAATTAGTTCGTAGCAAGAACTGTTTTCCGGTACCAGCAATGGGTTAGTTAACATTTTTTTTTTTTTTTTTAAGAATGTCTACGTTTATTGGTAAAGTATATAATAATAACACAAGTTACATTAAGTGTATATAGTGGTCCATTATATGCGTTCTTTTGATCAGTATTGCAAATGTTCAAAGCACAACCACGATGTTATACTATTATTGTTTTCATCAACAGCCTCTAAATGTATAAAGTGTATGATATATAGCTCTTCCTAGTCGCTGATTGTTCTCTGGGATACTGTATAGTTTTTATGTCCAATCTACAATACCATCATATGAACGGCAATAGCAAGTATTATACGCTCACGTTAGAAATACCACCGTATTATATATGTCTTAGTTTGTTAAGCGTTTCTTTTTAATATTTAGTACGTGTAAGTCAAGACGTTGCTGTGATAAGTGGGCTTACACATCGAACCAGACCCCGCCCCGTGACTTCACTTCACCAACTTATAATGATGATACGCCCTGCAAAGTTTAACTGCGTAGTTACCATTTCTTTTGGCGGCGTATTCCGCCGAGAATGATCGATTGGTTCTCGGCAAACCTACACTTGCGAAAATCGACCCGGCCGTACTGTGTCGAGGTTTTCTCGGAGAGAAAACATTTGCATTTTACGAAAACAAATTCCTGCATTGAGCGGTAGTGTGTTAAGTGTCAGTGAGCGTGGATTTCGAAAATAGATGTTTTCTCACAGCGCAGAAGTGACACGATCTGTACTTCGTGTTGTTCGTTGCCAGCGGCGATTTAGTTCCCGTCTAGTAGGGTGCGCCCCCCCCCCCCCCAGCACCCCATCGGGTGTGTATGTTTGAAAACCCGAAAATACATCACGCATGGTGCGTGGTGGTTTGCTTGGCGTTATTTATTTGGGAGAAAATAGAATCACTAAAGTGGCTTTACCTGTTAAGTCTAACATATTGGTCGTTTACATTCACTCAATTTGTCTATTACGAGAACCGGAAGTGTGATTGGTAATGTGCTGGCTGCCATGACACTTCAGTTGAAGTATTCGTTGTGATTTGGACGCCATTTTGGATCATTCAGAATCACGTGCCCCAAAACATGTTTTGGTGATTGTGTGTGTGACGAATAGAACACATGTTTACATGCGGACTCAGGAAGACTACCCCGTAACTGGGAACACCGCCAGTTCCCGTGGATACCGTGGGAGATGAAACATGCTATCTGGTGAATATATTGTGGTTACCAACCTCATGACCCCGCTCTATTTCCGCTATGTCTATCCCCCAGATACAACAGAACAGGTTTATATTCAATATGCTGCATGGGGATTATACGGTGCCAAAATAACACTGCTTGGCTATGCAGATTCCCAGTGTAAGGTCATCCGCAAATAGGACAAATAATTCAGCCACGCGCTGAAGACATGTTCATTTTGAGGCACAGAAAACTCTTCTTCCTTGGCAGTGACAAGTAAAACTCCGAATTTGGACTGGTATTCCTGACGCGAACGTCGTTGTAAACTCAAATCTCTTATCCAAGAGACCAACTTAATCATGTTCCATCCAATAGCGACAAATGTTATATACACTACAAATATTATAGGCCTATTCAAATAGGATAAACCTACTCTAAAGGGTGGAGAAATACAGCAAAACCTACACATCACATCGTTTTGGTGTTTTACACCAAACTAAACCAGACTAACTAAAAAATAACGAAGCAACTCGCAATCGCGACTAATAACTGTAAGCCTTATATCAAGTTTATTTTACCACCAATGTTCCATAGCGCTTTGTAAATCTCGCCATGTAAAGCAAACGTTTCCGTCAGCGAATCGTTACGATTAAACGTATGCAATTGGTGTTTGTTCAACTAATCGTATTGTGTTAACCTCGATCGATTGTCCGTCGTTCAATCAGATTAGTTGCCTGTTGCTGTTGCTACAGCGACTTTAGACGATCTGACATTTCCGTTTGAGCACAAGATCCTGGAGAAGCGCAACCCCCGCGGAAACACGTCGGAACTGAATCCGAAGTTTTCATATAAACCAGTTTGATAACTCGATTTAACAGTTCGTTTCGGAATGCGTTTCGTAGCATGTGAACCACCGACCAAGAAATTGGGTTTAACCAAACATTTAGTAACAGTTATTTTATTCTTGTATTTTTCTTTCTTTCTGACGTGAATGAAATACAAGTTTGCAAGATGCGCAGTAACGAAGAGCATTACCGTTCACACGATACAATACACTCTGTAGCGACAGTTTCAACAGAGCACAATCAGTATGCAAAAAAAACGATTTATGTGTAAACCTTTGATCATGTTTATAAGCAAGTTGTGTTTCGTACACCCGAAGCAACTAGGTCAATGTAGAATTAACTACATTACACAGACAGACACATGACCAGTAAGAGGATGAAAACCCAATTCAGCTCAGTACAATAACTGCTCACAGTACCATAAGAACACTGTCACTGTAATACCAGATTCGTGCTTGAAACAAAACTGGACGCACAAGTAAACCGGCATCGCTGTTCTACACGGGAACTAATGTTCACTGTTTACGTAAAGGCATGCAGATCTAGCCAATCGCGAAAGGTTATCGGTAACATAAGACAAAGAGGAGTGATTGAGTGTAAACTTTATGTCAGACACTGGTCTGTTATGGGTGTTAGTTATAATAAAGAATGTCGTCGAAGACTACGAGAATCTCGCGAAGTTATGATATTGATACGTCTATGACGTCATCACGGCACTAACACTAACCGTTGCATATCTGTGTGGCGAGTTACATAAAATGTGTTCCAAAATGTGCGCCGGGACCAATTATTTAGCGACGCTTTCTCGTTGCGTTTTGTGCGTGGGTTCCTAGTGAATATCGCTTTTAAATGCATCGTTAATGGGGAACCTACAATGTCGCTAGGCGGCGCTGATATGCAACAAGGGGCTGTGACGTATTCGCGTTCTTTACCCGAGAGAGCGCTGTTTAACTTTGGTTCAGTTCATCTATTAAGTCTTTTATTCTCCAAATGTTCTTACTGTAAGGCATATCTAGAACGTGTGTCAACAAATACTGTATATAATGAATTATTATTGCGTAACGAGGTAGCGGGACCTGGCAGTTAACGGCACAAGGCCTGAGCTGCGTAACGGCTCCACCTGGATTATTAGTTCTGTATGTTCCCAATTGGTAGGCCGGAGTTCAGTGTAATAAATGAGAATAAAGAGGCGTGTATGCTCCAGAAATGGAGCCACATCCCTTTTGGATGGTGGCTGTCACTGGTCATCTCTGCTGTGCAAATTACTTCTATTCTCTCTACAGCTGATGCTAGTAGCTCTGTGGCTAGCCAGGACCAGACCATGCACGACACGTCTCCCCGCACTGTCTGATTGTCTTAATGGTGACCGCCCTTTCCGTGCTACGAGAGACAAGATCCACACAGAGCTCCCTGGGCGTGTTCCTTTATTCTCAGACCAGTTGCCGCCTTCACCTGACAAAATAAATCACGACCTGGCGTTGAGTCGACGTTGTGGGTCGCTTTCTGGAGTAATGGTTTATCCCGAATTAACCGTTGACCCAATGCCGGAGGTGTCCTCCGCAACGCCTCGAAGTCTCGTGAACACCGACTTGGTACAATCCATGCGATACCGAAAAGTAGAGAAAACCATTTTATATTGTGTTCGGTGATATTGTACTGATCTAATATATGATACTATATATCGGATCAGTACAGAGCCATGTATACGGTGTACGTAGATAACGGGAGAACATTAATTTATAGAATTTATCTTAATTATGTGTATTTAATCATTTATGTTTAGAACGCTGTCACTGATTTAATTTTATTGTTTTATTTTTTTTTATTTTAGGGTCGTATTTAATGTTAAGCAAATTTGTATGCACTTGTGCGTAGCTATGTATTCACATTGAACATCAAGCCACTAAACACGACGGACAGCTAAAAGGTTATCCCTCCTGCAGTACATATCAAATTAAGCCACATCCGTAGCGTATGAAGCGATTGGTCCATGAAATTCCAGTATGCTGCGTCTATTTCAGGATTGAACAATATGGCTATCAGGATTAAAACCAAGATGGCAAATAGACAAAGAAGCCTCCGGTTATCAGGAGACCTGTATTTGTTTGATATCTAAGCGTAATCCGCCATTCCGTGTCGACTCCTTTTAGAATGGGATAAAGCCGCCAAGACGAGCTAGTCAGAACAAGTGTGGTCTGACGTCATAATCAGTCCCCGTTGTAGCGCTTACATTGTTCCGGTCGTTATAAACTTTCCGACTGACGTTTCTGCGCATGCGCGATAAATGTAAAATCATTAATGTGCAGCGAAACGACAAAGCATTTTTGGTGTAAATGCCACGGGCTGTTCGTTAACTCTCCTGAAATTATTACTGTGAAGAGTTGCATAAAATGTCGTTCAATACAACAACAACAACAACAAAATATCACCCATGTTTAAGTCACTGTCACGGGGATTATGGCGCACTACAGTCACGTGATTTACGCTTGCTATTAAAACATGCCTCAACACTTGTTTGCCTCGCGTTAATTTGCGACAAATAACTTTGCTGAGAGGTTATATACATCCTAACGAACAACCCGTAGTATTTAGAACATAATTGCTTTGTCCTTTCGCTGCATATTGATGATTTTACATATATCGCCCATGCGTAGATACGTCAATCGGAACGTTTATAACACCGGAAAATGTAAGCGCTACACCGTTCCTTCGGTGACGTTACGTGTTGTCCTTTTGTGATTCGCTGGAAAACAAATGTAACGTAATGCTGGCGTCACGTCACGTCACGTCACGTCACGTCACGTCACGTCACGTCACGTCACGTCACGTCACGTCACGTCACGTCTTGTATTGTACGTCCTCTCGTCGTTCACAGGAACGTAATACGGGTCATAATACGTAGCCTCTCATAGTTCAATGGAATGGAATATAACGGTGGTGTTTTAACAAGATTTAACAAGATTGCCACCTAGAGATTCAACTCTAGCTGGCAGGTGGAAACAAACATTTCTCAAGACTTATGGTGGAAGTCCTCCACAGACCTAGGCAGTGTTACTTCGTGTCCTGTCATAGTTCACTGAAGTGTAACGTAACACGGGTGTCACTTCGTATCTCTCGTCGTCCAACTGAGCAACGGAATGTAACGTAATAATGTTCATTAGAAGTCTACTTCCGGTGTTTATAGTCCGCATTCTTGGAAACATTAAACCCATTTACGAACAAAACATCTAGTGTGATTCTGACGTCAATGCATACGGACAAACTCGATTCAACGGTGTACAATGTGTTTGGAATGTTGCCTTGAACGGTACATTAGGGCCTTGGGCCAAACCCAAATGAGTATATGACGGTCGCAAATAGCCACTTGCGTTTGCGTGGTTCACCGCAAACCATGTTTTTGTCGATGCTGTTTTCAAGCCTGAAGAATGGCATATGTTTGTTTTGTATATTGGCATGCATTACGTCTGGAAACAATCGCTGAATGTGTTACCTTCGATTGTGGTAATATTTTGCATTCAGTACAATTCCATTGGATTCTCGAGAGAAATGTCCCCAAAACTGCTCACAGTCACTCGATTAATCTACCATGTTACTGTTTGTGTATGTCATAATCATAATGATGTCCACAGCTTTCGTTAGTGCTGCATACCAAACATATTTACTTATATGTATTGTATTACATGGACAGCGTTTCATCTGCCAAATCATTAGATACCGCATGCTTATTTTTTCTTATACAACTATCCCTATTTTTATCGCAATGATAAATGTATTTACGCCGCAATGTTTGCATAATAATTTTATGTGACAGAATGTCGTCAGACAACACCAAGAGTTTGACATCCATTTTGAAGACTTGGCAGTCGTTGTTTCAACGTAATATATCACGTGATTGATTGTTACTATTTCACACAGTCATCCAGATGAATCAGATACTCGCAACCAGAATGTTACGTATCAACTATCAGGTATCAGACAGGAAATTATTTGGCTATTGTGTCTGAAGTCCCAAGATCCTTACTACGTACGTCATGGCAGTTATTATATTGAAGTTAACTTGTTCCAATGAACAAAACCGTTGTGGTGTAGTTATTGCCACTGTTGCTACAGCCTTAAGTAGCTGTAGATGTGCGTCATCAGCCACGAGAAATCACGAGAAGTCGTAGGCTACGATGAATCCCGCGATATGATATCGACGAATGTATGTCCACGCGAGATATGCAGGAAACGGACAACGTTATTGCAGGTGTTCGTGGATATCGCGAGACAGCCATCGTTACGTACAGCTGGGTGGCAGCCTTGATACGTGGCAACGGACATCGGAAACGTTGCGTGCGAATCAAAATTCCGGGTGTAATTTCACGAAAAAGTCACATTCCATGCTGTTTATTTCATCTGGGATGGGCGGTGTGCTCGACTATTTATAGCGAGAGTAACATATTTACTGTTGTGTCCGACGCTAGACGCACCGCGTGTTGTCTTAATAGGCGGGTCGTTACATCGGCGGCGGCGGAAGCTGAACACTGACGGCTTACGGAAATAGTTCGCTAATTTGTGCACATTCATATTGTTTACCCAGACACACGAGTGCGTTGGTGTGTAAATGTGTACATTACGGCGCTGACAGACGTATGTCGAATTGTGTGACTGTGTTAATAATTTGGTTAATAAATGTGTAATATAATATTTGGTCTAATATGTGCATATACAAAAGCATAGATACCGGAAACCGGAAGTCGTCTGCTTCCTTAAATATTTCGCGTTCAGCCTGTGTTCTTTTGCTGAACAGGATATTGCGTTGGAAAACACTAAAATGGCGACAGTCCGTTGTTTTTGATATCGCGTCGTCTATATGGAGCCTACTGATAGAGCTGTATAGTGACAGGCGAGGTAGTGTAGTGGTTAGCACGTCCGCGTGATATGCTAGAGTCGTGAATTCTTGTATCCTCGCTAGGTGGCGTAGTAGATACCCGTGGCAGCTATTGTACGCAATGCTTCGACATCAGCACATTCAGTTGTACCTATCCTAGCAACTGACATTATCGATCGCGATTGTACCATCTTTGGCCAAAATGCGGACATATCAAAGTCGAATCAAACGACTCGAGAGAATCGCACCCATTCAACCGATACCGTGTAGTCAAACTGCTTTTACCTTCTGAACATTGCATTTAGCATCAGCATCGGTTGACTCAAAGTATTAGTAGCTGAGCTACGATACGTCGTTACCAACATGAGGGTTACGTAAAGGGGTGCCGGTGTCGTGCTTACATTTGTCCGGCGTCATAAACGTTCCGATTAACGTATCTGATCATGCGCGATAAATGTAAAATCATTAATGTGCCCCGAAAGAACAAAGCATTTATGAAATAAATACTACGGGTTGTTCGTTATGATGTATATAACATCTCAGCAAAGTTATTTGTCGCAATTTAAAACGAGGCAAACAAGTGCACCATAATCTGTGACAGTGATTTAAACAAACGTAAGATGTTATGGTATAGAACGAGATTTTAAGCAACTCTTCACAGTAATCACGACAGGAGACTTAATGAACAGCCCTTGGCATTTATACCAAAAATGCTTTGTCGGTTCACTGCACATTGATGATTTTACATTTATCGCGCATGCGCAGAAACGTCAATCGGAAAGTTCATAACGACCGGAAAAATGTAGTAGTCACTTAGTAACATCCTATGGCGGGCGAGGATGAACCCAATACGCGGACCAGGCAACGGACGTACTTAAACCTTGGTTATCAGTAGTGAGGATCGTGTATCACTCGTGACGTGGAGTTGGAGATTACGTTCATTGTCGGTTCCGTCTCGTTGATTTGGTACGTAAAAACACCGAGGACGACAAGTATCGTGACAGTTTCGTGACAGCGTCCACCGTCGGTGTCAGTGTCGCTTCGTGAAGGTAGGCGTAAAAAACTATGGAAAAAACTGACCAGTTGAACGAAGCCTCATAAACCATCAAATCTGAGTAGCCACAACATATTTAAACAGGCTAGTCACCAGATAGAACATTGCCAAGCGTTGGAAACAAGTAAAAAGTAAAGACAGGTTCTTACGTAGCGCAGTATCCACTCCTCAGGACCGTTCAAAGCACTTTACACTTTACTTCCCTGACAGACCTGTTCACTCAGACACCATCTCGGCTTCTGGGAAGCATCCAGCCATATGCTACAATTAATGCGCGAAGGCTGCTCGTACGCATATCCACCACTGTCTATAGCAAGATACTCATTTATATAGCTGAGTGAACTGGAGCAATGTAGAGTGAAAACGCTTGCTCAAGGTCTTAACGCCGCAGCACAGGATTCGAACCCGGGTTCTCGTAATTGAGAGTTCGAAGCTCTACCCCTGAGCCATTGCGCTCAATACTAGTTGAACAAGACATAGTATACGCGAGAGTATCGCGAGATATCCGCGTAGTCCAAGTAGATCAACATGTGTATGACGGCTCGGCCCACCTGTCCATAGTCATCACTGGCCGAGTGTCCGGCAGATGTGTGTTCCCGACCGGCGCCTTCAGACCGCTCCCTAGCCCAGGATAACCCGAGGGTGCATGGGATCTTGAGGGAGGGACAGCTGCCCCGTCCGTTCCTACCTGGGAGAACAACAACGGTTCCGGTGCGATGGGCGGTGGCTATTCCCAGAGTAGTTTATGACCACTGTGACGTATGCGGGGCCGTCCGTCACGTCGTATTTGGTCAGTGCTGTATATTCTAGAACCTGTGATAGTTGGGCATTATTCCCGCATTAATAGGCTGACTTTGGGGAGGTGTAACTGCATCTCTCCACAGGAGTCATGGTTCACCCTCTCGTTCTGTCACCGTTGTTCTCATCGCACCTCACCTATGTCCTTCCAAATGGCGATGAATTGAAAAACAAAGGTAGTGGCTTATAGAATTGGTTATATATATGTACAATTTATGATGACGCCCTGGAGTGCGTGTGTGCGTGCGTATGTGCGTGCGTATGTGCGTGCGTGTGCGTGAAATGTGTAAGTAATACCTACAGGAAATGTTGTTTGAAAGTACAGTACACGATAAGCGCATTCATTCAGCTTCTGAGGTGTCGCCGGACATTTCTTTGCGACTGTATTTGTGCCTTCGCCTCCCGGCCTCTGTTACGCATTTTTCAATATGCCGCCTGTACATGTAGTTTACATATATACAACATATGTACCGCTAAACGCCCACCGATTTACCCACTCGCAGCTTGGCACGCGTTGCTAACGTGCAGCGACCGCGGGGGCGATAATAGGCGTAAGAACGCAATTCGATCGCCGGAGGTCTCGTAATAAAAACGTTCGGAAATGTCACAGGATCGCAGAGATATCGCTACTCGTCTGACTGTTGAACCTAATACGAACTGGCAAATATGATATGTTAATATTTAAAGTGAATGTTGACCTTTAAATGGCATATGACACGTTTGCTGACAGTTAATCGGGTCTCGTACGATGGGTCATGATCGTCAATGTCACCCGACGAATGATTTAAAATGAGGACATTTGTACCATTACTTAGTGGTAATTTTTTCCTCAGAACTCCGCAAACTCCCATCGACTGGCTAGCCTGTAGGCATATATATATATATATATATATATATATATATATATATATATATATATATATATATATTGTGGTTACGACGTCTTGGTCTTACGATGTCTGATTTATTGTATAGATCATTAACGCCAAATTCGTCTTTCTATGCGGGCACTGCTAGTGGTCTTTGGGGTAAATCGTCTTTGGCCTGGTGCGTGTCGTCCTCAGTCGATATTTTAGGTCCCAAGTTCAGACGGGGTCGAAGTCAACGGTGTCCCCGGGTCAGGAGGGACACAGACCAAACGACCAAGCGTGGTTCGGGTGTTGAACTCGGTGCGCCGGCATGAAAGGCGGATGCACTAACTACTACACTACGGCGCTCTACGGGTGGTAATTATAAGGAAATATTCGCAGAAACAGTCGTACTTTATACCCATTTTACAGTCTTTTTGGCATCAAACAAGTTCATAGGTACTTCCGGTTTGGGTCGCGTGCCTCAGCGATACCGGCATGAAAGGCGGATGTAATGGATGTTTAACTTGAATGATTTCTTTTACCATTGGGCTATTCCTAGGGTTAATTAAACATAAAAATGGGTGACAGTGCGGTGGGCTCTTTACATTTACCTTATTTTAGTACTAAGAACAGTATACTTTAAATGAGCAATAAACAAGATCAAACTAAAGAAAAAAAATGTCACTAATAGGTCACATTTCTTCTTAGCAGCACCTGCTGGGCTTACAAACGAAGTGGACTGACGTGAACTTCGTCGAATTAATTAGGGTCCTGGTGTTTGGTGCCAACTAGAAGGCCACCCAGTTAATGATGGCGATTTACTTGGATAATTCCTAAACCGATATATTGTGTGATCAAATAGGGTACAGCACCCTAAGAAGACAAATGGTATAGGAGCGGGACCAGTTGGTACGATGCCGATAGGGTCATCACGATATCAGCATCAGTGATGACGTCATGCTGACTTTCCAAGGGACGTCACCACGGACAAGGTTCTCGTGTCAGCGACGACTGGACATAAATCCCATGCGAATGTTCCTCTGTCAGCCGTCAATTAATGTCAATCGACCGACTTATGGTAATCGTTAAGACAAAGCAAACGCATTGTGACAGGTGCATATGTCGACGTTCCTAACGGCTTGGTCACGTGGTGTGGTCACAACGATTACTCCACACAGTGGCCCAGTTTCCGGACATCACAGGAGGTCGGAAAAATTGGCAGAGAACCGAGAGGCGAGGGCGAGTGTGAGGCTCAGGGGAGGGCGTTCACATGCGTGCATGTTATGACTAACCTAATCATGAAATCGGGGGTCACCACAGCGCGAACTGTTTAAACTCAGCTGAGACAGTCGAACCAGCCGCACGCGTTCCACAAACACGAATTTCCCGGTCCGGCGCAATAAAGATTTATTGTATTGTAACACGCACGCACTTACGTCACAAACACACAAACGTACGTACGCGTGTTACATCTTACGAGATTTATCATCTAACAAGTTGCGGCATTTCAATACCAAACTCTGACATTGATGCCATCTGAAGGGTTCAGTTTCATGTTTCAAAACACACAACACACAGTTTATAACGGGTGGGCTGAGCCGGAACGTCTGCACCACTCCGCAGTCGAATCGTAACATCGGAAGACGGAGCTTTGGAAAAAGACTTGTCGATCTTAAGACTACCAAAATCCTCCCAAATCCCAACAACTAGTCCCCTTATCTAAATATGATTTTCGGTGGGCTAATACTATCTCACTTCCACCAGAAATACTGTGGAGATTCAGCCCTTTCCCCAAGCCCCCTACCTCGGTTCACGATCCTAACAGATCTCCACCAAAAGATAATTCCCCTGTGCGGTCAGGGCGATACTATCATAATATTATACTGAGTTTGTGTGTTCCGTTAGCGGTCCCTACGCACGAATGTCAGAGGCTCGTGAACTGAGCGGTCACTGCCCAGTACTGGTGGACTAGTATAGTAAAGCCTGGTCCTCTGCACCGTCAACTATCCACTTGGGCAGCAGCTAGACTACAGTAATAACATGAAATGGAATCACAAAATAATCGTTCAAGTAGCCGTAGCAACTGGTCTGATAACGCTGACATAATCCTACATTTCTCGGTTGCTCCGCCAATTTACTGCCGTTGTGTGTTCATGTAACAAGTAATTGCCTGTGTTTAAACGACGGGTCGCTGTAATGACGAATCACAACGACTGGGCTGACCTCGGGGCAGTTTCCGTCTCAAGTCCGTCAGCAACATGCCGAAGCAACAGCACTGTTATTCGGTGTGAATGACAGTATTCGTGAACATTAATGTCCGTATGCATATTCACTGGACCGACTCCTACAGATGGTTGGGTCTAGACCCTACGCCGTCCCCGCAACAGTACGCACTGTGTGTAGTGGTGGCATCACAAATTGACTGCGTATCTTCATTGTGCATATAGCTGTGTGTGTGTGTGTGTGTGTGCGTGTGCGTGTGCGTGTGCGTGTGCGTGCGCGTGCGCGTGCGCGTGCGCGTGCGCGTGCGCGTGCGCGTGCGCGGGCGCGGGCGCGGGCGCGGGCGCGGGCGCGGGCGCGGGCGCGGGCGCGGGCGCGGGCGCGGGCGCGGGCGCGGGCGTGGAGGTGTGGGTGTGGGTGTGGGTGTGGGTGTGGGTGTGGGTGTGGGTGTGTGTGTGTGTGTGTGTGTGTGTGTGTGTGTGTGTGTGTGTGTGTGTGCGTGCGTGCGTGCGTGCGTTCGTGCGTGAGTGTGTGTGTGTGTGTGGGTGTGTGGGTGTGTGGGTGTGTGGGTGTGTGGGTGTGTGGGTGTGTGGGTGTGTGGGTGTGTGGGTGTGTGGGTGTGCGTACGTGCGTGCGTGCGTGCGTGCGTGAGTGCGTGAGTGCGTGAGTGCGTGAGTGCGTGAGTGCGTGAGTGCGTGAGTGCGTGAGTGAGTGAGTGCGTGAGTGAGTGAGTGCGTGAGTGCGTGAGTGCGTGAGTGCGTGAGTGAGTGAGTGCGTGAGTGAGTGAGTGAGTGCGTGAGTGAGTGAGTGCGTGAGTGAGTGAGTGAGTGAGTGAGTGAGTGAGTGAGTGAGTGAGTGAGTGAGTGAGTGAGTGAGTGAGTGAGTGAGTGAGTGAGTGAGTGAGTGAGTGAGTGAGTGAGTGAGTGAGTGAGTGAGTGAGTGAGTGAGTGAGTGAGTGAGTGAGTGAGTGAGTGAGTGAGTGAGTGAGTGAGTGAGTGAGTGAGTGAGTGAGTGAGTGAGTGAGTGAGTGAGTGAGTGAGTGAGTGAGTGAGTGAGTGAGTGAGTGAGTGAGTGTATCCGACTCCTTTATCACAATTGTATATATATACAACGAACGACCCATGTATATTCCATATTTTCTTCTTTTTTAAATCTGAAATTCTTGCGGGTATTGTTTTCTTTTTTAATATACGTAATAATTACGTAATGAAAACCATAAATACGTTTTTTATCCAAATAAGAGAAAAAGGCAAAGCTGTCGCGTGCACACGGATCAACAACGCGATTTAATCATGTGTAAGCAAGACTGTGGTCGTAATAATCGTCGGCGTGACATCGATACCCTACATTCGATACGCTAAGCCTCATCGGGAATTTGGCGCGTGAGCAGACGTCGGCGATGGTTTAATACCTCGGGACGGGGAGCTGCACCGTGGCGTCGATGGTTCGACAGTAACACCAGTAGGCCTAACATCGCCTCAGAGAGCCGCGGCTGACGAATAGGCAGGCTACAGGCAAGTGCCCTGCAGGGCAGATTTAAAGAAAACGTGTACTGACTGTAGTTGAATAGGCACAGAAATACGTTTGTGGTATAGAGTGTATTGGCAGTGAGTGTGTAAAGTTTTTGAAAATCTGATCTGGTGGAGTGGTTTTGCCACATTTGTACACATTTCTACACGTGAACGGTGGATTACATATGTATAAGGAAAATATGTAGATGTTTGGTTTGTAGATATTTATCATGTCCGGTATATCAGAAACATGATTACAGTGTCTGTGAACATGTTTCATATCTTTCATGGACAGTTATTTGAGAACAAACTGACAGTTTAAAATGGCCGCCAACGAGAACGAGGCTCCATGACCTGCAGCGACGTAGTCGTGACGTAGCTGCACCGAGCACGCGCTGGCGGGATGTGAATGGTGACATGTTGCACCCACGCTGACCAGCTCAGACCCTGGCACACACCCGGCCAGGAACCAACACGGACGGACGCGTTTAGCTCGAGCTTTAGCACAGATTAAGGCCACATAAAACGAACAGAACCGTTCGCGGCCGCGCCAGCTGTCGTGAATTCCACCCGCCACTCATTTTTACGTCTAACTTTTGATGGGAAAGAAATAAAAAACTGCATTTAGAATGAAACGATAAATGATCGGAACATCAAGATCGCTTGATTCGCCGAATCGCAATGTTGGCGACGGTTGTATTTCGGATTGGAAATTCACACGACTTCATAGCAAAGAAGGGGATACATTGCCTGGGTTTAGTGTATTGCTAACATTTCATTTGCACTTTTTGTGAGACTTCGTTTGAGACCAAAATAGTCTGTCAATCAATTAAAATTCAACAAGCCAAATGCTTGATGTACGATTGGAACACACAGTGTGTGTACAAATATCTATGGCAGTGTGCATGCATGTGTGCGTACTCATGCGTGTGTATGTGGTTTGTGTGCGTATGTGCGTGCGTGCGTATGTGTGTGAGTGAGTGCGCGTATGTATATGTTCGCGTGCTGGCGTGCGGGAGGGAGTGCGTGCATGCGGGCGGACGTGCGTGCGGGCGTGCATGCGTGCGGGCGGGCGGGTGAGCGGGCGGGCGTGCATGCGTGCGTGTGTGCGTGCGTGCGGACGTGCGGACGGGGAGGACGGGCGGGCGATCGTGTCCATGAGTTCATGAATATATACAGTGCAGTGGTTCATTTCTCCCCGAGAGCCTCTGAGCCGTTGCCGGGGCAACATAGATGTGTGAATTGTCGAATCTCGGTCGGCAAAAGATGAGTCAGAACTCATCGTATTAACGCCTAGGGAGTAGGTAGACGCGCGACAATGGATACTATATCAACCTCCACAAACCAGCTCCGGTCTTTAAGGTTATAAACACAACATCGTTGCAACGTTGTTGCTGTTGACATTGATGCATAATTACATGAACGTTATTATAAATATGCCGCGATATACACACACAGAGCGCGTGTGTTCGTTGCCTAGTAGCACACACGCGTCTGTTAGGTCGGACCGGGATCACGGCAATTCATCCCGTCTACCAGATGAAATGACGCATACTTTTTTGCGGTGAAACGCTTCGAGGCATTAACGGAAGACAAAGAAAACGCGCTCAGTGTTGCGTTGGTTGTCGCGTCAGTGGCGATGCTCACTCAGACCGTCTCGTCTGCCTTCCTGTGTAACGTTGTAGTTTGCCGTCAGAGACGACGTTGCGACCGTGTGTGTTGACTCGTTGAGTGGACTGGCGTGTCTAACGTACGATTTCTTTCGTGTGTTGCAGATGTCGAGATGAGTATCCTGGTGGATGAATATGAGCCGGACGTGGGTAAGTGCTTGGGTATTTATGTCCACTGTTTAGAGATTCCTTTTCAGCAATAGTCGTGAGTCATACTCGGCGCGTGACGCATAGACGTGATCATCCCGTAGTCGTTTTTTTTCTTCTGTGGTTGCCATTGTCGTCGTAATAGTTGTTGTTGTCATAGTTCCCTTGTAGTCTGGGGTGTGTATAGCCTTTCTGGTGGTTGTTGAGTTATGCTTCCCTTATCATTCTGTCCCTGTTCTCGTACTGCCGGCCCAGTAGGTATTCCTTATCCCTCCTCCCTCGCGGTCTTTCCCACTCCCGTCATAACTCCGCCGAATATCTACATTGTCACATTCAGTTCCGTTGAATAGTCAACCCATACAATATTCACGTTTGGTGACAACATAACTGCCATCCGGAGCCAATTGCACCAATGATTCTATGCGGGGGGGGGGTCTATCCATATATCCGATGCATAGATATAATTTATAGACGTGTTGAGTATGCAATGATTGACCAATGCACAGCGGTTTGAACATAAACAAAATTGAAAAAGACAACAATTTCGAGAGAAACTATCGTACTTGACGAGCGATCGCGCACAACCGGAAGTCAGCGTTTGGTTAAATGGACAGTGTTATCCACGACATGAGAAAACCAGCTGATGGATCAGTCATGCTGATACAATAAATAAAAGAAACGTCATGTGCTTTGTCAAAAGTTTAACGTTCTATTATTTGTCTGCACCATTTAATTTATCGATTAGTTCAGTAATTGAATGCACTTCCAAGCGCGGAAGCGGAGACGTGAGTCACCCTTTTAACATGTCAGTGTTACAGTGATTAGTGTAACTATATTATACTTAGCCACATCGTTTCAATAATCGCATATCGCAATAGGCTTTGCCACATTTTCTGTTCATTCGTGAAACGACGTTACAATTCAGCCTTAGCAATCACGCGTTGACCTCGCTGGAATTCTGCTGGTTTCTTTCTGCTTATGAGTAGGTCGACGTGATCTTTCTGGTGAGGATATTTTGACATTTACTTGTAGCCGCGTCAAACATTAGAAATGCACTGCCAGAGACGTGGCACGTAGGAAACCGTCTATGGGTCGTATCATAATAATAATAACCCACAATCCTTTGCACAGAAATTGAGTTCCGGTTTATTGAATGTTATGTTACCAGGTAGCATATATTAATTAGTATATTCCCTTGTACGTTCTAATATAAAACAAAATACTGACAATGAAATGCAATATGAAATCTCTTGCAAACACAACTCGGTTAACACTAGAAAATAGACATGTTGGGAAAACACTGATCGTGTCATTGTATGAGTAGATACTCATTGTCGAATCTAGCAAATGAACAGGATGTGGCTCTCCTACAAAAAGGTCTAAATGTTGCTCACAATAACAAAACTCAACGTGTCGTCTTTAGATTCCACTCCAAAATATAGTATCCTCTTTTGACTATGACCCAAAAGTGCCTTCTTGGGCATACGGCCCAAATTGTCTTTCCAGCACAACAGCCAACGTGTTCTCTCTCTCTCTCTCTCCTCTCTCCTGTTCTCTCACTCTCGCTCTCGCTCTCGCTCTCGCTCTCGCTCTCGCTCTCGCTCTCGCTCTCGCTCTCGCTCTCGCTCTCGCTCTCGCTCTCGCTCTCGCTCTCGCTCTCGCTCTCGCTCTCGCTCTCGCTCTCGCTCTCGCTCTCGCTCTCGCTCTCGCTCTCGCTCTCGCTCTCGCTCTCGCTCTCGCTCTCGCTCTCGCTCTCGCTCTCGCTCTCGCTCTCGCTCTCGCTCTCTCTCTCTCTCTCTCTCTCTCTCTCTCTCTCTCTCTCTCTCTTTCTCTTTCTCTTTCTCTTTCTCTTTCTCTTTCTCTTTCTCTTTCTCTTTCTCTTTCTCTTTCTCTTTCTCTTTCTCTTTCTCTTTCTCTTTCTCTTTCTCTTTCTCTTTCTCTTTCTCTTTCTCTTTCTCTTTCTCTTTCTCTTTCTCTCTCTCTCTTTTTCGCTCGCTCGCTCTCGCTCTCTCTCCTCTCTTTCTCTCTCTCTCTCTCTCTCTCTCTCTCTCTCTCTCTCTCTCTCTCTCTCTCTCTCTCTCTCTCTTTCTCTCTAACTGTGGTAAAGAAATCCTTCCCATGACCAATACCGAAGTGTCGGTCCATCTTTGACTCGCCCAAAATATCCTTCCTAGACCACAACCCGGAAACCTCATCTTCCCGAGCCATCTGCGCGGAATGACCCGCCTTGGCCACGGCCTAGAATACCCCCAACCGCGGTCACCGTGTAGAGCACGGAACGGGAATTCTCCGCCTCGGTCGGCAGACACTGCATAACATCTCCTCAAACGTTTACCGTTTGCCGTGTTACGCTCGGTAATAGCGTCTGTTATCACGCACGACTCGCTGCATCGAACCCCGCTGAACGAGTCTACCGGCCGCGCGCGGAGATTCATCGGCCAGATAGTAGACTCAGTAACGCGATCGGCGGCGTTTAATTTATGCGGTTCATTTCGTTCGTATCACTTCGCCGCCGCCACATCGAGGCTCATTACGTGCAACGTTTGCGTCAATGTCGCCCGATGCGTAACGACTGGTCTGATCATGGCCACATGTACATGTTGGTCGTGGCTGGACTAGTCGTACAATACGTCTGTATGATGCATTGACTTCATTGTGTTCTCGGAACTGTCATTAAGCCAATCTGTTCTTTTCCGTATTTATACATGACTGTAAAAAGCACATTCTGGAGATGACGCTCAACTCGGTTTCCCGAAGTCTAACGTATTTTATTATAATATAGTATATATATAATATATATATATATATATATATATATATATATATATATATATATATATATATATATATATATATACATATATATATATATATAATATATATATATATTATATATGTGTTTACGCATATATACACACACGCACGCACACATACACACACCGACACACACACGCACACACACACGCACGCACGCACGCACGCACGCACGCACGCACGCACCACACAGGGACCAGTAAAGCGGCTTTACCATCCACCCACAGCCGCTAATCGCGCCGAGGAAAATGATCAAACAGTCTAATTACTCGATGATTTGTTTTGCTGATCACATACTGCGTTTCTGATAGCAAAGTGCTCACAGTAACAAGACATATCGCACTTCCCAGAAATCCTTCCTAGAAATCGTACACCTATTAATTACGAAATCTCAGCATCTGGACATTTTCAACTATTGCAATCAGACCCGATATGATGACATTTGATTAGTATAATAGAGACCTAGAGTGATATAACCCACTTGTCACTATCAGTAAGGCATACAGCTTGATAGGGATGTGGAACCATAACCCACGAGTATAATCTGACTCTTTGTTATCAGGAGTATGCAACTTTAAGCAGGAAATGCGTAAATATGTTTCGGATATTGTTGAATGACACTGCGAAATCGGAATACAAAACTGTGATGTAATTGGCAGATTTTTGGCAAGGAATTAGTCAAACCTGACCTAGATAACGAGCTTTCAGCCTTCTAAACATATGATTACCCATTACCGGGTCAGATAACAGGGGAACTGGTCGGCAATGTAAACATATCGTCTAAGGTGCGCAGGTCTTAGACTTGCACAGCTGATGACGTCATTAAGAGTATCGTCAATCACAAAAGTAAGGCGAGTCGTTGCCTGCCAAACTACACAACTCCAGCGGAAGTCTGATGGAACGGGGCCGGAATACAGAGTTTAAAAACCAATAGATCTATCGTGAACTTGAACGAGATCTTAGCCAATGAGCGGGCAGCAAATGCTCTGCTCCTGCAAGCTCTTTTTCTGTTTTTTCTCCCACAAGTGTTTAGTGTTTTATGTGGATATTTTCACATTTTCCTCATAGACAGTTTGTGCATCGAACGTCAAATTTCCATACATGAAAATTCACCGGGGGTCAGCCTGAGAGTAAATGACGTGTCTGGTATATGCGTTGTTAAATATGATGCAATTTGCAGCATAACGAGCGTTATCGCTTGAGCCTGAGTGAATATAGCGCGTTTCGGATAATGGTCGTGTATGCATCCTTTTATAGCTGAAAGAAAACATATATTTAGTTCTCAGAAATTAGCTTAAAACCTATTTATCGACAATAGTCAATATTCTAACTAACCTATCAAAGCTATTCGACATAACAATACATATTTATGTATAACCTTCCTAAAATGGTATTTGGAAATAACAGACGTTTTATAGAACCGCAGAAGGCTGCACATACAGTCGAACGTCGCTTCGCGGTCACCTTGGCAATACGGCGACCCCGCAATTAAGGTCACTCTATGATTGCCCCATATTTGTTCCATGTACTGCAAAGAATAGCATATAAGTCCAGCTAGTAAGGTCACCTCGGTAATCTGGTCACTTTTGAACAGTTCCCCAAGACATCACCTCGTTAATCAGGTCACGTTTGAACAGTCTGAGGGTTGTCCGAAGTAGGGAAGTGTCATTGTTTATCCTTCCGGCTTTTGTTTGGTCAAATTTCCCATCCATAATATTTCTTAGGGGCTTTATAAAAATAAAAATTCCAATAAAAAATGGATAGGATTGATCACATCCACTTCACGTCATCCAAAAGATTGGAACGGCCTACAAAGTATAGTGATACATTGACATGTCTCTGAGTCTTCAAGTGACGGGATTCGTTGATTCAATAATTACAGGGGCTGTAGAGAGACAGAGTCACAATTGCAAGGGGTGTATAGAGACAGAGTCACTGTTACAGGGGGTGTTTAGAGGCAGAGTCACAATTACAGGGGGTGTATACAGACAGGGTCACAATTCTTTCTATTGAAAAGAACGGTTAGAACACATTAGTATCATTACACGTCGGTGAATTACAACTGGTTATTATATCAAAAACTAACCAAATACTTACAAACACAGCTGAAAATGTATTTACAACAGAAAATGTTTTTAACGAAAATATTATGTTTTCCTG
>OZ024857.1:5092826-5337826 GCA_964017155.1 Oasisia sp. SBJ-2009 | reverse complement strand
GATAAAGCAGACGAAAGGCACAGGATGTGTGGCCTATTTGGGGATCAAAAGGACGACGCGGGAAACAAGGATTTGTTATGTGGAAGAGAGGAAAGCCGGGAGAGAGACAAGGGCGTCAAGGGAAGATTATTGGGATGTCTTGTTGGGAGACGGAAGCGGACGTTGCTACAGGTGGATCCGTTAAAGGGATTCTTTGGGACCCGAAAGGGGGTTGGTTCCATCGTGTCCCAGATTATACTGAAAAGGGATTCTTTGACAATTGTCATGTTTATCATTATAATTGTTTCATTTAATTCTATGCCTTTATTTAATTAGAATTATGGTTTATTAATTACTAATAACCATGTCATATTCGGATGACTTGGGCGGATCGAGTCCAAACTAGAAAATCCGCGTATATTTGGGACACAAAAGGGATTTTGTTATCAATATATTATCAGGGTCTTTAGTTATTGATACAACATAATTCTAATGAAATGGAGGCGTAGGGTTATATTAAATAGATATAATAATTAAAACATTTGTTAAGAAACCCTTTCGTATGCCTAAGACTCACTTTAAAGCGGCTTCCTCGACGTGTTCAGAATGTTGTGAATATGTTTTGTTCGTATATTCGTATGTCTAATATATGAATGGTGTACATATTAACCGTAATCGATGCATCATAAGTTAAATTGTTGAAAGAATTTACTTTTGTCGCGACATCGAGTAACTAACGGCCTAGAACCAGGTGTTGACAGTCGTACTACCAACGAAAATCAATTTAGAGGATGTGTACTCCGCGTGTTGAAAAACCAATCAGGTGCCTAAGGAAGCAACACAAAGTAAACATACAACCTTGTTTCCTGTTTAGCATTGAGTGTATGATATTGACAAAGACATGACTCCCGAATGGATGCTGCGGATGGCCGTGGAATAACACAAACATCCCGATGTACACCTCTATAGAGAGGCCAAGATATGTCAAATTATGTTTACAAGATATCTTACTATATACAAATTGAGATGATGCGCAATGAAGATGATCGTGTTATAGGTATAGTATTCGTCGTGAACTGACGAGAAAGGGACCCCGATGAAGGCTATCCACTTGGCTTTCACATGAACCTTTAGTTGCCAGGAATTCAGCCGATCGTCTCTAATATTATTATGGCCCAAGTGCAGTTATCAATGTCCGTTCACGCCTACATTCTACGTGACCATCATGGCGTCGACCCTGTCACGTAGGAAGCATCAAAGACGCTCTAACTGCGTCATTCTCCTAAGTCTAGGTGCACAGAGAGAAAACCAGCGATTCAGCACTGCCAGGATAGGCTCGCTAAATCGTGTAAGACGAATAGATATGTCTACGTACTTCCCTTTCACGGCGTCGTTGGACGTAATGAGGTTTCTTTGAAGTAACAAAACATCTGAGTGTCTACAGATCATCTAGGTTGTTACTTTAGGGTACAGATCATCTAGGTTGTTACTTTAGGGTACAGATCATCTAGGTTGCTGCTTTAGGGTACAAATCGTCTAGGTTGCTGCTTTAGGGCCGCCTTTGTGCAGCGACTTGTGTGGCAATGTCACTAAGCGAGATGTTGGTATCTACTGACAATAACAAGTATAGTTGGTCTTCATCGTATCACCTTTAGATGTGGGATGAAAGAAAGTGATGATTTATCAGCGATGCAATCCTTTTTACATGCGATACATGTTGATGATCGCCAAACTAATATGAAAACAGTGTTTCTCTGGCGACTAATACCAAATTAATAGTCAACGTCTTGGATGCGTGAAGGTAATGGCGTGTGCGGTACTTGGCTGTTCCATCCAGTTCGCGAAGTTTGAGGTCGTCAGTGACGTTGTTTACGAATGGCGAACCCACGCGAACTGCTTGCACTTCGAGACGTATTTTTAGCCACTGGGCGTGTTCGCCACCTCGGTCCGAGCTGGCTAGGTCGCGCTTAGAAAGTGCACTAAAACGCCTCCCTTCCGTTGTATAAGCAAATACATGCCTCACCTCTGGTTTGGACATTAGAGAAGCAAAGGTTCACGTGGCGTGGTAGTGATATATTGCTAGTCGTGTGGGAGTTTCGTATTAGGAGCGCACTTACTCGGCCATTTATGTGTGTGGAGCTGTGCACGCGGTGGCGTCTTGTAACTCGACTGAAAATCACCTTACCGTGTATGTCAGGCTAAATTTCAACGTTTTCAGCACGCTTATATATATGCGTAACTGCGTCCTGAAAACGGAATAAAATTCGATTCCGTTTGAATGAGATGTAAAAATATAACGGTATTGACCATCAATAAATCTGCGCGCTTCCATATACGCGCTTCCAAATTACATACTTCAGTATATACAGACGTAGCCACGGGTATATGCTACTGCGTGTTACTTAAATGCCAACGTACATGTTTATACAATTATATTAAGCCAGCGCCAACACGTCTGCACTTGTGGCTGTATTCCTTCTTGTTCCTACCAAGTCTCTCCTCTAAAAGTCCTAGAAATTGATGTTGGTCCTTTGCTGTGGTATCCCAGGGAACGACCTCTTAATAGATCATTGACAGATGCAGCGCACTCAGAACGTTTTATTATCAAAGGAATCGTGCAAGTGAATAACAGTCGACGTTGGTTACGAAATCAAAATAAGGGAAAATGACGTTTCCTACGGTGTTAGTGAAGGTTAAATGATTCTCCACGATTAGGTATACTGTTTTGATAACCCGACATATATTCAGCTAAGCTGTTATATGTTACGCCAGCACAGTAAACGAACGTTCAGAACATGAGATGTTTGGTACGGTGAGACTGGCAAAATCACTGCTATTTTGGGTAAACGACGCATACATATCGATGAACACTGGTGCCAGTCAACCAATCGAGTCAGCTCCGCTATGACGATTTTAAATAAGCTGACGTTATACAAAGTGTAATGTTTGAAATGATTCATGGCACTTTATTCGTTTTAAGAAAATAAAATTACTTTTCTATTTCATTCGTAGATGTTCAAACTATCAACACCATGACGCGCCAGCGGAATATTGTCACTGGTGTGTCACGGAAATAGTGTCCACGATAATACGGCTTTGGATACTTGCGTTTTGACAAAACAAACCTGATTTAATTTAGCAAAGGATTTTGTTTGTTTAACGATTAATATTTCCCTCAAGAGCTCTCTATCTCAGTAACACAGTCCCCTGGACTCATCGGCTGACCTGCTGTGACCGTCGGTGAACTGACCGTCGTTCTGTTTCAGGGGTCGGTTCGGCGAGGTGAAGCGCTGTCGCCAGTGCTCGACGGCCCGGGAGTTCGCGGCGAAGTTCATCCTGGCGCCGCGGCCTCAGGACAAGAAGGACGTGGAGCACGAGGTGGAGGTGATGAAGAAGCTGCGTCACCGGCGACTGCTGCAGGTGTACGACGCCTTCAGCTTCAAGAACGAGACGTGTCTCATCCTCGAGATGTAAGTGGGTCGGCGTGTGTGCGTGCGTGCGTGCGTGCTAGCGTGCGTGCGTGCGTGCTAGCGTGCGTGCGTGCTAGCGTGCTAGCGTGCGTGCGTGCGTGCGTGCGTGCGTGCGTGCGTGCGTGCGTGCGTGCGTGCGTGCGTGCGTGCGTGCGTGCGTGGTGGTAACTGGGCGAGGTCGTGTGTGCTGTAACAATGCTTAGTGCCGTTAACAAGGTTTATGAGATGCTCCTGCAGGCTAAAATACAAAATGAGCATAGCATTCAGGTGCCCCACAGCACTAAGGGGGTCGTGCATGTTGCGACTACGAAATGAGTCTGATCTGAGACGTTGCAGTGAGTAAATTCTGCTAGTTATAGATAGACGGCGAGAACCAAAGAAACACAGAGGCATGTAGAGGCAGATGGGCGTGCGAGCGTGCGGGCGGGCGTGCGTGCGTGCGTGCGGGCGGGCGGGCGGGCGGGCGGGCGGGCGGGCGGGCGGGCGGGCGGGCGGGCGGGTGATCGGACAGACAGACAGACAGACAGACAGACAGACAGAATGAGAGGGCGAGAGAGCGAGTGACCGAGTGACCGAGTGACCGACTGAGAGCGAATGGGAACGAGAGAGAGAAAGAGACAGACAGACAGAAGGAGAGACTGGCCGACTGGAATACTGACATACAGAGACACACCGACACAGAGACACGGAGACACGGAGACACGGAGACACGGAGACACGGAGACACGGAGACACGGAGACACGGACACACGGAGACACGGAGACACGGAGACACTAGAAAACATCACAGACACACCGAGACGGCGATCAGAAGTAACACGATTCCCACGTAAACATAACAGGAGCAAACAAAGACATATCAAAATGTCTATTCTCCTACACCGCCGCTAGTCAGACGTCAGGTCCAGTCGCCAGGTAGACAGAACTCGTAGCGAGTCTCAGACAGGGCCGAGGCAATAAACGCCCATGGAAGCTGAACGCGCGGCACCAGCTGCCAGCCTCGTTCTCGAGACGACCTCGTCAAGACTCTTTTTAACACGCGTTCTCTCGTTTCAAAGGCAGCGCCGCCTCGAGTCCGCCTGCGAAGTCTCACACAGCGACCCCACACAGGTGTTCGCGGAACCCTTGTGTAATTATTACACGAGGGCCCAGTTATTACACGAGGGCCCAATTATCGGCGGGGATCGATGCGTTTCACTCGTCACCGGTGGGCAATGTCCTTTTTACATTGCCTTCGCTTTGGGAGCAGGTCTTGTGGCGGAGAGACAAACATTTCCGTGCGCGCTGCGAAAGAATTTGCGGTTGTCGTGCCACAGCTAATTAGCATTCCACTTTCGTCATTTCCGGATCTTTTTCGCGGAACCATGTCACGGAAGGCTGGTCGCCGCAAGTGTCCCTTCGTCTGCGGTCACGACAGCCGGGCATCTTAAGAACATCTGACGTGAACAGCACGAGTGATCGCTCGACTCACTGTGGGTTCATATCCATGTCACGACTACATGGGCACACTGAAATACAATCGTATACAAGTAAAATGTCCACATACCCTGAGTTTATAAAATAATTATGTCAAAATGTGCATCTAAATTACAGGTAAGTTACATTGCATATTTAACTATTTTATACAATGTTGGAGTCTTACTCTTACTTAGATTGACCTTAATTGTGAGGCTGATGTATTAGAGGGGTGATCATGAAGCGAGGTACAATTGTATTACCATTTATAAATCGTTTTAATCTTTAATGTTTAATCCATTAAGGTAATCTTTTTTCAAAAGAATTATTTGAGAAAAATCAATGAACTACAATAAAGAGTTTGCTGTGTTTTAATTTCAATGATTCGTGAATTACTTAAAAATAATGCATTTGAATACATACGTCAACAGTTACATAACACAACGTTGTGTTGATAATTTGGGTTTGGGCCAGAAAAATACTAGTTCTAGTGTGCATGGGTCACACGTTTCCATCTAATGTACTTACTGCATAACTCAATAAATACACCAAATCGTGATGTAGTCACTATAAATAAATCACAGTAATTTAATTGAGCTATTAGAGCAATAATATTATTATTGAAGTCATACTAATGTCCTTTCAAAATACACATCAGATATTTACTGTAGGAATATAGTTCAAATGATGCATGACTTACAAATGAATTGGACTGATTGATGAAGCATAAAGCAATGCTTGCTGTAACATTTAACGCGAACGTTCTCCCGCAAAACGCAACATGTGTGTCGCTTTTTGTAACCTTCCGTCATTACTGATTTCCGGCTTGTGTGTTTATTTTACGCCAAAAGAACTTGTGAAGTCACCAGATCTGGCAATAATCACAACTATTTGGATTTGTGAGGTGTTTATGCGATATGGCAATCGGAATCGCTAATTCTGCCATGTTTATCTAACCGGTTCCGGAGAATGTCTAAGAAATGACCTCATCGGATTTCGAGGTGTTTCCGTTGGCTTCAGAGAGTGTACTGTCTACAAGAAACTAAACCGAACTGCGCAATTCGTGTAATCATTATTATTACTATTATTATTATGTCATAACAATTGATCGTGCGATTTTTGCAGAGCTTCTAAAACGCACAGAACCCATCTTATGTGTTCGCAGGCCCCTAAATCCATATCTACTTCACTTCTACTCCGAATCGAATTACGATAAACTGTATTTTTTTGTTTCGGTGATTTGATCACATTGCTCTTTCCAAGATCATATGTAAATTAATCTTCATAGTAGCTGTGTTATTGTTATATTGCTACTTCCATGTTTTCATTAACAACAGAGAGCGATCCGTGGTAATATAGTATACTCATTACGGCGGCATGTTTCTCAATGTTCTGAAGCATGCATGCATTCTTTAGTTATTTATCTATATATTTATATATTCATGTATTAATGAAAATGGTTCTATTTATTTTATTCTAATCGATTAGTTTTTGTTAATGTTGTTGTTATTGTTATTTTTTTAATTAATATTATTAGTATTATTAGAATGTTATTAGTATAGTTAGTATTGTTAGTATTATTAGTATTATTAGTATAATTAGTATAATTAGTATAATTAGTATTATTAGTATTGTTAGTATTATCAGTATTATTAGTATTATTAGTATTATTAGTATTATTAGTAGTATTAGTATTATTAGTATTATTAGTATTATTAGTATTATTAGTATTATTAGTATTATTAGTCTTATTAGTAATATTATTAGTAGTATTATACAACGGACAACTCATGCGACCTCTACCAGGCGATCGAGACACTCATTCGGTTGTTGCTTCTATCCTGCAGCATCCAAGGCGGCGAACTGTTCGACCGAGTCATTGACGAGACGTTCATCCTGACGGAGAAGGCGTGCAAGTGCTTCGTCCGTCAGATCTGTGAGGGTGTCGAGTACATGCACGCCAGCAACATCATCCACCTCGATCTCAAGGTACGTGCGTCTTCCTGCCATGCAACTAACAGGGCAGCGTGTGCGGTTTACCGAAGCACGCAGAACGTGCCAAAAAGGTTTACTATTGGAATGATGCCTTAAAACGCAACAATTCTAGTAACTGGGACATATTTACAGACTAGCCCGTTACCAAAACCTCACCCGAGTGTTGGAAGTAACTACGCTGTAGAATGAGATTACCTGACTCGTTGTTTTGATGTCTGCACGATGTTATCCGGTCTCATCCTAGCTCCGAGCACTTGTTCTCTGAGTTGGATGCGCAGTTACACGTTTTGCCAAAGTCAACAAATGCCACCTTCTTAAGAGGCGGCACCAGTCGTCAAGAATGCCAAGGCCTACTCGCATCCAACGCAACGCCATTTCTTTCAACATTACCGTGTGTCATCACCGGCCATTCGTTACTTACACGTCCTGCCGTGTTGAACATGTTCGGAAACTGTCCTAGTTAAGGACGTTACTGTTTGTCCGCTTCTTGTGTTATTTCTGTTCCGCTGGGCTATTATTAGCAGGAAGTCAGCTAATCCAAATTTGGCCAGGGCGTGAGAACGAGCCGACATTTCGCTGACCCAACGTTCAAATTAGGCAGTGTGACGGACAGAATAAGTTCAACATATTTATTATCAGGCGATATGTAACGTGTTGAGAATTGATGAAAAGAGATTGTATCTTTAAAACACTGCTCAAAACGCAAACGATTCCCAACGTGTTATCTTAGATTTTGTTAAATAAAAATATTGTTAAATTTGATTTGATAGCAGGGAGTAAACATGACTACTCCGAATCGAGTTACGATAAACTGTATTTTTTTGTTTCAGTAATTTGATCCCATTGCTCTTTCCAAGATCATATGTAAATTAATCTTCATAGTAGCTGTATGGAATGGAATGCCGATTTAGTACCAGAGTGTTATATTGTTTTCATTAACAATATAGAACGATCCGTGGTAATATATTATATTATAATATAGTATACTCATTACGAGACCCAGCGCAAATAGAAAATGTGTCTTCCTTTCACAACATTGATTCTTTTAAAACATGTTTATTACCAGTTCAGCCGGGTTGGATTCCCAGAATCTGTGCTTCATGCTTGATTTTCAAAACGACTACACTTTTGATGTGAAGCTATTCCTATGTTACGTCACTCCCCCTTTTGTTTTTTGCAGCCTGAAAACATCTTGTGTCTGTCGAAAACGGGCAACAGAATTAAGATCATCGACTTTGGCCTGGCGCGAGAGTACGACCCGAGGAAGGAGCTGCGCGTGCTCTTCGGTACCCCAGAATTCATGGCACCGGAAGTCGTCCAGTACGACACCATCAACTTCTCGACGGACATCTGGAGTATCGGCGTCATTTCCTATGTGCTGTGAGTAAAGTAACGGTATATGTGGCACCGGGGAATTTTTTGTGGGAGGTGCTTCTTCTAGAAGGATAGCTCAATATGGTGTAATTCGTATACTGGATATTTAATTTGCACGTCTGCATTTAATTCCATGTGGTTATATACGATTACGCACCATAAGTGTGAATGGTTTCATGTAATGCTTGATCTAAGGTGACATAAATATAACATTGATGACCAAATTACACGTAAACACCGTAATACAGTATCTGTTCAACATATGTCATTTTAAGTTTCAAATCACAAATGTAGTGTTTTTAAACAAATATACTCGTTAATGAAATGCAGCATTAAGGCAAATCCATACTCAATGAACGCATAGCTGAAACATGACGTTGTTGTGTTTAGCAACAACATAGAACTATACATAGAACGGCAATAGTCCTTTTGTTTGTATAATAACGTTAGAACATGGTTTAATGTATGCATTCACAGGTTGTCCGGACTGTCGCCATTCATGGGTGACACTGACGGTGACACGTTGACGAATGTCATCAAGGTGGACTACAGCTTTGACTACGATGAGTTTGCAGACATCTCAGAGGACGCTAAAGATCTCATACGCAACGTGCTTCAACGAGACAAACGGTAGGTGGCGCTAGTGGTTCACACTCAACCGCATTTCTCGCCTCCAATCAATGTAAGAGTGTGCGTGTGTGCGTGTGTGCGTGTGGGCGTGTGCGTGCGTGTGCGTGCGTGTGCGTGCGTGTGCGTGCGTGTGCGTGCGTGTGCGTGCGTGTGCGTGCGTGTGCGTGTGGGCATGTGTGTGTGGGGCGCATGTGTGTGCATGTTTACGTGCGTGCGTGTATGTTTGTGTCTGTGCGCACGGTGTACATGTCTACGTGCTTGTGCCTGCGTGTGTACGGTGTGTGCGTATGTGTGAATGTGGGGCTATTGTCCATCTCATCCATTTCTTCCCGTCGTCTCTTGCACTGTCCTCGGAGTCTACTCACCTGTGACGCAAGATCACATTAAATTTTGACAAATCTGTGCTTATGTCTAATTCTGTCGAATGTTGTTTCAGGAAGCGACTGTCGGCTGTCCAGTGTCTCGCTCATCCCTGGCTCAAGGTGAGTCCAGCGCTTTCATTAGTGGCAATAGAAATGCAGGTTGAAAAACAAAATGCACGCGTTTAAAAACATGCATTGTACGTACATCGTTTTGTTAAAGGAACATCCGCTTAGAAGAAACACCTTTGAAATTGTCACACTGATGTGAACTATGGAACATCTCACATAAGGACAATTTGACCAAGCCCCTGAGACATTGCTTTATGTTAGATCTAACTGTATGCTATGAATCCATACATTGTCTGACATTCGAAACTGTTGGAATTAAGTTTATATCCAACATAATACAAAGAATGCATTGTTATTTGCGCATATCCCTGTTACATTCCCTATGTATAATGATGCCGTGTTTAATGGTATTATTGTCAAAGTGATTCACATAAACACAGTTATGCATCAGTTTGTTGCGTAGATAACATCCAAGTTGTGCACAGATGGACAAACGAAGCAGAGAAATTACTTATGGAAAATGATCATGTTTTGATACAGTACATCGCGAATGTATGTACGTTTAAAAGAATAATTTTAAAAAGACGTGCTTCTTGCAGAAGGAAGAGGACCCGCCTCCGTCGCCCACTCTCGACCTCTCCAAGACGAGGCTGCGTCGCTTCGTCTACAGGCGGAAGTGGCAGGTCGGCCATTTTCCTTCTTATAATATATTTATATTTATTTGGTATAGCGCCACATCCATAATCGTTCGTGGCGTTTCACAACATGTTACAATTTAAAAGACATAAAAAGATATATGTATACAATAAGACAAATATTAGTCTTAAACAAATGTAAAAAGATATATGTATAGGTATATAAATCAAAACAAGTACGTTATTAAATAGCGTAGCACTTTTAAATAAATAAATAAATTACGTATTAGTCATAAAAATACATAATAATTCTTCGCTTCTTATCAGTATAATTCAGGCAGTCCAGCTTGTCACGAAGTTCTTTACAACATATGAACTTCTGTATAATATATTATATATTATATATACACAAACACACAAACACACAAACACACAAACACACAAACACACAAACACACACACACACACACACACACACACACACACACACACACACACACACACACACACACACTGACAAACACATACACACACACACACACACACACACACACACACACACACACACACACACACACACACAAACAAACAAACAAACAAACACACACACACACACACACACACACACACACACACACACATTGTATTGTTGGCTAATCAGTGATTCTTACTTTCAGAAAGCTGTTCACGCCATTATTGCCCTCAGACGGATGGGCGCTCAATTCATCAGTGTCGCTCGCAAGTAAGTGCCTTCTAGTCGTTATTGTGTGTAGGTGTCATCATTATTACTACTACTACTACTACTACTACTACTACTACTACTACTACTACTACTACTACTACTACTACTACTACTACTAGTAGTAGTAGTAGTAGTAGTAGTAGTAGTAGTAGTAGTAGTAGTAGTAGTAGTAGTAGTAGTAGTAGTAGTTGCAACAAGTATATCATCTTAGCCATGATGATATTACGCGACAGTCACAAAATGAACGAATCAAGGGCACAGTAGGTTTTAGGATGTTGCACAGCACAACGTACTGTACTTACATATATGGTTATATGTGGATAGTACTCCATTGTCGGCTCATATGTGGAGAACAGACATAGGAGGCGCTCAGTACATCCACACAACGTGTGTAGTTCACTGAATACATCATGGTTTGAGTACTAATTTTACCGCCGTTGGTTTAACCCGTGGTAAAGTTAAGTTCAGGTCTGAAAGTGGGCTACATATTTCCTGCGATACTGTTACATCCGACGACAAAACTGCAGAGAACTCCACACATTAAGACTGTCTTCAACAGTTTGCTTTAAAGACACATTCATGAAACAATACATTTTGGGAACGTGGAAATTACAGAGCACTATATTGGTTATGTTGCGTATTATTACAAAGTCGTGAAGTATAATGTCGCATTGCATAGCCTAATGCGCTTGGGGGGATTAGCGCATCTTAAACACGCTGATGTTACAGCAATCATATCGGATAGTCTGCCGTTATTAGTAATTTTAAATCAAAGGTTCATAACATTTACTAAACGAAGCTACCATTCAAATTTCACTGATAAAACGGTCTGTAGATGAAAGTGTCCAGTACCGATCCATTGTCCACTTGTAGGACTAACTACAGGCATAGTTTAAACGAAGGCGACATGAGATATGACATGTCTGCCAATGATATAGGCCGTGCGTGGTTGGCTGGTTTGTCAAACACAATAATGAAAGAAATTTACGTTTTGTCGGAAAAGCTAGACATTAGATATGGTTTAAAGACGCTGATGGTTTGGTATAATTTCGGAAACCACTGTAGTTTGAAAAGAGTTGTGCCGTTACCATTGTGACAATGAAGATGTTATTATTACAATATAAACATATTTGTTCTCGGTCAAGGGAGAGAGTAGGACTAGAGGACATGAAATTACATTAGCAAAGAAGCAGTGTAAACTAGATATTAGAAAAATCTCATTTTGACAAAGAACAGTAAATGAATGGAACAGATCATCAGCTGATTGTGTAGGCGCTAGTAGTGTTAATATGTTTAAAAATAATATCAACATATACCTAATAACGGCGGGGTACATTTAAATAGGTAGGTTGGACTCTCGATAAGCCAAAGGGGTTCAATGTCCACCTGCCATCTAGAGTTGATTCTCTAGGTGGCAATCTTGTTAAATCATGTTAAATCTTGTTAATTCTTGTTAATTCTTGTTAAATCTTGTTAAATCTTGTTAAATCTTGTTAAATATGTATTGACATAGTGGTCATGCCGTGTGATGCCCGTGTGTTTGCAGGAGGTCGTTGACGAGGATGGAGGCCGCGGCGCACGCGAAGCGAGAGGCGGAGAAGAAGGCTTCGGGGCGCGGCTCACCCTTGAATGAGAGCCCAACGCCGTCTTCCGACGAACCGAAAGCGAAAGATGCAGATGCCGTCGCCAGCGCTGCATCACTTGCCGTAAACGAAACTCTCCGCGCTAACTCGCCGTCAAAAGTCAAAGTGGACGATACTAAGACGGCGCCGAAGGTCAGCGATGAGGCCGATAAAACACAAAGACACTCGGATAATGAAAACTCGGTGTTGCTCTCCGGCAAACAGAGTGAAACCGAAACCAAAACCAAAACCAACGATACGACCGCGGCGACGGTGAAGATCAAACAAAAGGTGGTTGCATCTGAGACAGACGAAAAGAAGCACAAGCCGAAGTCGATGGCAAACGAAACAAAAACGAAAGACACTGACATAGCGTTTCTGAAAGACAAACTGAAGCGCAAGTCACAACAAAGTCAAGCAAAAGACAATGCAAACTTTGTGAAGAAAGACTCGCCCGTGATCGGCGTTAACAAATCTGTGATATTTCAACTACCAACTCTTAGAAGAACACCAAAGAAAACAAACAATGCCGCAACCCCGAAAAAGCCGCAGGGCGGTGACACAGCGAACGACGCGTTGACGAATAAATCGACGCCAAAATGGAAACTTCAGAAAGCTAGTCAGTACCAGGACTCGACAGCGAAAGAGACACCTGCTGACAAACACGTAGAACCGAAAGGAAAATGTAAGGAGTCTGCAGGACCGAAAGAGAAAGCCGATGATGTCGTTAAACACGCCAAACAGAAAGCAAAAGAAAACGATGCTGTTGGACATGCAGATTCAAAAGTAAAAATCAACGATGCTGATAAACGTCCAGCATCAAAAACGAAAGACAACGATGTTATGAAACTTGCAGAACTAAAAACGAAAGAGAATGTTGCTGTTAAACGTACTCAAGCAAACACGAACGATACCGATGACGTCACACGTGCGGGAATAACCACAAAAGACGACGGGGCCATCAAACGTGTGCACAATTCCAAACCGAAAGAGCCCTGTGCCGGTCAACATGTAGAACCGAAACCGAAACCGAGCGAGGCATGCCTTGCCCGCAATGCAATGAATCGTCCCCCAGTGACAGACGGAAACCAGAAGGAGCCGCGCAAATATGAAAAGCGTCCATCGTCCGAGATCGGCGATGCTGCGAAAACGGAAGACTTCGACGATTCGAGCAGCGTGGAAAGTATAAACAGACTGAGCATGCAATGGCCGCCACCGCCTGACACCGACAAACCAGTTCTCCCGTGGAAGCCGAGGATTCGAATCATCAACAAAGTGGGCGATGTTCTCAAACCGGACGGCACAATCGACGAAGAATTGACCGTCGCGTCCGTTTCGGCTGGTCCGAAACCAAACGTGCCGGAAGCGGAGAAACTGATCATCAAAAAGGCGGAGGAAAGGAAAGCGAAACCGACCATGCTGCCACCAAAACCGAAATTACAGTTTCAACCGAAGCCCGACGACGACAAACCGACGGTTCCGGAGAAGCCGGACGCGGGCAGGTCTGACGTCATCAACGGTCCGCCGCGCGTCACTAAGCGACCGAAGCGGCCATGTCTGAACGGCGAAGACCCGCCAGAGGGCGGTGTCCGGCGGACGTCCGGGGGTCGACGGGCGTTGGTGCTAGAGCGCTGTCCGTGGACGAGGAGCGATAACAACGACGTCGACGAGAGACGGAGAAAGCCGTCGAGAGAATCCGACGGCGACGCGAAAATGAACAACGCGGCGACGAAATCTAGCTCGGACACGGACATGACCGACAGCGGAACGACGATCTCGACCACGAACAAGACGACGACCTCCAGCATCCTGCGGCGGGCGTCGCTCATCCGTCGCCGGCTGGGGAGCGACGAGGACGTGGTTCCCGACGTCGCCGTCCCCGGCAAGAACCCGTGGGCGAAGCCGCGGCGGAAGAGCGAGAAGCGAATCACGCGGCGAGACGAGGTCAACGACACGCTCTACCTGTCCGTCAACGACAACGTCAAGCGACGACCGCGCCGCCACCCGGCCGACGCCGAGACGCTGAGCGACGGCGAGTCGGTGAAGGCGCCGTCAGACGTCGCTGCGTCCGATGACGTCAGCGACGGCAGTGGCGACACGGCGAGCGAGGCGGGCAGCACGCGCGTGCGCGTCATGGACGCCGTCGCCAAGTGGATGAACATGGCGCAGACGAACAACGGCGTCGACTACCGACGGTGGCGCCGGGGCGAGAGCACGCCGTCCGCCCCCGACAGCCCCGAGACACTCTCCGGGGACACGGCGCCTCTTGGCCGGGGCTCATCGACCTCGTCCCTAGGCGCCGCCAGTCCCGTCAGGGAGAGCACGTCGTGGCCCAACAAGGCGTCGTCGACCTACGTGGAACGATAGGGAAATGTTGGTTTAAGTTGACCCGGGTGCGATTCTCCGTAGTTTTCTTTTATACGGTCTCCTGCATAGAAAAAGGGATGTCTGATTTGGTATATTATGTTATATCCTTGCCTTGTTTTGCCCAAATGTCCCTACACTGATGTGAGATGGCATCACATTCCCGCGAGGTGCACCCATGTCCGCTTCTCTTCTCCCCCCCCCCCCCAGCGCTGTCATTACGCAGTTGCACATACTCGCTGTTTACCATGATAAGTAATATTTACTCACCGCTCAAACTCTTCCCGAAATGCCGAGCGCGTCACTCAGGTTCCGGTCGGGTTGTACGCTCCACATATATAACGAACACAGTACGTATTCATTGGCCGACGTTTTTTGAATACAATTTCTCGCGCGTGCTATTTACAGAAACATTAGACTGACTCCGTTATTTAAGTGTGGCTCTCGTGTCGAAAACGCATATATCTGCACTTTCAAAACGCCAGTCTTCGCTTTTGGTTTTCATAAATGTTGACTGTTGTTGCGTTGCCATGTCATAAAGTCCCCAACCGGAAGCAGCTCAACGCGAGGTTACAATTGTGAAAGTGTATACGTATACATTAATCAGAACCTGATGAGTATTTATTACTACCAGTCGGTGATACAGATGGCTTGCTTCTGTGAGGCCCCGATATGTGGACAGCTCCTTCTTGCTGGAAACCTTTGGCCAGATAACTCCTCCGTGAACATTGCCTAGTTTGTTTTATTAATAGCTATTATACATTTTTCAGTATTTAAAAACATGTCAAGCGTGCAAATTCTACCAAACGAAAATTAGATTACGATACAATATAATGTTCTCTAGTACACGATTGCAAAGATATTCCCCAAGTATTGGAATTCGACATGTATTTATTTATGATGACGGTGTTGGTTGACACAAATGATAGTGTCTTGTGATAGTTTAACGCAAACACAATTTTAAAGAGTACGGTGGACTTCAACTAAGACGACGCAGTTATACTTCAGAGTTGCATTTCAAGCAGAAATGACATGTGTAATATATCTCTGAATTAGCTAAATAATAAAAACACCAATACCTTTAGTTATAAAGAACAACCTTTCCCATGCACTTGCATGCAAGCAAACGCTGTTTCTCTATCCCCCGAACGCATTGCGAGTAAGCTAAAGCATTTTTTTTTACAAGAACAACTTCCAAACATTGATGTTGCATATGTATATGTTATGTTTCTATTATAAATGAAAGAGAATAACCTTATGCGTAGTCACGTGGCATGTGCAACCAATCAGTAATCAACATTCGAATAATTGAGCCGAAAATTCCAAACAAGAAAGCGTATAAGTATAAAGTTTCTTAACGACATTATCATTTCGTTATTACGAAAACATTTTCAGATTCGATTACATACAATTAATTTTGATAGCTAACAAGTGATGTATTTTCTCGTGTGCAAAAGAAAAAAGATATCGGGGAAGTGATACAGTGCACTCGCTATATCCAATCGGTCTCTTAGTCGCCAGGTCGTCTTTGTATTATTTATATTCATACTTTTTGAATTGTGTGTTGTGACTTTGTGGTTTGATGTACATTTTATACGGCTGACGTATGTAATTTACATGCATGGATGATGTGGATATCTTAATTGGTTTGTTTTTGCTTACATACTCAACGTATTCATTATATTCCGCTTTCCGAGTAATTGCAGTATTACTCTGATACGAGTGCACTTATAAATGTGGTTTTATGCTGCATAACGACCGAAGGTGTGAATGTACACATATGGGAACGGTAATGTTACATAAAATATCGCCTTCTTCAATATAGTGTTCCTGACAATTGCTATGAAATCTAAAACAAATTTGTTGATTGAAACAATGTGTCTAGATGAACTAAATCGAAAACATCTGGTGGCAGAAATGTTGCCACAAATACGAACATGTGCATTCACACATGCGCAAACACATACACACGGACACGCACACAGACACATCCGCACAAACACACATACGTGTGCATACATGCGTGTGCACACATGCATGCAAGCACAGCACACTGACACAATAGTATGCACACACGCACGCACGCATACACTTACACACATACTACATACATACGCATGCATGCGTATTCATTTTTTTGAAAATAGTATTGTGAATGTACATGTGTGGAAGGACATACGTAACCTCAACCTGAGAAACCAAAGGTTAGTGTGAAATAAAAGAACTATTTGTCGGGGACAGAATTGTGACTTGACGATCTTGTCAAAAGATTTAATTCACATTATAATACAAATACAAGTTAGAATTGTATAAGCTTAGTTACCTACTCAGAAACGCACAGTAAACAGCAAACGGTTTTACCGATGGTTTTACAGTATTTTATATTCTGTCGTTTAAACTTCGACTATATAAATATTGGATGCGTGTAATTTATACTGTATATAAATACATAGACAATTGTTGTACGGTTTTCTGTATTATGCTGTGTGTAAATTGTGAATGGAAGATAATACAAAGATTGTAACAACATGTGTTGTTATTTTTTCGTTTCTTTACTCATTATTCGAGCTGGCAACAGCATCAGCATGTTTATATCAATAGTAAACTTTACGTTTACAATAATAGCAAACTGAACGACAAAGAAACCCGAAGAAGCCATTGGTTCCCGTTTGTTATCATCATGAACGCCAGGCGAAGCGAACATGAATGTTGGATTCAACATAGGGCCTAGTGGAAATGCATGACAGGGATTCCAAGAACATAATTAATTTCCCATAATTTATTCCATGATGAAGACCTTGGTAAATGTATAATGGAACATACGTGATCACATCTCGACACTCTTCATCTACATTTCACTTCGAATATATTAGAGGGGATAACAAGTATTCCTGTTTACATCCTTTGAAAAATTCTAACTAATTCTAATACGGAAAAAACTGAATTTTTCATTATTTGGTATTCCAACGCAGTTGTAGCAAACTTTGTTGCGTTTTTTCAAGCACATATCTTGAGTCAGAGTGTCACACCAGCCGTCTTAGTGTTGAATCTTGGTGTAACGTTTGATGAAAACTTCAGTTTCAAACAATAATATATCCAAAACAAGTCGCTGTAGTTTTGATCATATCCGCGATATTTGCCGGTATATTTCACTTACAGTTGCTAAAAGTATTGCAACAGCTGTAGTAAGTATCAAACTTAATACTGAAATTCCCTCCTTTAAAATATTGCAAGTAAGGATATAGCAAAAAATTAACGTGTCCAAGATATTTCTTCCGTTTTTCTCACTCGGTGCCACTCTGAAAACACTGCATATGCTTCTTGTACAACTTCGCATTATTTTCCAAATATATACAGTTGACTATCAAGCCCTCTCATATATACTCAACAAGAGTTATCTTAAGTCGATGCTCACCCCAGCAAGAACCAACTCAGCTGGTAGTAACCTTCTTTGCATTCCTCGGTTGAAGACGTAAGCTGGAACCCGAGCTTTCACGGTTTCTGCACCAACTTTGTGGACTTTGCTTCATGCCAGGATGGAAATAATTATATTTAATTTTGCCGGCGTCTAAAATCGATCTCTTTAATGTGGCTTACCACTTTCATCCATCCGTCGACGACTCGCGCATTGTTTACGATAAAGAGACTTGTTTTTTGTTGCGCTATTGAGCTCGATTTCCGAGGATATTGGCGAATAAGAAGTCATTATTATTTTATATTATATTATAATTATATTATTATATTAGTAGTAGTAATTTTCTCTGAAACCGACAGTCGATATTTTGTCTAGTAAAATCATAACACAATATACGATATATCATTCACTTGTTGTATCTGTATATTTTGCTTTTGTCGACTAGACATGTTAGGCCAGCCCACTTCAGCGAATTTGAGATAAGTAGATTGACCTAGTCTCGCTTAACCGACTGTCGGTCGGCTGCATAACTACGCCGAGAAGACAATCGGCGTTTGAATATTATCCGTGTGGGGCTATACAATCAATGCTGCCACCTCACGGATACTGGTTAATCCTGCCGTAATTCCTATTTTATAAACAATTGCAAATTTGTATTTCTATTTATTGTTGTGTTAGAATAAGTTTAATTTTAATAGTTTTTATAATACTGCATTATCTGATAAAAAAAGAGGTATCGTTATTTAATTTGTTATTTCAAATTCGGCCTGAGAACCAATCAGCGTCTCTACCCTAACCTGGCGGTTAAATCGGCAGACCAATAATTAACCAGAGAGCGCGGGTGGTGTAGTGGTTACCACATCCGCCTCTAACCCCGGCGGCACGGGTTCGATCCCTGGTACCCGCAGTTGAGATATAAAAATCTGGCTGTCAACATTGGGGACTGTGTATCCCTCGTGAATCGGAGAATCACGTTAATGTCGGTCCCATCTCAATTTGGGACGTAAAAGAACCACTGAGGACGACAAGCACCCTGGCAGTGACCATCCTCAGTGACTCCTGCGTTAGCCCAAGATTGGGCTGTTTGGAGTTAATAACCTGAGAACTGAGAACCAGGTAGCCTCGGTTACCCAGATTCCGTGAGGTGGCAGCACTTTTAAGCCCCTCAACTCCGCCTGGGACATTAATGGGCTTAAGTTTCTACATCCGGGTAGCCTTACCCCAGATTAGGGTAGAGACGCTGATTGGCTCTCAGGCCAACTAGGAAATAAAAATTAAAATAACGATATACTTTTACAAGATAATGATATCCTATGAAAAGCATTCAACATTTAACTTATATTAACACAAAAGTAAGAAAAATTCAAATTTACAGTTTATAAGAATTACGGCAGGATTAACCAGTATCCGTGAGGTGGCAGCATTGTCTGGCCCCACACGGATAGCATACCAATTAAATAAGGATACCTTTTTATCAAATAATGCTGTATTATAAAAACTATTCAAAATTAAACTTATATTAACACAAAATAAATATAAATACAAATTTGCAGTTGTTTATAAAATATATATTACGACAGTGTCCGTGAGGTGGCAGCATTGTATAGATCAGGCGGATACCAAACAAAAGCCGTTAATGTTGCCAGACTGTCTTCTCGACGTAGTTCCGCAGCCGACCGACAGTCGGTTAAGCGAGACTAACAACCAGGCAGAGTTGAGGGGCTGAGAAGTGCTGCCACCTGACGGAGTCTGGGCAGCACTTTTTAAGCCCCTCAACTTCTTCTCGGCGTAGTTCAGCAGCCGACCAACAGTCGGTTAAGCGAGACTATGAACAGAGAAGATATAACATGTTATAATTTTATGTTCTCTGCTATGAAGCAGGCGACGTGATTTCGTATGTGGCGCCATCATGTGATTAATTGCAGTCTTAGTAGTAGGGTCTAGAATTGCTCTTTCGTGACCATTCTCTGGCTACTAAGGTTTGACGATTGATTTGACTTCTATGGACCATTTAAAAAAGATTTAGCCCCCCGGTCCCTCTCAAAAATGCTAGCGTTTTCCGCCAGAGGGTCAAATCCAAAATGGCCGCCGGCACCATTTCGAAAAATTCACAATTGAACCAAAGTGCCAAAAATCACGTATGAAGACACCTCGTCTTCCACGAGGATTCCGATTCTGACATTAGTTTGACGCTATGACATCATGTTGACCCATAAATCCAAGATGGACGCCACCTGGTAGAACGAAAACGTAACTTTTAAACCAGAACACCAAGAAGCATGTATGAAGACACTTTTTCGGGTACATCGACCACGAGGATTCCGATTCTGACATCAGTTTGATGTAATGACATCATTATGACCCAGAAATCCAAGATGGCCGCCATAGCTGATAGAACAAAATCGTAACTTTTATACCAGAGCATCTAGAAGCATGTATGAGGACACTTTTTCGGGTACAACGACCTCAAGGATTCCGATTCTGACATCAGTTTGAAGTTATGACATCATTTTGACCCAGAAATCCAAGATGGTTGCCATACGGTCAAAGATGGCCGCCATCCCGTAGAGTGAAAACGTAACTTTTGAACGAGAAGAGAAGATGTGGGATTTTGGAGTTTGCATTTATACAGCATGTAAATAAGAAGAGAAACAATACTTTAAGCTATCTTCAGTGAAAAAATATTTAACGTGCTTCAGGGACGGTGGCACATTAGATACGCCAAGTAGTTGGCGCAGAGGTAGTGTTGGCGCAGGCTATTTGCATCTAGAGGAGGGAGGCAGTTGAATGATTTGTTCTTCATTCTCTTCCACTTCGCGCACGGGCCTCAGCTATGGTGCTACTCTTATCGCCGTAGATGACATGTCGTGTGAACTCGAAGAGCTGCTCTACCTCCTCCTCCTCAAGGTCAAGGCTCTCTCCGCACCACGACAGCTGCCGTTGCGCCACAGGGTTCTTCGCCACTTGGTCATACACCAACTTCTTACCCTTACCGTAGAAGCCTGAGTTGGCATCACAGCCAGTCATACAGTGCAGCTGCATAATACAGCCTGCCATCTCGTCAGGTAGCAGGCCTCGGCAGAAGATCGTCTCCTGCTTTCTCTTGATACAGATCATACCTGCCAGCTTCTGCCAGAGGACTGCTGCTACAACGTAGGCATCTGCATCAACGGCATCAATGACAACATGGCCAGTGCAGCCTGACTCGCGCAGAACTGCGAAAGCGGAGAAGAGGACAGTGATGGGCTATGCTGACAGCTCTGTTGATCAAGTCGCCTACCTTCAAACTGACTTCACTCGATCCACCCAGGCAACCCCTACTCCAAAATGGTCTGGGACATGTGGAATGAGTGTACCATGAACAAGGTCAGCAAAATGAAGCCTGACTGGCTCACCATCCTCCAGAATGAGAATCAGCTGCTGGTGCACTCCAGAAATGTAATGTGAACAATGTGGCCCGGATCAGAATGGCTCACAACGGCCTGGTCAATCGAAAAGATGCAAAAAGGAAGCACATAGAATGCGGCCCAAAACGGATGCAATAAGATGAGCAGTGCGTGCAGGACCTAGTCACATGCATGCAAGAATTCGAATACCTCCCGTTCGACCCGGCCTTACCAACCCTCCGCACCCTACAGTCAGCAATGCCTGCATCTGGTAAGCTCGTTGCGGACTTCAATTCAGCGTCTGCTGCGGGGGAAGAAACATTGACCAGTTTCTTGCGAGAGCGGGTGTTCAGTAAGAATACCTCCCTCCATGCATCCGTTCCTCTGAGCAAACGGTTGACGTTTGCCAAGGAACCAGGCGCGAAGAAGCCAGGGGAGGAACTCACGGCGACAGAGATGGGGCGGACTGCTCTTAAGGCAGTGATCAACCTGGTTGAGATCAGTCAATGTGTGGACCTGCCCCAGTTGTTGGAACATCGCGTTGTCGAGGAGTGTATGACCTTGTTCAAATGCAAAAGAGCAAGCTCATCCAGAAGCTCTCTCTGCAATGTATAGACCTACAGGAACCCTACGTCGCTGTTGTCGACATGGACATGATCTGGAGTATGGCAGCTCCAACAGCAGAAGATCGGCAGACGGAAGATGGCACCCCACACGGACTACGTGCACAAGGTGTCATCCATCATCCTTGCCCGCCATGGCGATGCTGACCGTATCATCTGTGTGAACGACCCGTACGACGCAGCATACTCGACTAAAGACGACGAGCGAGACCTGCGGGTGAAGGGTAAGGCACATGTCCCCAACACCTACATGAACTTGGCAGACCCTTCCCCTGTGCCAGAGCGTTCAAAACGCTGTAGAGTCAGCAACAAGGGGCAGCTGCAAACATTGATATGCAACTACCTGACCGACCTAGCACAGAGTGTTGATTCTGAGACTATCTACTCAGTTGGCCCCCACAGCACCAACGTGTCAATACAGCAAACGATGCAGAACCGCAGGTTTGACCAGTCTCAGGCTTACACTGTCCTCTTCCCCGCTTTCGCAGTTCTGCGCGAGCCAGGCTGCACTGGCCCTGTTGTCATTGATGCTATTGATACAGATGCCTATGTTGTGGCAGCAGTCCTCTGGCAGAAGCTGGCAGGTATGATCTGTATCAATAGAAAGCAGGAGACGATCTTCTGCCGCGGCCTGCTACCTGACGAGATGGCAGGCTGTGTTGTGCAGCTGCACTGTATGACTGGCTGTGATGCCAACTAAGGCTTCTACGGTAAGGGTAAGAAGTTGGTGTATGACCAAGTGGCGAAGAACCCTGTGGCGCGACGGCTGCTGTCGTGGTGCGGAGAGAGCCTTGACCTTGAGGAGGAGGTGGTAGGGCAGTTCACACGACATGTCATCTACGGCGACAACAAGAGTAGCACCATAGCTGAGGCCCGTGCCGCGAAGTGGAAGAGAATGAATAACAAATCATTCATTTGCCTCCCTCCAGATGCAATTAACCAGCGCCAACACTGCCTCCGCACCAACTACTTGGCGTATCTAATGTGCCACTATGGCTGGGAGCTGGTGGGCACAGAGCACTGTTGATTTTCCCATTGGCGGCCATGTTAACGTTTTGTCAGATTATAAGGAAAGTGGACCTGAGAAAAAATTTAAATTTTAACACAATCACTGCAGTCATGTCACTGATATGCTGATCAAATTTCGTCAAAAAAGCATATCTCAGGCTCTCTTAAAATGCATGCATGTGTTCTGACCCTCAATATTGACCAAACTGAGCACGCTTTTCTGCATTCGCAGGGTCATGTAAGAAAAAATGGCTAAAAATCACTACGCCAACTACACTCTGCCTAACATGCGTCATTGCACTGCAGATATATCATAGCACTTAACCTACTGGTATGCCTGTCCTACGGTACTCATTTCACATTAATTTATTTTTTCAAAATCTCAAATGACACAATTATTAAGGTACTACATTCGTATGGGTTACACCAGGAAGTCTAACTGTGCTCTGACCCCTGGTGGGTGATCGCTGTCGCCCTGTAAATACCAAGTTAAAATGGATTTCGACGTAAATTTTTTTTCACTGAACATAGTTTACTAGTATTGTTTCTCTAGTTATTTACATACTGTACAAATGCATACTCCAAAATCTTTGACCGTATGGCAACCATCTTGGATTTCTGGGTCAAAATTATGTCGTAACTTTAAACTGATGTCAAAATCGGAATCCTCGAGGTCGTTGTACCCGAAAAAGTGTCTTCATACATGTTTATAGATGCTCTGGTTTAAAAGTTACGTTTTCGTTCTACCAGCTATGGCGGCCATCTTGGATGTCTGGGTCATAATGATGTCATTACGTTAAACTGATGTCAGAATCGGAATCCTCGTGGTCGACGTACCCGAAAAAGTGTCTTCATATATGCTTCTTGGTGTTCTGGTTTAAAAGTTACGTTTTCGTTCTACCAGGTGGCGTCCATCTTGGATTTATGGGTCAACTTGATGTCATAGCGTCAAACTCATGTCAGAATCGGAATCCTCGTGGAAGACTTACCCGAAAAAGTGTCTTCATACGTGATTTTTGGCGCTTTGGTTCAATTGTAAATTTTTCGAAATGGTGCCAGCCGCCATTTTGGATTTGGCCCTCTGGCGGAAAACGCTAGCATTTTTTAGAGGGACCGGGGGGCTAAATCTTTTTAAATGGTCCATAGAAGTCAAATCAATCGTCAAACCTTAGTAGCCAGAGAATGGTCACGAATGTGCAATTCTAGACCCTACTATAGTGTGTCGGCTTCAGTATTCAGCGGTTTACCGCACGGTCTCTGTGATGTTTTCGTGACGCTGTAAGTGTAGCGCTTACACTTTTCCGGCGTTATAAACGTTCCGATTGGCGTTTCTGCGCATGCGCGTTAAATGTAAAATCATGAATGTGCAGCGAAAAATTAAAGCATTTATAGTATAAATACTACGGGTTGTTCGTTAGGATGTATATAACCTCTCAGCACAGTTATTTGTCGCAAATTAACACGAGGTAAACAAGTTCTGAGGCTTGTTTTGATAACAAGTTTAAATCACGTGACCGTAGTGCGCCATAATCCGTGACAGTGATTTAAACAAACGAAATGTTATTGTATTGATCGACATTTTGAGCAACTCTTCACAGTAATCATTACAGGAGTGTTAACGAACATACACACAAAAATGCTTTGTCGTTTCGCTGCACATTGATGACTTTACATTTATAGCGCACGCGCAGAAACGTCAATCGGAAAGTTTATAACGATCGCTACTTTGTAGTATGGATGAATGTTCAAACATAACAGCCAGCCACTCGAAATTGTTACAATAAATGTTAATTTAATATCTTTTTTTAATTTTTTTTAAAGATAAATGTAGTCATTATTGGTCAATATGGAGTTAATTACTTCCACTCCACTCCACTCAGTGATCAGAATTCTGATGCAGTAAAGTGTATACTTCAATATCCAGAACATGAAATATACATCTATACAAAAGTAAAGGTTACTAATTTTTTAAGGCAAACTCTAGAACTTTACCAAATTGGGTGGGCCCTACAGGACTCATGAGAGCCATTAGAATGATTCAATCAAATTTACATTTCGTTGTGTATAGTGGCAATATCCTAAGGTATGTATTTGGTAACATTTGAGACAGTTCCTGAACCAGTTTCCAGGATTTGAGAGTTAACAGCGGACAACAGTCGGTGCATGGCACATGGTGGATGCAGGATCATGCCATGAGTCTGTTGGACTTTCCGCCCACTGGACTAACATTTTTTGTTTTGTTCCAGTGGACATAAGCTCTTCTTCTCAACATGTCATCTACTGCAATAACGAGTCAAACACGAACACACATTTTCACACTTTTATTTGAGTGACCGCATATTGAGGTGCTACTGAGCAGACTGCTATCTGACTGTCTGCTGTTTCATAGGAAATCTCATACTACGAGCCAAGGTGATAGAGTGCTCAACCTGGCCCCTGTCAACATACACCAACACCGAATACAACAGGCTCATTGACCACAGCAGCCATGCAAAGGAGAAGACAGGAAGTGGCAGACAGGAAGTGGCTCCACTGTCACACATGAAATGATCAACCATTTAAACAATTTTAGCTTCTTTAATCAATAGCGCAACATCCAAATAACAGCTATTGTGGTAATATTTAACAAATTAAATGGGACAATTTTACTGTGGAAAACAACTTACGGAATATAGCCTAAATGTATGCCTATCATTAAAGTATGCCCATTTCTGGATGGTGAATTTTCTATAAAGAAATGAGTAAAACAATGAATTATGCGAGTCCCTCAGCCATTTCTGAATGACAGGAACATTGTTATTCTTCACTGTTCAAACATTCTGGCATGAGACTCCTAGATTGATAGACTCAGACTGTGTGAAACTTCATCACAGGTTTATCTCTCCTTCACAAGACTGCTGTGTGGCATTTCATGTACAATAAACAAGTTCAGCTATCAAGTAAACCCCGACAGTGAACTATTCCAAACAAAGCCTGTTGTTGCTTGTACACAGTAGTTCCCAGTATGAACGAGAATTCCTCCCCGACTCGAGCAAGGCAACAGCCGACTGTAACGAATACATTTAGAAAATGGCATATTCACAACAACGAAGAAATCATCTCATCAGTAGATCTACAAAACCAGCTGTGGTCTTCCATCCTGATGCACAGCGCATGGCAGTTCAGTTTCTGACTACAATTTCACTTGATCCCATCAATAAATTATCATCAAACGACGAACATAAATTAACTAAAAATAACTCCTCTGGTTGAACATCAAAGTAAAATCTATACGTCTATAAATAAATGTATCTCAGCCTAACAATAAAATAGTAAATCCTGGTAGACCGGTGGCATAAAATGGCCAGAGAAACCGTACCGCTCGCATTGTAATAATAACTATACATATCATAAAATCAAATGTAAACAGATGTACAACATGTAAGGAATGTATGACGTTTCTGTAAATAACAAAGCAAGGATACACGTTGAAGGTTTCCTGTAGGTCTGACAAGAGAATGTTTGTAGAATGAACCGACTTATATTTATACACCCAGCACAGCGATGGTGACCAGGATTTCAGGACACAGAATATGTCTTAATTTTTGCACATGTTCAACAGCAACATGACCAAGCCACCTTTAAAGTTTAAAAAATTCTGATCATGGTCTGCGTATAAGCACCTCACACAGGAAACATCTGTTCTTTAGGTAAGTCAGCGTGCCACCGACATCAGTAGAATTTATCTGATTACCAGTACGTCAAAGTTTAAAAACCGTGAGCAAAGAAAATTATTTTCATAGAGCATTTTCAAAAGTACAGAATTTTCATCATCACTTTAACATTTCAGTAGACCCAAAATACAGTTACGATGGTATGGTATCACAATTTTCTGACCAGAAATACACCATTAATTACAGGATATTATGAATCCACAAGACGTTTGTATTATACAGAAACTAACAGTGTAAGACAAGGTTTCCATATCCCACAAACATCATATGAATGAGCAAACATAAGACAACAGAGAAAATAATTTCAAATAGACACCAACTGTGGCGGTGGTATATTGTCCAAATAAAGATTTCTTGCTAATTTTCTCACAAAGTCCGAGGCAAGATCGTAAGCACAATGTGTGAGCTCTTCTCATTGGATAATGTTTTTGTTGGATGCACAGAGTAGAATCTATCATATTTCACTCGGAAATTTGGTGAATAAGAAACAAGAATCATACTGGGACATTCGCAGCCATTTTGGTTCAAAATGGATGGTGTGTGAACAGAATATTCGAATGGGATAATGTTCACTTGATCCTGCATTTTTTTCCAACAGCTGTCAAGAAACTTACACAATTTATTTGTAGTGTAAGTTTTTGTGCATCTAAACTGCAAAATGCCAGGTTACAAGTGGATCTCGAAAGGTCGGTTTGTCAAAATGCCGTTTGATCCTGGTGATATCTGTTATTGTCAATATCACATGGATCATGATCCATCGCATCAGTAGGTTGTCTCAATCCAGTACAATTCCTCACGGAAATGCGGAAAAATACAACAACGTACAACTTGAACCACACGTCAATGGTGGAACGAGTACTTCCTACAAGATGCCAGTGGTTGTGAAAAGTGCGACTGATCTATCATATCTATGGCTACAATACTCGAGTTAGTAACATTCCCATCTATACACTGTGGCTGGCCGAAACCAATGCACCATCGGAAAAATACTTAAACCGCCCTGACCAGTGGTGACATCTGACAGGGAATGTGTCACCTACGCCGCGCAAACCTATGAGACTTGCTATGAAACACTGCCTGCTCCCTCTGCCTGCCACCGTGCTCGCCCGTGACTAGACCGCCGCTACAAGCCAGAAATACAGCTACCTACGACATACTCTAAAAATAAAAAATTGCATATTCTAGTTACATCTATCCGTTTTTGGTGTTTCAAATCACAATTACTACTTCGATGATAATATAATGCGGACGCGCAGCCATGTACAGGACCCTTCAGAATGTATAGGCATAGTATACACACAGTATACGCAGAGTATACACATAGTATACACACGTGACACTTCATTGCAGTCAAAAACAAACTCAATCCAAAGTAAACAACCGACAAAAATATTGCACACAGTTTTGTGATGGGTAACTAGGCAACTCTCCCCTGAGATTATCCCTTCCCACAGTCAAACCCACCCACCTAATTTGACTTCCCTACTCGGGGAAATACACCGACATATACACACACACACGGACACACAGATAATATATATATTACATCATTACAGATTGTATACATTATATATAAAGAGACTATCGCAACTGTAGGTTCAATTCAATTCAACAGCCGTTCTCAACCCGCTCAACTAACACCGCAATCACAGAAGATACGACCTACATCGGTGGTACTTTGGTGAATTCTATTCAGTTCCGTAGTGGGATTCGTTCTCGGGTTAGTAGACACATTAAATGGGTTAGTTCGTCGCTACAAATACATAACGCAGACAAAGAAACTTATGCTTTGCACACTGCGGGTACAAATTCACGCTTCCGTCTTGACTAGACTGATACCATATGAAATAAGCAGCGTCGGGAATGACATAATCACGTGAGACACTTCCATAGTGCTGAGCTTATAACAGCAGTTGTCATGGTGCTGTGCATAAACATAAATGCGTTGCCATAGTAACGTTAGGAACCAGCCATTCTATTCAACAATGATATAAAATGGCATTCCAGCAACTGAGAAACTTTGATTTCCATATCCCAATGGCACTGACTGCAAGTGAAATTGATGGAAAAAATTGTTTGATTCGAGTATTAGATAATTGTTGTGTTCACATAACAACATCAACGATTGAACTTGGAGGATTTTTGAATATTAATTAGCATTTCCATTTACTTAACAATATATAAAGTATAATATATACTCGAGAGTTCATTAGTTGGTAGGGAGAAAATTTCTGAGAGAAGCCTTTATCACCCACAAAAGATACTTTCCTCAGGAATAGAATACACGGTGCCATTGAGGTATGGATGCCAAAGACAGCAAGTTGCATGCTGGGAATGTTTACAAGTATTGAGGTCAATGACCTTTCTCTACCAGTGATCTCAGTGGTGCCATCTACAAGATCTGGTCATAGGCTCTTAGACTAGCAATAAATTATAATAAATACATTGCACGATGCCTCTCAATAATGATAAATCTCAGTGTGACGCCTACTTACAGAGAGTCCAGATTGTGATACATGATTATGCTCAACTCTCTAGTGTGGACACACCAAGCTACTCTACCTGGAGTCAAAGGTCAATCAACACACACAGGTTGAGGCCTTGCGAGTTGCCGACTGTCAACGCAAAAGTTTCGTTCTTCACGTCAGAAACTCACAAGGCCCAATATGCATTTCTCATACAAACAGCCTATAAAAATGTAAAAACTACACACGTGTGTGCGCGAGCGTGCGGAACAAACATCAATGTATGGACAAGGTCAAAGGTCGCTTGCTCTAGACGTACTTAAATTACGGTGATAGTTACATGACTGTCATGTGACCACTATGTGGCAATCTTCATTGCACGGAGGAGTGTGAATTCTTTACATCAATTTATGGAAAACCCAGATGTATCCATGGTAAAAGCAAGCATTTATACCCAATTCTGGATTTCATGGATGGCTCTAGTACTTATGCTGTGGTATGCTTTCTCAAAGCACCTGGTATTTTAATAATTGCACATACTGATGAAACACAGTAATAAATTAAGAACCATAATAATACCTGTAAATAAATAAATAAATAAATAAATAGAAGTAAATCGTATGATGTAGAAAAAACGACACATCATACAGCGTTCAACAGTGAATGTAGAATGAAATATCTTAAAACAAAACAGCGAAAAAGGTCAACAATAAATTAAAATCACTAAAATGCTTTGGAATGTGTTCGCATTGGTTGCCCCTGGCAACAGCCAGTGGCAGCGTTGACAACCTTGTAGGAGTGCCGCCGACCTTGTACATGTGTAAATCGGATGTGCAGTTGCCTCAGTGCCCCCTAGGTGGCCGAGTGTGATATACTGATATGCTTGCTACTACATTTGCTCAGACACCCGCGTGTTCACTTGGTGCGAATGCATGCATGTGTGCATGCAATGCGTGCATGCGTGTCTGTATATAAGCATCGCACACTTGTTTCGATTTCTGCTGCTGACCAGCAGAATATTGCAGTCAAACTACATGGAATGTCTTCTGCTTTCGTGTTAGCGTTCGCTAACTTCCGTGGCATCTATCTCATGACACGACACGTCTTTTGTCACTTGGGTCTGGCCCCACCGTCGATGTGACTAGTTCCACTGTCTCTCTTCCTCACACGTGGAATACAGCATCGTATTTGGTGGACACCACCATGACCCATGTTTGTGCATGACAACCTCGATTACGCGATGCTCCCTCATGACTATGTCATCTCATGTTCCGTGGTGTCATGATTTGTCACGTCTTCCCAAGCCTGGGAGACACAGACGCCGCGAATGACGCGCTCCGTTGGACCCGCCACGCCCACCAACACGACTGGACATGCGTGGCCGCACACGCCGACATCATGCTACACGTTACGCATGGCCGCACATGCAAAGTTTTGCTTGCATCTGGAAACAGGGCTACAACTGAGCAGAAATCACTACTACCTGATACCGCGTGGACACACACACACTGCGTTACGGGCTGCTACACTAAGTCACATACTACGCCCTACGGCTCAATTCTGCAGCGGACTCGACGAGTCGGACCCAAGCGCCATGCCGTTCATGTCGTCCACATTCGAGTCGTCCTGGTACTTATCGAACGAGCGTCGGCGTGCGTTCATGAAGAAGTTCGCGACCGTCGAAACCTTCAGCCCCAACTGTTCTGCGATCGTCGCCTGCATCTCCTTGCTCGGACGTTTCGTCTCCTTGAATATCGCCAGCAGGGTGCGCCGCTGTATGTCGGTGAACACAAGACGTGGTTTCTTTGGTGCAGGCAGCTCCGATTTGGTGAGATCATCTTTCCGCTTGCATGCTGCAAAAGAAGACTGGAAATTTAGTGGACCATCTTAAATGAACTGCTGGTTTCAGGACAATTAGCGATTATGTGACATCCTGTCTTGCATCATAGCAATGGCTCTTGGTGGGCTACAAATAACAGCTGGAAGTTAGTTAGAGTAGTAATCAAATGATGGAAACAATCCACTATTTATTCAGCTGTCCGTTTTTGGCTAGTCACCTAAAGAACTGTTACATCATTATTAGTCCATCAAAATACCATTGCACAGTTGGCATAGCATTCAGTCATTTATCACCAAGATGACATATTATTGTGACAACAACACACAGCACAATGTTATACAATTAATGGCCCAAATAGGACAGAGTAAAACAAACCATAATGATTGTTTTCAGACATTAAAACACATTCAATTGCAGTATCAGTTATCCACAAACACACGAATGTTTTTAGATTTTCCTTATTCTGTGTGAATACACTTTTGGTTGTTGTGGTAAAATTATTCTATTCAATATTTAGTAATGCTTAAATTTTCTTATCGCACTTTTTTAAATTTACATTGTGTGATTCGTGTTAAGTAATGGCATAAGTGAAATGCATTTTTACCATTTTCTATGTAAAAAAAATTGTAACAATTATTTAATATCTTGCCTATCCCATGGTTCATTATGCCATATATTTTATTACTATTCACTTATTGGTAGATTTAATTAGTCTTCATAGCCCAGAACACAGGACACTCCATGAATGTTTGGATTAATGTTTTAACTATTCACCAGATGTCACCACTGGTAGATCAAGCATGAGGAACCTAATCCAATAGATGGCGCCACCAGTTAGAGCTATGGCAGACACCTACAGTTTCCAGAGAATGTCTGTGTTCAGTTACCAAATCTCCACAACCTTTCACTCAGACAACTTCCACACAAACCAATAAAATGTAATTAATTGCAACTAGTTAATATTTGAAATCACACAGCAACTCTTTACCAGGTTGACGACAAGATACAACCCACCCATCTGACCTCTACTGGTCACACACGGTGACCACTACTGGTCACACACAGCACATCAGTCTGGCACAAGAACACATGAATTCTGCCACAGTTTCTTTAAAATGCATTAATATTAAATTCCACAGGCATATCAATTAGAATTAATGCCAATGAATGGATCCACCCCATTAAGTTTACACACATGTGCCAATTACACTTCAGCACACTGATTTTTTGTCTAGAATCACACAAGTAGTAGTAGTATTATTGCAACTAGTGTGTTGCCCCTATAAAACATATCACTTTAAAAATTCTATTATTTTAACCACAGACAACAAAGCATAACCTGCACATTGAGCTTGAATTAGTTAAATTCAATCATTGGGTCCTTTAAGATTATGAAATAATTTTTAGTTGGTACAACTGTGACAGGAACTCCATTATAGTTGTACTTTCCATGTTATAAACATAATTTAACATCATCATCATCATTTAAACGATAGAGCATGAATGCCAGGACGACTTTGTTAGATTAGTGGCTTAGAGCTTACTTTAGAGTTGAGTAAATCTGGGTAAACATGATTTTTTTTACTTACTTTATTATTAAGTCATTACTATATTTTATTATTTTATTTTATCTATTTATTGCTGATAAGTTTAGCTTGTGAACTAGGACTTTTAGATGCTTTATTTAATTATCTATTTATTATCATTTAACATTTTGTCTTTACGTGCAAGTTTAAATTGGTTATTAATATTTTAAATATGTATGTGTTACATTGTATTTTATGCGCTTTTGAGTGGAAATCTTCCGGATATACGGCACTTTTCAAATAAAAAGTATTATTATTATTAAACAGAAGTAAGTAAAACTACACCCACTTTGGCTTGGTATGATCATGGCGCCACTGAGTGCAGGGTCACTGGGGGAGAAGACGTCTGTCGGACACCCAACTGAGGGAAACAAAACATACACAGTAAACAAACAGACAAATAACATGTTCACACTGTCACTGACACAAACATTGATATCGCCAAAATGTATATGTTGTATGTTTTATACTTTTCAAAGGCACTCTAACTCTGTAAATATAAGCCTGAAAATGTCAAATGTTAATACATCAAAAAGAAAACAGTTATTTTTACTGGTTAGTAGTCAATATTGTATAAACTAGTCATCTTTGATACCTGTTAACAGTAAATAGAATTTTTATTTTTGTGAATTTTCATTGCTTGGTAAGGTTCACACATAAGATTTCTGTAATTTGTTAGAACATATGTGACAGTGACACACATGCATTCCTGAATGTATTAGCTTATAACTAATCAATGACAAAACGTCCTATAAGTGTGTCATTTACTATAATTATCTTATAAAGTTTTTGCTGACACATCTCTGACCAATCACGGCGGATGTAACAAATTAATATGCATTACCATTTCTGCGATATTCACGTCACACACAACAATGCAAATGCCACCGATGGTTACCAACCACAACTTTTAACATTTCGCTTTCGCAGAAATCTACACGACTGAATCTAATGATAATGCGTATTTTGCGTGCAATCAGCGACTGGGATAACATCTGATTCAGCTCAACTGCCCAATCACCGTGACCAGACCAGTGCCCCAGCCCTCTGACGCCAGCACGTAATAACAGCCACGACACTGACATTTAGCCAGCTCTGGCGGCCGGTGATAAGAGCTTGTGTTTACGGAGGACAAGGCTGACGACACACAGCACAGGAACATCAACATGTATGGCAGACCAAAGGTACATTGTTGCATCAGTTTAAATCTACAAAGATATTATATCAAAAAAATTATTATTTATCTAGTATTTAAAAATACAAAGTCTGATAATTACACTGAGAGACCTATTATATTAACATTACAACAAAATACATTTATATCTACATAGTTATACTGAGAGACTGATTATATTAACATTACAAAAAAATACCTTTATATCTACATAGTTTAATATTTCTATTGTAAAACATATTGTAAAATAACTACCTGGGGTATATATCAGTTATCACCACTTTCTAGACATTGCAACATAGAGTGATTTTTAACTGACTACCCAGATGTTTAGATGTTTACTGAATCAAAAGTTTGTATTACAACTACCCCTGGTAGATTTAGAATTTGACTGTTTTGCCAAGCATATCTGGAGTCATTTACCTGCTAAATCACAAGATATGTTGTCATAAATGTACCTATCTGTAACAGCAAATTAATCACACTTTTAACTCGCAATTATAAATAAAATATATTTGGGACCTGCATGGCAATTATATATATATATATATATATATATATATAACATTTATGCACTACATTATATATAACACAATAATTCCAAGTAATCATTTATAACAAATATTTGCCTTTTTTACTGTTAAAATATTCTTTTAAAGAACTGACCAACAGTTCACAAAATGTTAAGAGTCGGTATAAAACCATACTATCTGCCAACATTACAATTATCTCATTAAATTCTACACCTCGCATTTCCTACATTCAAATGCCATCCTATCATTTGTGATCATACAAATTATTTATGTTTCTGCCACATTGCATGGCATTACAGTTTGGAATTACATTATTATGATGTTGCAGGTTCATTACCTAATGTGATGACAAATTCAAGAGAGACGTTTTCACTTCTGATATCCACCAACAATTTCAAAACTTGGAAGCTCTTTGAGTGAGATTTATGTCTAAGATTCTAACATCATGAATTAGGAAATCTGATACTCATGTGACGTTCTTAATGTGATGTGGTGTTTGCAGAAATATCCCTTAACTAAATCACATCTGCACAACATATATCATGGCTTGTCAGCAGACACAAGACAAGAACAGTTTATCAGAAAACTAATTAAGATTTTGCATAACATCAACTCCCAGGGTGTGGGGACAAAACATTGGGATATCATTAATCACCCGCATCAGATATAATTTAAAAATTGTAAATCAAACTTTGCTTTCCTGAACAGCATAACTGATTTTATGCAAGCAAATTTTGATGAATACAAAATTGCCAAACAAAATGGTACAAAAATAGTTTAAATTATTTTGTAAGATGAAACATTAGTGACCAATTAACGACAAGTACTGTCATCTTAACAAAATCAAAAGTCTGCAATATGGCTGACATTGCAACACGGAGCAAAGTGAATATACAATAAACCCTGACTTGAGTGTGAAATTACAATAAACTGGTTTTTAACAAACATGAATACAATCTACTACATGCATGGAATAACAGTTTGTGTAGACAACTGCTGCACTGTGACCAACTAAGCAGCCTAGCAACATTTATCAGAGTCGCACAAGTTACTGATGTGTCTGAATTGCAAGGCGATTAATGGCGACATAATATCAAAGTTCTGCTGGCGATGTATAGCTGAAAATAGATGCTCCCCTATCTGATGCCGGTCCCCAGACCAACATCTCCTGAGGCAGGTTAAGAAATTAACTATAACCGCATGCATCAGGGGACTGCCAAAAATAGACAGCTTCTTTCTCCTATGCTAATGTAAACCGCTCTGAAGAATTAATTCTGCAAAAACACAGAGCATAATAGGCATTCAAAATAATGCTGTATATAAAAACTCTAAATAGTTACTACTGTAAGTAAATAACTTTAAATAGCAACCTTACTTGTAAATTAGTTTAAATAACCACCTGTGTAAGTAAATAACTCTAGTTAAATAACCACATTTGTGAGTATGTAACTAAGTAATTATCTTTGTGAGTAAATCTTTATCAGTAACTAACTCCAAATAACTACCTTTGCGAGTATATAACTCTAAATAACTAGCTTTGTGAGTAAACAACTCTAAATAACTACCTTTGTGAGTAAACAACTCTAAATAATTACCTTTGTAAGTAGTACTAAGTACACAACTCTAAATAACTACCTTTGTGAGTAAACAACTCTAAATAATTACCTTTGTAAGTAGTACTAAGTACACAACTCTAAATAACTACCTTTGTAAGTACACAAGTCTTGTAAGTAAATAAATACCTCTAGATAACTACCTTTCTCTTTTAACACCATCAGTTGGGAGGCGACCGTGGGAGGCGACCGTGGGAGGAGACTGGGGGAAGAGACGACAGAAGGCAGCAGGGACACCAGACACCTGGCAGACACAGTGCAGGGGGAGTGAAGGGAAGACCCTCATTGAGGCGGGAGGACTGTGGGAAATGGGACTTGGGAAGGGATTGCAGAACAGCAGGTGATGGGAGGTGGTGGAAAAGTCAGTGTATGGTCAGATCTGTGAGTAAGACAGCGAATATCAGTGAGTGATATCAAGGCCAGCATCACCTGCACCACAGCATCACCTGCACCACAGCATCACCTGCACCACAGCATCACCTGCACCACAGCATCACCTGCACTACAGCACCACCTGCACTACAGCATAACCTGCACTACAGCACCACCTGCACTACAGCATCACCTGCACTACAGCAACACCTGCACTACAGCATCACCTGCACTACAGCATCACCTGCACTACAGCACCACCTGCACTACAGCATCACCTGCACTACAGCATCACCTGCACTACAGCACCACCTGCACCACAGCATCACCTGCACCACAGCATCACCTGCACTACAGCATCACCTGCACTACAGCACCACCTGCACTACAGCATCACCTGCACTACAGCATCACCTGCACTACAGCACCACCTGCACCACAGCATCACCTGCACCACAGCATCACCTCCACCACAGCATCACCTGCACTACAGCATCACCTGCACTACAGCATCACCTGCACTACAGCACCACCTGCACTACAGCATCACCTGCACTACGGACAATGACATGAGCGATAAATATTCATCTGGATAAAAATACAACGATCACACAACAAGGGATTTGTGCCAGCCACAAAGACAGTTTCTTGTCATACATATGCCTCGGGCTCACAGCATCATGTATCAGACACACATGCACAATTCACACGACATCTTCCCAGAAGAATCTATGTACAACCATGTGTCATAGCAATTGCCTATTCTGTGACGGTCGAAGCGAAAGAGTGACACCACACATCGTAATAATTCGCCTCGGTCTTTGTTGACGTCGACACCTTGGCAACGAAGCCGGCGAGACTTCTACAGTTTCGCGAAATTACGCGAACGCATGTGCCGCATTGTCCGACAATTGTCCGTCCGTCGACATAGGTGGCCCGCGAACAATTGCAAATTATTAGAATATCGTGGCGATTAAAAGTTGCCGGGTTTAATAGGGGCTTAATGTACGCTAATGGCGCCATGAATCACTGCCGCACAATGGAGCGACTCTCACTCGGTGAGAGCGCCATTACGCACAGGAAATTTATACACAGCTCCGGCTTCATATTGGTGAATATTCCGGTTGCGAAGCATGACGAAATTTGTGTCTCTAATAAGACATTGCCAGGTGTAGATGTCATCTCTGGCACATGTGTTGTGCCATGACACAGGATGTCCACAAGCTTCCACAAAAAACATGTATGGTGTTTTATGCCAGCCCTAGTGCAATTCCATTTGCTGAGTATTTTATTGTGTACCTGCTGGTTACATTATATTTTGTTGTTTATTTACCGATATCATTTAATGGTGGTAAATTGATAATAGCATATATTTTACTGAATGTCAACTAATTTATACCAAGAGGGAAGAGGAGGCCACTAAGTGATGGAGAAGGGTGGTGGGAACTGTAGGGATGGGTAAGGTTTCATTGTTATTAATTTTGGTGAACAACTTGGGCACAGCCAAGTCTACTGCACTTTGTGAAGCGACGGAGCAAGGTAAGTATGTTACTTGTAAATACATATTTTAATGCTAAAAATATAGAGTTTATTAACTTTAAATAAAAGTATACATATTCATTTTCTCACTTCCTAACAAAACAACTGTTGAACCCTGACTCTGGGGCCATAATCAAAATGGTACATGTTCATAAATACAATTGAACATTTTCACAATTATTGAAAGTTTATTGATTTTTAGTAGAATTGGTTCATGCTTAAATATATAATTATAATTTCAATGATGCCCTGCATCCCAAGTTTATTCACAACAATAATATAAGAACTTGTATTTAACTAATGGTTTAAAAAAAAAATCTTCAACATAAAACCTCATAGACAACCCAAATCAAACAAACTTGAAAATCATTGTAGAAAAATACTTAGACATACAATATGTGGCAAACTATGATCGTCAGGAGTGGTCTGGCTGCACAGACAGCCGGGAGACTTGCATGTTTTACAGCCTGGTCACCCGGCCACATGACCAGTCTATCACTCACTTACTCTACTCCCAGTCAGCCTCCTTCCAATGTTCCTAGAAATAACTAAGCCCTTCTAGGAAACCACGTTCACAATTAGCCATCCAACCAAACCCCATGTACTAGGAACAACGGTGAGGTAATTACTGCCTGGTCCATCTCTACGCTACCTCGGGCTAGATGCACCCTAGTTTCTGATGGACAGATGAGTGTAATGACAGATGAACGAAAGAAGAAATGATAACCCATGACGAATGGCAGAACATGTGACATGGTGAATAGACGGGACACCACTGGGTGCTTGAGTACACAACACCAGGAAGTTCACACCTATTGAATACATTAAATATTTTACTTGCACTTTTATTTATTTTTAATCGTAATTTATGACATATTTTTATATTATTTATTAGTATTATTTATTTTTTAGGTAAAAAATTACAGGATTTTACAAATCACATATGGTGTTTTAAATCAGGAGCTTATTTCCCCCTTTTTCTAATTGTATTTATCAATATCTTTTATACGCAGTCATTATTTATCACATTTTATTTATTATTGTTGTTTTAATATTGTTACATTTTTCATATTGTGTCAATGTCTGTCATGTATTTGTCTGTATCTGATCTGTATATTTGTCTGGGATCACAATGGAAATAAGTGCTTGCACTTTTTTGTGTCATGCTTTTATTTAATATACTTTGTATTTATATCTTATGTATATCTGTACAATGTTTACATTTTATATTAAATAAATCCATCCCAATGCAGGTATATACAGTGTATGTATATTTAGTTTGTACAAAACAATTCATGGTTATTCGGAAGAACTTTGTCAAACAGAAAATGTATTGTACAGGTTTTATTTGTATTTATTTTGTACTGGTGAAAGTGGTAATTATTGTGAAAGTGACAATAATTTATTTTTTTAGAAATAAATAATGTTTTGTGGCACCTATATCAATGAGAAACTTGAAATAGTTTTAGATAGGTTTATGTATTTTAGTTTATCATTCTTTGTATTTTAACAAGTCTACTTGCTGTTAATTTTGTATTTGGTTTAAAAAATGTATTGGATTTACATCTTAGAAAGATTAGGGTACAGCCACATTACAATAATCAATTCTAAAGGTAAACATTACTCTGAAGTAAAGGTAGATAGACCAATCAACAACGAACACGTTTTCCAACAAGACCTCAATTTGTATGGCCGTTTTTTTTACATAATTTTTTAGTGTATCTATCCACAAATCAGACTCTGCCACAAACGAACACAATATGATGAGATTGGTTTATTCAACCATAACGTGATGAGACTGACACAGTCAAGCACACTGACAGATGGTTGGTAGTTTTAATCATTACAGGTGAGCAGAAAAAATAAACATGCCCGAGGGTGGCAAATATCAGGAACATTGTAAAACTCAAACAATAACGGGACATTGAACAAAGCAAGCCACTGACTTATCTGTACTGCTGGTGTCGGGGCCAAAGATCTGGGTGAGAGGAGGACTGGTGGTTATATATATAGTTGTCAACTAAACTGATTGAAATATTTGATGACTTTACTAATAGGTGAACATATCATCTGAAGACAAAATTTTCATTTCCCATTTCTTAATATTTATTCATATATTGTAACCCTGGAGACAGACAGTAACACCCCAATAATTCACTAAGCCACCCCTCCCGAGCCCTGTAAATAATGTTTATCTACCCATCACTGACATTGCCTAATTTAATTTCCCCATGTCCCAAGGTATCAATTCTGTCAAACCTCAGGCACCTGGGCAATTAACCCCTTCCTCCCACATTTGTTCCCACCCCCACATCCCACAAACATACATGCTGTGTATGTGAGCAAATGGGGAAAATTATCCATGACCCGGCAATGGTTCTACTAAAAAAAAAAATTTCCTAAAATGAATAAACATAATCTTTTTAACAAGAGAAACATTTCATTTTATTTTATAGTGGAATACAATAAAGTGCATGATAATAATCCTTATTAATATAATTTAATAAACGTTCTAAAATTTGCACTTAATGAACTAAGGGTTAAAATTGGTATGGTACAGTCAAACAGGTCTATAAATTGGATCTCTAACATAGATTTAATCTGAATAATATGAATTGCATTAAACCTTTAATTAGGCTATATCCAGGACAATCTGGTATTTAAGACAGGGGCCTGCTTAAAAAAAGAGGGTCAATTTTTCAGTCATCTTTAAAAGGGGGCTTGCCCGCTGAACTTAAGTAATTTATTATATCTGGCCCAAGAAAGTAGCACAAATACCCTAGGCTAGTGACCTACTAAGTGACAGTATGTTATCACATCAGCATAATCATCACAACATTGATGTTGGCTGATCAACAGAAGAAGAAGCTTTTAATTATCAATATTAATGACTGAACTATGACACAGACTGTGTGATGTAGATTTAAAATAGTAGACGAAAATAAAACAAAACATATCAAGTCCTTAAACACATAAACTCACGCTAAACTTGTCTTAATGAAGCTGGTATAACATTAACAAAAATGGAAATTACCCCATAAGAATCACACTAGAAAGAACTGCCCAATACAGTGTTCCAGAGCGCTGCCATCCCAATCATTCAGTCATTGACATTATAGAAGATTGTCTTAGTGTTAATCATGGACTGTCTGCTTTTTTATTTAACGTACTAATAATTTTATTGATCTATTTATTCTAATATTTTATTAACTTATTATTTTAGTTGACAGTTTCACATTGCATGACCGTGAAATTTAATGTACAAATAATTGATTTATCTATCTATTATATTTATTTTATTAATTTATTCATTGTTTTAATGTACACTTAATGTAGAGTTAATTGTATTTACCTATTTGTCATATTTATTTTATTAACTTATTACTTTAGCAAACAGTCACGTTACAACTGCAGGATAGTGAAACATCACTTTTTAGTCGTGAATACTTGAAGATTTGAAGATAAGAACTGCCCCATTTGGCAGTTGGCACCAATCACTGGCGCCAGAAGCTATCATGAGCACTGATGACCACGCCACAGACAAAGGTCCTGCCAGCCCCTGCGTGAACAACGGGTGCTAATGCTAAGTGTGGTGGCCTGGGAACCGAGCCGGGGGGCTAAGGCTTTGAAACCCGCAGACGTCCATCCCAACTCAGTGATTACGTCCACTCCACACAGACCAAGACGTCTCATTTGCACCCTTCCTAGAACCGTGTCTGCAATTAGCCGGCCAGCCCTACGCATGCACAGGTAACAATGGTCAGGTAATTACGTCGCAATATCACTGCTCTACCTGCAGGCAAGGTGACGCCGTATCACAGCCATCTACAACGGACACTAGCAACACGCCCGGTGGACAGATGGACGCACCAGCAGATGGTCGAAGTAAAATAAAAACAAGTGGTGACAGACAAACAGACAGATAGACAGACAGACAGACAGTCTGGCACAAGTCACGGACCCCCGGGAAATGTCATCCAATTACTGTACATCTCTTGATAACTGATAAGAGACAAGGGACTTATCAGATAACAGTGCACCTTAGATAAAATCTAACAAAATCTTTTGTTTGTGAACGTGTGGTCTACATAGTTCACCTTACTACTGGTAGTAAAGTTGTACCTTAGCAATGAAATGTTAGCAGTAATTTCTAGATTACCATAAAAGGAATAAATACATCATGGATGTCACTTTATATGGTCTTAACAAATTGCAAGTTGCAATGCTATTAGCTAGGAGATGGTTCAGTTACAAAGTAATATTTTATAATGACAGGAACAATATTGCAGGTCTTCTTTGTATATATATTGAATTATATATCTGTGTGGGTGATAATAGGAACAACTGGAGAAACATGTAACATGACAACGCACTGTTTTCCGTTCTAAAAACAGACTGTAGCAGCACCAAATGAGCAAAGGCCAAGGTAGTAAATTGTAATCAATGGTCGGGTTCTATGTTGACCACATACTAAGTCTGTAGTGACCACTGACTACTGACCACAGGTCACACATCTTGCTGGAGTAGTAAGCAACTTAGAGCCAACTGTCAGTCACTGATGTCTGCCAGTCTCTGGCGCTGGGGATTAACTCCACTGACTGGATTAGCCTCAGCCCACGCAAGAATAGGGCCCAGGGGGGTCGGGGCAGTGGTATAGTACTTGAAATAGGTACTTGCTGGTGATGAGTACAAAAGTCATTGAAATGGTTATGTTACACTAGGGTGTAGATGGACAATGAACCTGTACTTCAAAGTAATGAGGACAACACATTAAAATGGTGGCTGCCATCCTCATGTGAGTGATACGGTTATCATCACGATGGCTCCATTTAGCCATGACTCATACATGGATCTACCCGTGCAAGGATCCCCCTATGCATGGATCCACACATACATGGATCCCCTCTGCATGGATCCATACATAGATGAACCCATCCATGCATGGATCCGTCCATACATGGATCGTCCCATGCATGGATCCATCCATGCATGGGTACACACATACATGGATCCATATAGATCCACCCATGCATGGAGCTGTCCATGCATGGAACTACACATATATGGATCCGTCCATGCATGGATCCACACATACACGGATCCACAAATACATAGACCCACCCATGCATGGAGCCATCGATGCATGGGTCCACAAATGTATAGATCAACCTACTCTTGAAATCACCCAGATACCATATCATATCATACCAACTGGGTGATTAGTTAAGATGTCTACATTAGATCTAGCCAGGTCAAGTGAAGTATATCTAGCTTCCTATGAATTATTGTAACCAAAATATCTGTTGATTATGAAGGTGTCATATCCATTTCTAATTCAAACAATTACGTATCAGATCTCACCTTATGGCTATCAGCCACAAGTAGATAGTTTGACAACAAAATGTCAATCCACTTGTTGAAATTAAAATACTCAGTAGGGAGGACAGAAAGAGATAAAGAAATTACACATAATTAACCCAGTGGGTGTGTAATGTATATCTGTGGAAAATAAGGTCATGAAAAGTGCAATAAATATGCTGGAATTATAAAATCCACTAACAAATTGGTACAACCAAAACAGAAAATGGGTTTCTAAAATAACTAAGACACAAAACTAAACTTCTATATAAACACACTGGGTTGTTACATCTCTTCTAGTGTGACGGATATTTTACACAACTAAGACACAATAATGCCACGTTACAAATCCTTACATTGATGAAGATTCAACCAAGTGTTGTTGTCGTCGTCACAGACGAAACATGTTACTTTTTACCCGACATGACGAAGAGAGAAACTATTACTGTGCATTTGATTCTCGGCAGAAGAGTGAACAACCCAATCCTTCCCCTTCCCTTCACAGGGGGTATTCCATTCACTTTCCCATCACTACAAGTACAAGGGGAAACCTGTACTTCCCTCATCAAGAAACTACAACATGGAGAAGAAGAAACGACAGCCACAGAAGAGACCCACAGCAGGTAGGAGATGATAGGGGGCGTTTAGAAAGTCAGGGGGAGATGACAGGTGAATACAGGGGGCTGATAGTGGAAGACAACTACTAGTGCGGTGCAACTACTACTCCTCCCTGTAGAGGGAGCCACAGAAACACACGAGACCCGCAGTCACACCACCCAAGCCACACACCTAGACCGGCAGGCCATCGTCGCGGAATGTCATTGTCGTTGTCATCGTCAGCGTCGTGGCAGGGCTGATTCGCGTAGTGGTAGGTCACCGCCTCTACAACCCACAGGAGACAGTACAAATCCCACATTCCCAACCGTGATCCCATAGCAACCGTGTTCCCATCATAAACGTGTTCCCATCACAAACGTGTGTTCCGATCACAAATGTGTTCCCATCACAAACGTGTTCCCATCATAAACGTGTTCCCATCATAAACGTGTTCCCATCACAAATGTGTTCCCATCATAAACGTGTTCCCATAACAAACATGTTCCCATAACAACCGTGATCCCATCACAACCGTGTTCCCAAACACATGTCTACCAGAACGATTTGGATTGGTCAAATGTATTCTTGTGTATAGGATAATTAGGAATGGATCACACTAAACTTAATGTGCTTCCATACTGTCCGAGAAGAGACAAAGGTTAAGACCGTACTAAATACAAACTGGTCCTCTGTCCTACAACAGCAATAATGCCACCTAGTGATAGGTGCAGGAAACAACAGGACGTCATCTGTGAGGTCACACACAGGCACGCGCGCGCGCGCACGCACGCACGCGTGCACACACACACACACACGTGGTAAGACATTAGGTTTTTAATATGGGACCATTAAAAGCATTCAATAAGCTACTTGACGGTAGGATTTGTGAATGCTACACAGGCCACATGTTACACTGAAATATGTGTGTGTGTGTGTGTGTGTGTGTGTGTGAGTGCGTGCGTGCGTGCGTGCGTGCGTGTCAGTGTGTGTGTGTGTGTGTGTGTGTGTGTGTGTGTGTGTGTGTGTGTGTGTGTGTGTGTGTGTGTGTGTGTGTGTGATTTTGTGTGTGTGTGGTGTGGTGTGGTGTGTGTGTGTGTGTGTGTGTGTGTGTGTGTGTGTGTGTGTGTGTGTGTGTGTGTGTGTGTGTGTGTGTGTGTGTGTGTGTGCATGCGTATGTGTGTGCATGTGCTTAACTGTCTGTATATGTGTACATGTGCTTACTGTGTAGGGTGTATATTTATGTACGTGTGTGTAATGTGTACACATGCTCTGGGTAGCTCTCGCATCACTGGCATTAACCTTAGTGACAGTTTTCCAAAACAAATTTGTCATTGCTATTATATCTGCTCAGTACTTGCTACTATTGTTGAATAAAAATGTTCCAGTTCACACATGTTCGTGTGAATATATGTCTATGTGTACATGTAGATGCATATATAACCATGTGTGCGTACAGAACTATTTTGTGTAAATATATATCACCAATATTTGTCCACACACACTTGGTCAATGATGAGGCAATAAACAACTGCAGGACTAGAATTTTTCAGACATGCACACATAGTCCAGTTTCACATCGGACCTGAGTAGCCAAAGCCACGCGGATTAAAGCGTGTTTGCGGCTCACAGGGGGGAGACTGGCCGCCCGCTAATCTGGCCGGCGAATCAGTACACCGTTCGTGCAACACACAACGCGCCGTCTGATAATCACGTTACAAGGAACGGACTAACATAGCTGCCAATTATGATTATTGTTACCGCCGCTACTATTAACACAACCGTCTGACATTACCAAGACAAGCATCGGTGGCGGCACAGACAGCAAGTGGACGGCCGATGACAGGCTGTTCCAACGCTCGACCACACCCCCTCCGCACACGTTCCCACATTTCACAGTCGTCCCACGAAAATCTTCCTGTTTGCTGGCCATTAATGTGGATTTATTTCGCATTATTCTGACCAAATCCACATGCTGTTGATACCAGAGGATGTTTTATGCTGTCGGTGAAAAACATCCACAGCTGCGTAAAAATTTGAAAGTAACTTTTTTTCTGACTAGGCAACACCTTTTATACAGGGACATTATTCCTCAGACACACAGGTGTGCGTGCGTATATACAATATGAACCATTTTATCAATGCATACATCTCAGGAAATAGACAAAGGAATCAAATCAAGAATATATATTTTCTCCATGATACAAACAATGCAGATGTATTTTCACTGAGATATGACTAAAATATCCCTTGTCACCGGAATCTGGAATGACTACCATATTCTGCAGCGGTGCAGGGTGAGCCTTTCTATTGCGACCATTCTGTTAGCCAGCCTGCTGCCACAATGATGCAGTACTCAGCCAGGGAATAAGTTGGACTCCCCTCAGAATTTATCATTAGGACCATCTGTGTGTGGCGCCAGTGATCACAATCACGAGCCTTGTGTTGGGGGCACCAGTGGATGTAGCTGCACCAGTGGATGTAGCTGCACCAGTGGATGAAGCTGCACCAGTGGATGTAGCTGCACCAGTGGATGTAGTTGCACCAGTGGATGTAGCTGCACCAGTGGATGTAGTTGCACCAGTGGATGTAGCTGCACCAGTGGATGTAGCTGCACCAGTGGATGTAGCTGCACCAGTGGGTGTAGCTGCACCAGTGGATGTAGCTGCACCAGTGAGTGTAGCTGCAGCAGTGGATGTAGCTGCACCAGTGGATGTAGCTGCACCATTGGAAGTAGCTGTGCCAACGAATTTAGATGTAGCTCTGCACCACCAGAGATATAAGCTGCACCTCCACACAGAGCTACACCACCACACAGAGCTACACCACCACACAGAGCTACACCATGACACATAGTAGCACAGTTTCCATCACTTGTGGGACAGTCAGTCGCCCATGGCGCTGCGACCAGCAAGACATCCTGTAACATCATAAACCTCCCACATAACCTCAGCTGCTGCAGCCTCTGTCGTCCTCCCCCTTTGTAGTTGGATGATTATCTCCGCACCAGCTGTGGGCAGCTCTGTCTCACACACAAAAGCCCTGCTGCTGCCAAGTGCAGACTTATGCTGCCGAATGCTTTCAACCGGTGGCCATCTCGTCTCGGCCAAGGACAATCGCAGCGCCGCTGAGAGGTGCGGCCTACGGAAATAAGACGGCGCATCTGGCGCGGACAAAGCGCCGCCTGCGCCATCGGTGACTTACGTACACGGTCGCCGCCTTTGAGACGTGTCACAACCAGACAAAGATACTTTCACTGGTCGTGGCAAAGTGGCAGAATAAACAAGTACAGCGCATGGGATTTATGTAAATCTCGCACAGTGTAGCGGGCCGCACCGCAGGCGTACGAAGCTGACACAATGATTGGGCAACAACGGAACCTTGCCGTCGCAAATAGCATGATTATTTCATTTCGTAGCGTCGCATTAATGCATCTGATTTTATAGCACACTTGATAAATCAGTGCGCACTCCAATACAGACTAACAGCTTTGTGGCACATTCATGAATATTTCAAGGTGTCATCATATACCGGTAGAACCAGGCTCTGAATATGTGCAGTGAAACAATGCAATCGTGTGATGCTTCTGTAATCATTGTCTGTGTCACAGGAAAGTGCCTATTCATGAATCGGTCTTAAATTATAGCCTCATACGCCATTCTCAATTCCTTAAAGCCAGTAATGAATGAAAACGAACTGTCCTAGTGTTTAATGCAATGACCATTTATTAAGTATATTACATATGGGATTTATTCCTATATTGGACTGGCCAACTTGTCCTTTTAAAATCTGAAAAGATTAATTAATACAATAAACTTTTTACTTTACCTTTTATACATTATTTACAATTCTGTTATTAGATTATGAAACTACTTTGGGCTTTATCAATTATGCACTTCATAATAATGATAACAGTAATGACAGTAGTAAATGTTATCAGTGAACAGGAAGCACTGTATAATTGTAGACATTATCTGATGACAACGTCAGCTGATGACACGTTGTTTCAGGGAAGTCTGGGATGAATTAGAACAAGTGTGTAATTTGTTGTTAAAACTAAAAGTCCGAAATGTTCTACTATGCAGATTGTGATTTCCAGACAGTCCGGACCCATTTGGACCCACGTCATCACTGGTCAAGACATCAGAGTGACCACACACCCAGAAAATCAAAGGTCACTGTCCGCTAACTGCGCCATGTTGGAGGCAAGTACAAACATCCTGTAAGAAGGCATATTGACTGACCATCCATTAGTGCTGGGGTCAGTCTGTGTCCACTTCACGTGACCACAATATGACACCAGTGTAGATCGCTCACCAGAACTGACGGGGAAATTTGGAGGATGTGGAACTATGCAAAATGCCACACACTAAAGTGGTTCCAAATTGCCCCACAATGACACAAGCAACTATCCTACATCCATTTTACTTATAACCATAGCTTTATGTAGAGACCCGTCCACCCATCATTTGGACGGGTCAAAACGAATATGGACGGGTAGAAATATGGGTGGACGGGCTGTGGATGGGTGAAAAAATGAATGAGCAAAAAAAGAAGTCTTCCAAAACCATAGATATTGTTAGTTATGCCTTGAAAGTGAGTGTAGATGGTGCCATATGTCTGTTTGTAGCCCATTTCAGGTCATCAGGCACATTTGCAAGTTTGTAAACTAGCTTAACATTTAACATCCATGTGTCCACCAAAACATGTGTGACTAGCAATAATTTTATCCTGCATAAAGCCCTGCTTATAACATACATTAGGAGGGGCAGACTACCTTATAATATATAATTATATATATATATATATATAATTACATATATATATATATATATATTTATATATATATATATATGTATATATATATATATATATATATATATATATATATAAATTATTCAGATTTGTAACGTTTCTACCGAAATGACAAACATGGCACACATATCCGCATTTATCGGCTGTGACCTTTATTGTTGCTAGTTTGCTAGCTCGAGAGGTCGTAGATCATGCTAATTATTGTGTGACATTTACAAATTGCACAGCGCCATCCGTTTCACGAGAAATCATCAATCTAAGGCTAGTTTGTTGTCAATCACCAACGTCCTCCTCAGGCGCAATATAGTGACACACAGTGTAGTAAAATCACACGAGTTACATATTTATTAAAAATTTAGATTATGTATCCCATCAATAGACTCATAGTTTTATGACTGAAGTTAGTTTTCTCAATATCAAATAATAGTTTTCGATATCAACCCTTGATGGATTCATTTGTTTTTTCGACATTTCACTAAATACACGTGTACATTTATTACATTATAGTTTTGCATTTCATCGCGTAACTGATGTTATGAAAATGCTGATATTACCTACACATTGTCTGTTAAATCACACGAGTTACATATATTTATTAAAAAATTGATTATTTATCCCATTAATAGACTCATAGTTTTATGACTGAAGTTAGTTTTCTCAATATCAAATAATAGTTTTCGATATCAACCCTTGATGGATTCATTTGTTTTTTCGACATTTCACTAAATACACGTGTACATTTATTACATTATAGTTTTGCATTTCATCGCGTAAATGATGTGATGAAAATGCTGATATTACCTACACATTGTCTGTTGACTACATAAACTGAAAATAATTTATCTGGGTGTAAAAATTGAAACAGTGATATTATGATAAAAGTAGTGCACTGCATACAGCAATACCCGTCCCTATGACGGAAGGTGATCGTCCCTGTGAACTATTTCCAGCCCTGCCCCAGGCCGAGGTGAGGTTACTGGAAGGGAACAATGCCTCTGGTAGTTGCCAGGTGATGACGTGAATTATTCAGATGAGGCCACAGTGGAAACAATGTGCAGCCTCCGCTTACAGGGTGAATGCCACACGGGGGGGGGGGGGGGGGCATTGTGTTTGTATGACGAGTGTTATCAAGTGGATCATATAAATACATAATCCTGACAATGACAGTACACAACAACAGCCTTGAATGTGACATCTGATATGTACCCTGAATGGCTACCTATTAGACTGTGACAATCCAAAACTAACGCTGGATGTGACAACCTACTAAGTACCTTACATATGAAAACAAAATAAGTACACTGATGAAAACATCACAATAAATGTTGTCTCCAACAATGCTCGTCATTCAACAAAAAGCACTAATCAAACTTCATTTCTTGTACTAAAATTAACAGGGTATGTTTGCTGTATTAATTTATTATATCCCCATTTGTATTCTATTTAACTAACATATTCATACATTCATAGATGTATTCTCCTTCTATTCTACCACACGGTACTCTTACTTGATCTTATCCACACGTACCCAACCCAACTCCGCCGAGTTGACGAGTACTTCCCGGGGAGAAGAACCCAACCCACACCAACCAGACGAGACAAATGACAACATGTTGACTAGATGCGAGGTGACATCCCAATATATGCGAAAACCCAATAACTCCGGCACATGTGACAACCCAATAAATATAGGCCATGTCGCGTGAAGTAAGTGTCTATGGCGTGACAACCCAATAAACGTGGTTTGCGCAGTTCATTTTAATACAGTTGCTGGCACAGCTATCTGTCATTTGTCCTGGCCGTCATTCCGGTCAGCGACTGCCGCTGGACGACCTGTCCAGTGTCATTAATCCATCCACTGCCAGACATGCAGCCATCTTTGTGCTCAGTCCAGACATTTATTCGACGAATCCAGTAACTGGATGAATTCAGTGGGTGCCGCCATTTCTCCGAATGCGTTCATCTTCGCCGGTGGCTTGAAAAGACAATTTCCCACCAGGCCGTTCAAAATCGGGTCGCTGTGAGATTAAAGGGAGATTGTTGATTCTGCGAGGTGATCTTTAGTAGGAAGTTTATGGAATCTATTGTACAGTCCCAACTTGGGCAGGAGCATGGGAACGATTCAACTTGACAGTTTGTAGTTTCTTCTTCTCACCTCTCACAAACTTGTGGAAGTTATCAACCAAAAATAAAAACCTCTCTAACCGAGTGCTGCTAGAAGATGAACCGAGTGCTGCTAGGAGATGAACCGAGTGCTGCTAGGAGATGAACCGAGTGCTGCTAGGAGATGAACCGAGTGCTGCTAGGAGATGAACCGAGTGCTGCTAGGAGATGAACCGAGTGCTGCTAGGAGATGAACCGAGTGCTGCTAGGAGATGAACCGAGTGCTGCTAGGAGATGAACCGAGTGCTGCTAGGAGATGAACCGAGTGCTGCTAGGAGATGAACCGAGTGCTGCTAGGAGATGAACCGAGTGCTGCTAGGAGATGAACCGAGTGCTGCTAGGAGATGAACTAACTCATGTGGACAGCCCAGCCACATATGTATGCATCAACGAAACATTGAGATATCTAACGCAGCTGTCACTGACCGCTACTGGTGCTGTCAGATACCAGTGCTGTCAGCTACAACTGGCTAGAGAAATTGTCAACCTTGTGTCCTGTCAAAGGACATCTCCATGCTAGACTCCCAGCTGTCACCAGCTCACCTGGATAGTGTAACACTGTCATGCCACACCATCATCTCAATGGTGCCACACTTTATAGTGTCGTCATCACTTGACAATGACCTTCCTATATGATGACACTGAACCCCCAACATGACACTGACACTCCCACATAATGAGATCCCTATACTATATGATTACACTTATCCCATACATGACTGTAGCATAAGTCAACAGTAAACTGTCTATGTTCTCTTATTCTTATAATCTATAATGTTCTTTCATTTATGTAGCCTCCTATAACCCCACATCCCACACACACACCCACCCACCCCCCAGAAGAGAGGAATCAGGATTTTACTTTAGGGCCTGACAGAAGAGGCCAACTGTTGCAGTTTGAATACACTAGTGGAGCCCCCTGGTGAGACATGAGCCCACTAGTGGGACATAACAACAATGGTACAGTACGGCATCAATCATTGTGCGTAATTCATTACCAACTGCAGTGTACTCTCATTACACATGACATTTCTGCCTTCAACACAACCACAGGAATTTTTTATACTTGCAGAATTAGCCAGTAAAATTAAAAAGAACATTTATTTAATGTTAAAGTTTACAATGATGGATATTTATCTCATTACATCTGTAATGCCATGAAGAATAGGAACTTGTGTTTAAATGATGACAACTGGGCTAAGAGACAAATAAACTTCTGCCAATCGTTGCAAACTTAATGACATGTGATTCTGATATGGAGTTCTCTGTTTTTCTTACCATTTGACGATACACCAAGTATCATTTTTTCTACTTAATTTTCTGTTGTCTGTCACATAGACACTAAATGAGGGTGACGATTCCTGGACAGATATGTATAAAACATCATTCCCAAGTGAAGAGTGACACAGGTTTTAAGTTTTTTCCAGAAAACGACGATACCAGGGTTTAAAACACAAATTTTCTGGCCTACTTGAGGATTATCCGGGAATCCCAGGCAGAAAGTCGCACACATTCATGAAAGAAATCATGCATTTAAACGTAGCGAGATGAATAGGAGTTGGCGGCTTCTGTCGTAAGTCATGTACATGGATATACATGTTAAACGGCTGCTACGGAGAGAAGATACTAAGAGAAAAGCTTCCTGACTACGCGTTCATTACCCGCCTTCATTGGCAATGCAATGAGGTCAACGTGAGCTGCCTATCAGCGGCACAAACACAGACCCGACGCATGAAACCGTCATTTGCAACGTACGCCCATCTGTCTGCATCCGCGCCAATCGGGCAGGGTGGCGAAGAGAACACAGTTTTACATGTTTTCCATCAGCCGATCAAAGCTCCAAATGCCTTTTCAATCAGTATGCATCCATATCTATGCGGTGTTTTGAGAAGCGCGTTTAAGGACGTCGTGATGGTGGATAGCGACGCGAAGATGACGTCTTCTCGTGATGAGAAATAACCAGACACGAGGAGGGAACATCAAGATAGTGCACCGCCCTGACTATCCAACTGCCACTGACAGACTCGACTGACACAGGAAGCGATAGATCCTCTTACCTACCGCTCATAAATCATTCAGAAAAATTGCAGTGGTCATCAGAGCTGTGCCAACGATGCTTCCGACTGCAAGACAGAGTGACATCATCTTCTACCAGTGCAAATGCTGCAGTTGTTCATTATTATTAGAGTTTCCTGATTAAATTCCAGATCCATTTATATCAAGGAGATGCTCACATTTCTCACAAAGTTCTCACTGAATCAATTATCTCATTCAGTTACTGTTTATACAATAACTGCAGTCCAGTATCTACAAAGATACCTCCAAGAATGTCTGAAATTGCAGCTCAAGATGTGTGGCTCTCTTTCATTCTACAAGATGACAAGACCAGACCTCATCTAACCATCCTGTGACACTAGATGTGTGGCTCTCTTTCATTCTACAAGATGACAAGACCAGACCTCATCTAACCATCCTGTGTCACTAGATGTGTGGCTCTCTTTCATTCTACAAGATGACAAGTCCAGACCTCATCTAACCATCCCGTGACACTAGATGTGTGACTCTCTTTCACTCCATAAGCTCACAAGATCAGACCTTTCACTCCACAATACCAGATATCATCTAACTATCCGTTGACACTAGATGTATGGTTCAATTACATTCCATAAAATGACAAGAATAAATATCATCTAACCATTCTGTGACATGTGTTTTATCGTTCTTACCCTCGCAAATCTCTTAAAAGGAAGCAACAGAATCGCCACTGTGAATAATAGTAGAAATATGATGTCTACATCGAAACATCAAACTTTATAGCTAACAGAAATCATTACACATTATGAAATAGTCGTCGGTGATAAAACAATAATATCGACTTCACGACACACAAGGAATGTATTTTTAACAAAGGCAAACATTCCAGCAGACACTGCTGACCTAATGAAATCCCCACAGCGACCATTCATAACGTGGACTAACCAGCTGACGTACGCGACTACATTCGATTATTTCTACAACTCTTAACAGTCGCATCATCGAATCGTGGTGAAACATTGTAGGAGACACACACACTTTCACATTCGTTTTCTATATGCGCGAACTTACACCCACTTAACACATTCATAATTACGTTTCGTACACAAACAATAACTGTGTAACATGCAAACACAACTGGCCAGGCTCACAACCAGACGAAGGAGAAAAATCAATAACTGCCGACAAACATTGTTATTTGGTGCGGCAAAAACAAACGAACATAATTCGCCTCAATTCAGTGCAATGCACAACTGAGATTAACGACTGGACACGCGTTCGACAGTTCACTATGGAGAAATTAACAGCTACACGGTACAAGTAAATGCCGTGCTAGATTCCGATAATGGGTAGTTCTTTCGCTAGGCATGACAACCCATAATTCATCTGCGAATCTTGTTTTATTTATATTGGAACTGCTGTGACAGTTCACTTTTTCAGCCAATAACTTTGCTTTTGTCACGAGATGTTGCTGACCGTATCAAAGTAGACAAAAACCTATATCTTTGTAATATTATTATTAGCGACATAATATTTCTCAAATAATGTAATAAGGTAACACATTTTGGATAAATTATACAGAATAAAGTTGTCATCTAATCACTTCAATTAGAGAAATGTGATCCGTATGAGCACATGTACCTGTCTCACTGACTACTGACTGGTGATAATAGTCTGCCTATGTTTTCTTGTTTCTTTTTCAAATATTCTGACTCACTCTCAGAGATGTGAAGCATAAGAAGCTGGTGATGAGATGAGATGCGATAACAACATAGAATAAATAGCAGCCAACTTACCCAGCTGTGGATCCTTCAGTCCGTCCGAACCTGGAACAAGAAAAGGCTCATTGTAAAACACTGTCCAAAACATTACAGACCATAACACAACTTCAACAATAATGTGGGCAGAAAGAGACCAACCAAGACAACAACTAAGAAAGCAGTGATCATCACACAGTGACATCATCATGATGATGACTCTCAATAAACTGAACCAGTAAGAACCATAGAATGCTCACTGAGAACATTAACATAAATACCCAGCATAGGACACCCACACGAAATGATTAAGAAATTATGTTTGATATTAATTTAATGAAACAACATATAAAAATATAATCAAACCTAAATCCTCAGATATCCAAATGCAGAGACACATCTCAGTAAAACAAATTAGTTTCAAAACTGGGATGCAATTCAAAAACAATTTGCCAATCGAAGCAGTGGTATATGATAAATACAGGAACATGCTAACAGCAGGTTGTCTGTCCTGTTGACAATTATTAGCAGGAAGTGACCAAAGTGTGCTCAATCATTTGTATTCGGTCCAAATTTAGTTTTGAAATGCACCAAGTGCCAATAGATGCTGTTAACAATTTAAATACGTTGTTTACAATTTTTGAATATATCAGACGCAGCTTTCACATTACAAACTGTTTTAAGGTTTCTAGAATAGTTTTACATTCAATGTATATATTTAAGTATGAAGGACAGTAAATAAATATCAATAATTAAGAAAAGTAAAAATAACTTAACTTTAAAAAACAATGTAAGATTTCACTGTCACACAAGTGACGTAACCAATTTCTATCCACGCTCGCTCTATCTGTACTGAAACTCACTGACGAAATTCCGCAGCATGACAAATTACTCGACATACAGAAACCGGTTGATGGCGGCAACTTCGCCACCGTACATAACCTCTTCCAATCAGGCGGCGAGCGATGTCAACAAGCATGCAACAATCTGCAATTTGCACATGCCACACTGTCGCGGGCACCCGGAGTTTGCGGAACGCAGAATTCGTCTAATCGGATGATATGGACAGGTCACGCATGGGCGAACAGATAAATGTCCCAGTTGATTGCTGTACGCAGCGCTGCCTAAGTTATGCTGATGTAGTCATCCACCTAGCAGCCTTGTGGATTCAGGGGGACATGTCTACATCCCGCGATGCCAGCCTTATTATGCGCCAGCTCGACTCCGAACGGTCTGTCACATGGTAGATTCCCCGTATCGTTTTGTGGGATGTCTTAATATCTTCCCGAGGGATCAGCCCTGCCGTTCGGCCCTGTCCAAGATCACCTACTGCATTATTCGACCTTCCCGTGCTGTTCACGCATGAGCTTTGCATTTTAACCCAAAACAGTATTTCTGAATCATGGTAACAATAAGTGTGTTCTTGTTGTTATAATTATTTACACTGAACTTAATTTATGATTGTGCATATAATAAAACATTAGTTACATTATACTATTAATAATTAATATTTCTGATTTATTAGTACTCTCAGATTTTAATGTAATCATTTACCATCACTCGCACTGTTCTTCATTTGAAATTTAACACTTCTGAATATAAATTACTGCACAAGTTTCTATACCTATTCATAAAAATGCAGTGTAAATGGATACAAACACTACACCTCATCACTGACACCACATACAAACACTACACCCCATCACTGACACCACATACAAACACTACACCTCATCACTGACACCGCATACAAACACTACACCCCATCACTGACACCACATACAAACACTACACCTCATCACTGACACCGCATACAAACACTACACCCCATCACTGACACCACATACAAACACTACACCTCATCACTGACACCGCATACAAACACTACACCTCATCACTGACACCGCATATAAACACTACACCCCATCACTGACACCACATATAAACACTACACCTCATCACTGACACCGCATACAAACACTACACCTCATCACTGACACCGCATACAAACACTACACCCCATCACTGACACCACATACAAACACTACACCCCATCACTGACACTGCATACAAACACTACACCCCATCACTGACACCACATACAAACACTACACCTCATCACTGACACCGCATACAAACACTACACCCCATCACTGACACCACATACAAACACTACACCCCATCACTGACACCGCATACAAACACTACACCCCATCACTGACACCACATACAAACACTACACCCCATCACTGACACCGCATACAAACACTACACCCCATCACTGACACCACATACAAACACTACACCTCATCACTGACACCACATACAAACACTACACCCCATCACTGACACCACATACAAACACTACACCCCATCACTGACACCACATACAAACACTACACCCTATCACTGATACCACATACAAACACTACACCCCATCACTGACACCGCATACAAACACTACACCCCATCACTGACACCACATACAAACACTACACCCCATCACTGACACCACATACAAACACTACACCCCATCACTGACACCACATACAAACACTACACCATATCACTGACACCACATACAAACACTACACCCCATCACTGACACCACATACAAACACTACACCATATCACTGACACTACATACAAACACTACACCCCATCACTGACACCACATACAAACACTACACCCCATCACTGACACCACATACAAACACTACACACCATCACTGACACCACATACAAACACTACACCCCATCACAGACACCACATACAAACACTACACCCCATCACTGACACCACATACAAACACTACACCCCATCACTGACACTCCATACAAACACTACACACCATCACTGACACTCCATACAAACACTACACACCATCACTGACACGCCATACAAACACTACACACCATCACTGACACTCCATACAAACACTACACACCATCACTGACACCACATACAAACACTACACCCCATCACTGACACTCCATACAAACACTACACCCCATTACTGACACTCCATACAAACACTACACACCATCACTGACACCGCATACAAACATTACACCCCATCACAAACACCACATACAAACACTACACCCCATCACTGACACCACATACAAACATTACACCCCATCACTGACACTCCATACAAACATTACACCCCATCACTGACACCACATACAAACACTACACCCCATCACTGACACCACATACAAACACTACACCCCATCACTGACACCACATACAAACATTACACCCCATCACTGACACCACATACAAACACTACACCCCATCACTGACACCACATACAAACACTACACCCCATCACTGACACCACATACAAACACTACACCCCATCACTGACACCACATACAAACATTACACCCCATCACTGACACCACATACAAACACTACACCCCATCACTGACACCACATACAAACACTACACCCCATCACTGACACCGCATACAAACACTACACCCCATCACTGACACCACATACAAACACTACACCCCATCACTGACACCACATACAAACACTACACCCCATCACTGACACCACATACAAACACTACACCCCATCACTGACACTCCATACAAACACTACACACCATCACTGACACTCCATACAAACACTACACACCATCACTGACACTCCATACAAACACTACACACCATCACTGACACTCCATACAAACACTACACACCATCACTGACACCACATACAAACACTACACCCCATCACTGACACTCCATACAAACACTACACACCATCACTGACACCACATACAAACACTACACACCATCACTGACACCGCATACAAACATTACACCCCATCACAAACACCACATACAAACACTACACCCCATCACTGACACCACATACAAACATTACACCCCATCACTGACACTCCATACAAACATTACACCCCATCACTGACACTCCATACAAACACTACACCCCATCACTGACACCGCATACAAACACTACACCCCATCACTGACACCACATACAAACACTACACCCCATCACTGACACCGCATACAAACATTACACCCCATCACTGACACCACATACAAACACTACACCCCATCACAGACACCACATACAAACACTACACCCCATCACTGACACCACATACAAACACTACACCCCATCACTGACACCACATACAAACACTACACCCCATCACTGACACCACATACAAACACTACACCCCATCAATGACACTGCATACAAACATTACACCCCATCACTGACACCGCATACAAACACTACACCCCATCAGTGACACCACATACAAACACTACACCCCATCACTGACACCGCATACAAACACTACACCCCATCACTGACACCACATACAAACACTACACCCTATCACTGACACCACATACAAACACTACACCCTATCACTGACACCACATACAAACACTACACCCCATCACTGACACCACATACAAACACTACGCCCCATCACTGACACCACATACAAACACTACACCCCATCACTGACACCACATACAAACACTACACCCCATCACTGACACCACATACAAACACTACACCCCATCACTGACACCGCATACAAACACTACACCCCATCACTGACACCGCACACAGACACTACACCCCATCACTGACACCGCAAACAAACACTACACCCCATCACTGACACCACATACAAACACTACACCCCATCACTGACACCACATACAAACACTACACCCCATCACTGACACCGCACACAAACACTACACCCCATCACTGACACCGCACACAAACACTACACCCCATCACTGACACCACATACAAACACTACACCCCATCACTGACACCACATACAAACACTACACCCCATCACTGACACCGCATACGGCAATAAGCGCGACAAGAAATCAATGGCCCTATATATAGCGAACCCTCATTGACTCCCGTGTCTATCTAATAGCTTCACACATTCCCGTCAATTGATCAAGCGTTCGACTGCGGTTGGCCGTCCCAGTGGGGCCAGTGTTTAACGCTCGACCGAGAACGCCGCAATCAGAACAGGCCACCAAAAAACATCAATGTATACGACAAGACAACATGGAGCAGTCAAATGTGCTCCACTCCTGCAGTCATCAGTACTACTGATCCTACTGATGGAGTCTCCAGCCTCCAACACTGTCTACAGACCTAGACACTGAACTATTACCAATGCACATAACAGTTCAATGCTGCATTACTTCACAAAGACCACAGTCCAAATATGATACCGATCACAATACTCCTTTCATAAGGCAATACTTACTGCTATAGAATTATTAATCAATTTTGCCATTTTCACTTGCTATTATTTCAGTGTCGTTTATAGACTTTATAGTCATGTCAACGTCTGCTTTGAACAGTAGTGCCGGGGGTTTATTAATTCAACGCTTATTCTTTGGCATGTGTATTCCATCTTATGGGTTTACCAGGTAGTTATTTTAACATGCCAAATTTGTTCCACTCCCAAATAACAGTCACATATTACACTGTCCCCTTTGGCGAGGTACACAATTTGGTAACACCCAAATGATTAAATGTTTATGCATACAGAGACATGTCGTGTCATGATGTGTTGTTATTCGCTGTTATTACATGAGTGTTATTATTCGCTATTATTACATGAGTGTTGTTACTACTGTACTCTATGCATGTCAGAGTCTTGTAATAACATGTGGCCAATTTTGCCCGACAGTGATTCCAGCAATTAGTGCTGTGAATCTGGAACAAAACACTGCAGTAGTGGATGAAGACTTTGAAATAGTCTACGATTCAACAGTGTGTGTTTTCTAGTATAAAGCACCTGAATCCTGGTGTATTTGACAGGGTGATGCTGTCTAGGTTATCATCATTAGTTCTGATTGCCATTAATGATCTATAAAAATGACATTAACATTCACGCATAATATTTATACCTGAATGATAAAATATTGGCAAAATGTGTAACACAGAAATCCTTTAGATGATCCAGATAAGTAGAATTTTAATGAAATTATTTGCACAAAAATGTGAACCTCAATGCTAACATACACTATTGTTGAATGTGGTAATGTTAAAAACATAATATTTCTCCATGTTCCCACAAGTTAGTGACACTGTTCAATCTGAATTTATGTTACTTTCTGTGTATACCATGGGAAAGTGCAAATTACTGCTATTTCCATAGTAACATCTGCCAGAATAGGCATAGATCATATCACTGCAACCTGTGTATAATCTGTATACTTAATTATGAAACGTAAATAAAAGCCAAAGAAGGATATGGAAATGTTTTCTCTTCAAGGTACCCAGAAATCCATCCATGTCAAATACTATTCCATTTACACTGGTAAATATATCAGTGTTAATCACTTGTGGTACAACTAGATGTGCTTTAATTACAATGTTTAAAAAAAATCACCACCCACAGAATGGCCACAATTCACACAAATGGAGTATGAAGATGAGGAGAATGAAGACACAGAAGTGTGAGTCTCTCTCCCCTTCTACAAGGACTGGTGGCTCTACCTATATCCAGTTCCTACAATTACTGCCTCTTCCTGCACAAGTGACCACGGTCAAATGAACCACAGCCGCCACGTATGACACTTATGCCATTAATCACCACATGTGTTTTGTCATGCAAGCTTTTGTGCGTGCACGTGCATGCACATGCGCCGCATGCAAACGATCCGCAACTCGCTGCTCCCGTGTCAAGCCACGATGTCAACGCAGTTCAATGTGTCACGTCAACATGTTTTTCTCGCAGTCAAAACAACAAACAGATGTGTAATTGTTAATATTAACGACTGTCAAATTATATCGGTGGCGGTTAATCCTGAAATGCGACAAGGTCACGTGATAGCATCAAAGTCACGTGACATGCTAAAGCCTCCTCAGATGTCCGATCAGACGCAAGTGTTTTTACAAGCTGTTAAAGAAAGGTCAACCCGGCAGTTGTAGTAATTCTGATTAATCATGACGTGGAATCTTTTTTACAAGGAAAGGGAAAGGAAGTCTAAAATAGTCGCGTGGGCAGTGTGCACTGTGCAACCTTTTTTCCAAAAAGCAACTACCTAATCAGAAATAAATTTGAAGTTACAAACATATGCATTATTATTTTAACAATAAACACGAAAGCAATACGTGATTAACAATAACGATAGATGCTGTTTATTTTATAGCACTAAATAAATTAATTATCTAAATTTGGTTGTTTACAAGGAAGTGGAATATCGTTTTCTGTTGCATTATGGGTAATACCAATTGACAGGAGATGAGACTTGCGCATGTTAATCCAAACGGAAATAAATTAATTCAGAAACAGTGACATATGTTTGGGACAAATATAGAATAATTTGTGAGAAATGCCACAGTATTGCTAGTGCAATAATGACTGTACAGTGTACACTAGACGTCCTACGACAAACCACAATTATTTACGTTGATTGGTGAGAGGAATATTGGCACGAGGGTTCTATATAGCCCTGAGCAGGCACAGACAGCTAGCTCACTTGTCATGACCAGCGCAGCTTCTGGGGCGCGCAACTGTAAATGCAACCGGCGTCTGTGGGTCTTGTAACATGGTGTCTTTTCTAAAAGACTTCAGGCAATATTCATGGAATAGAACCAGGGATATCCACCAGACGACCTGCCCATTAAGTACGTTAGAGATGATAGCGAGTTTACGACTGATGTAACCGGTGCAGATCTCACAGAAAACCACTTGAAAGAACACGCTTTAAAGTAAACGCAAAGGCAGAAAGGTTGTTACGCTAAATGGCTCCAGGACGTACAATGCTTCAATCATCTGGTAGACACAAGTAAAAGAACAGAACTGTTGAGAAACACTACAACGATCGTCATTAGTGATTAAGTAAATTATTAATTGTTTATATTTTGCATACCTCTGGAGATGCTGTTGCTATTGCTAGCTTCTGTGTGGGTTATGTACAGGATGCTAACAAATCATGCATCTGAATAATAAATGCTTAACATGCTGTAAAATAGGTTAATGGTAAAGAAACTTGCTAAAACTATGAATTATATATATATATATATATATAATTCATAGTTTTAGCTATGCATTATACATATATATATATATATAATTCATAGTTTTAGGTATGTAGAATTTAGAACAGGTAAAATATTTTTTAATAACTTTAAAGGTATCTTTCTGGCTGCCTTCACAGACAGGCTAGTGTGTCTGCGTGCGTGCGTGCGTGCATGCGTGCATGCGTGTGTGCATGCATGCATGCATTACTGCTACAAATGTAATGAAAGATTGCTAATTCCTGTTTCAATTAAATCTGTAGTAATACACCTGACTGCACTTGTTTAAGTTCATACAAATATATCCTGTTTATGTAATGTACAAAATGAAAACGTGAATTTCACAACTGTAATTGCTAGTGTAACATTAGTATTTTACATTTCTATAGGCAAAACCACAGAATAAGACGAGTTATAAATTCATGTATGTGTGAAAAACTAAATCAATGAACATGACTGCCTTCCTTTTATATTTACAGTAATATGATTTGTATTCTTCTAAATGTTTACTTTATATATTCCTTAAATTCATCAGAATCATGGAACGTTCTGCCACCCATGAGCCCATGTTCCAGGGTTCAGACTCTGCTGATCATCAACCAGTTTTCTGTCCGGGCACAAACCCTAAGTCAACGAACCACCGCACTAACGAGCAACAGGGCTGCAAAATTAAATAATTTATGACAGAACGGCCGCGAAGCATCCATCTCCTAGCCACGCTGTCATGATCCTATCATTGTACTGGCAAGATAAATTTACGATATACGTCAAGTCCGCGAACGCTGTCAGGAACAGCTGCGGAGTGAAAGTGGAATCTGTGACAGGCACGACAGGCCCTACATCATCGCGTGTCATTGTTAGCTGCGAGATCAAACTTTGCGGTCGGTGATACCATAACGGGAAAAAATCGAGGGACGTTCTGTCAGTGCCGAGCAGTCGTCGTTCCGTCACGGGCTGAAGTTGACAAATGTCAACCGAGTGAAAAAATACTACTGGGCACTGGGGTTATGTCGTCATCTGGGGGGGGGAGGGGGGCCAGGGGGGGGGGGGGGAGTGCGGGACAAATACTGAAATAGTCAGACATCAAACTTCATAGTATAATTATTATTATAAATGCTGACTGAGTAGCAAAAATCAACCCAAACTATTGTGTTTCAAAATGCACAAAGTCTGTGTTATTTAATACCTTCTAAATACGTTTTACTTACACATGTTGTAAGATACAAAAAATCGAATGACAAACTGATAAAATAATTTTCAATTTTATATTATATAACTTCACAGTGTTATCAACACGTCTGCTTCTCATGACACATCATAAGCATCATTTTTAAACTCATCCTAACATTCATTCAAAATACCTCCATATAAATCTACCACTACAAACATCAGGTGGAAAACCAATCGAGGTGACACCAACATGGAGCATGCGATACGACAATGGTCCGCGGACCTTTGGGCCTTCGGGACCGTCTGCCGACCAACAAACAGCCCCGATAAGCGGTACGCGTCGCCGACAGTCGCCATAAAAATGTAAATGACGTCGGCGGATGAAAGCGACCGCTCCGCCACATGTCCAGGTTCCGCTCCACCGCATTCAGCTCCGAGAACGCGCTGCGTCAAAGCCGTCTCGTTCGGTCGCGTGCCACCGACTCGCGTCAATCTCATTTCCGAGCGGGCACGGGGCCGGGACTAGGGACAAACAAAGACGTACCCGTCGTCCCCACGCCAATCAGCCGGGCGCACACGACTGGCCGGCTCTTAAAAGCATTCTCAATTAAGCCCCGATAAAAATCTGCGGCGGCCGTCGCGTGGTGCGCGACGCACACAACACGGGTCAGACTCGCTGGAGCGCGACCAATCAGGCGGCCATTGTTGTTTGGCCGGCCATGTCTCGCGTTATCACATCGAGTACTTAAAACACTTAGGGCCAGGTACAATAGGTGGCAGCTGTAATGGCGGGACACAATGGCCAACAAACCAAGAGTAAGTGCAAGTTTGCCTTCCCCCCATCAAGTGGTGCCAGTGTGGAGCCGCTCTCACTCAGCTCCACCAGAGTAGCTCTTTCACTGCTCCACCTTCTCTCTCATGTGACCACACATTTTATGATGGTTTGTTAGTATGTCTGAAAAATGTCAAATCTCCACACAAATTTTTTTAGAACCTTTTTATCATGTATATATATATATTATATTACATATATATATACATATATATATATATATATATATATATATATATATATATATATATAATTTGGAAATATGATATTACAAGCTCTTGTAACAATGTTTCCAACTATTACAGTGCTTCTACTCAGTTTATAATAATGTTACTAAAACAATATTAAGTATTAAAATCAGAATTAACAAGCACTACTTACGTCTTACCTTCCTTACATATACATGGCAGATCACATGATGAAATGCATGGGTAATAAATAAAAAATTATTTAACACTTGAATAAATTCAAATATTTAGGTGTCACCGTCAGTGAAGAAGGAGGATCAGAGGAAGCAGTAAGAGCAAGAGTTAGTGCAGCGTGGGGCAAGTGGAGAGACCTATCCGCAGTTATCAGTGACAAGAATATGCCAAGGAAATTAAAGATCAAGCTCTACATGACTGTCATTAGACCAGTACTTCAGTATGAAGCAGAATGCTGGACAGTTAGAAAGGAGGAGGAAAAGATTCTCGAGAAAAAAGAGATGAGGATGTTGAGAAGAATTAAAGGTGTAACACTGGGAGACAAAGTAAAGAGTGTGGACATCAGAAAGGAGATAGGAGTGAATAGCATACAAGACAAAGTCAGAGAAATGAGACTACGCTGGTATGGACACATGCAGAGAATAGAAGAAAACAACAAAGTGAGAGCAGTTGGTGACATGAGAGTGCCAGGAAACAGACCAAGAGGGAGATGGATGGATGGCGTCTGAAGGGATATGCAGGCACCGCGAATCACCCCAGAGGATGCCCAGGACAGAACATTCTGGAAATCTAGAATTCGGGCCGCTGACCCCCCCCCTAGTGGGAAAAGGCGAAGAAGAAGTAAAGACCTACTGTTTTTACAATAAAGTGATGCTTGATTGTGAGTTACATTTATTGTTACATTTCTGATAACCACCATTAGTTAAAAACATGGTTAAGTTATGTTTGTATGGCTTATATTATAAAAAACATGACGTTATATTAAAAACGATCAAACTTTCTCTGAAATAAACATCTGAGACGCAGCCACTCTGCTACAAACATTCTGCTGAGATTGTCTAAGTTCACGCCCCAGTCTAACTAAATCCCTTTCAAGTAATTTCAGAGTCCTAGTCTTACCGCCAGTTAATCTTAAGTAATTTGGCCGGTTTAGATAATACCATCATCGCTTATGATTAAATGGCAAATCTATGTCAAGGGGATACTGCAACTTGGTTATTTCATAAATGAGGTTAACCAAGGTTTCTCTCGGGAGAGTCTATTATTTTAATATTGTGTAAATATGGCCGAATTGCGTTATCGAAATACTTATCAAGATTCATGAACACACTGAATGGAAACGTAGGGGAAATGGTGAACGTTTATAGTAATGAAGAGAGATGACATTCCTTGTATCACATATATATTTAATTAGGATCATTAGAACAATTGACGATACAGTGGTCGACGCCAAATATTCTCAACTAGTATTACCCTACTTGTGTACTCGGGACATTTGGCCAAAGAGGTCAGACTCCTTCGTTAAGAACACTCAGTTAGTTGTTCACACCAGACTCTGTGGTGTGGCGTCTTCATTTCCCACAACAAACACGGAAGTCAGTGGGTGGCAGGCAGTCGTTGGCCACCGAGTGAGAGCCCAGTGTAGCTGCCTCGCACCAGCCACAGTCTCGGTGACTGTGACGTAGTCCCCCGCCCTCTCACTCGCTCTCGTCAATTATTAACGTGTTCACGTTGCACTGGACGCTGGCCGGGGGAAAGGTGTGTGTTCTGGCTGATATTGTTTCAACTGCTGTGTACTCATTCACATCTGGTGTACCTGAGTCTGGTGGCCACACCGTAACAGTCTCCGTAGTCTAGTGGCCATGCTGTGACAGTCTCCGTAGTCTAGTGGCCACCCTGTGACAGTCTCCATAGTCTAGTGGCCATGCTGTGACAGTCTCCGTAGTCTAGTGGCCACCCTGTGACAGTCTCCATAGTCTAGTGGCCATGCTGTGACAGTCTCCGTAGTCTAGTGGCCATGCTGTGAGTCTCCATAGTCTAGTGGCCACACTGTGACAGTCTCCGTAGTCTAGTGGCCACACTGTGACAGTCTCTGTAGTCTAGTGGCCATGCTGTGACAGTCTCCATAGTCTAGTGACCATGCTGTGACAGTCTCAATAGTCTAGTGGCCACACTGTGACAGTCTCCGTAGTCTAGTGGCCATGCTGTGACAGTCTCCATAGTCTAGTGGCCACACTGTGATAATCTCCATAGTCTAGTGGCCATGCTGTGACAGTCTCCATAGTCTAGTGGCCACACTGTGATAATCGCCATAGTCTAGTGGCCATGCTGTGACAGTCTCCATAGTCTAGTGGCCACACTGTGACAGTCTCTGTAGTCTAGTGGCCATGCTGTGACAGTCTCCATAGTCTAGTGACCATGCTGTGACAGTCTCCATAGTCTAGTGGCCACACTGTGACAGTCTCCGTAGTCTAGTGGCCATGCTGTGACAGTCTCCATAGTCTAGTGGCCACCCTGTGACAGTCTCCATAGTCTAGTGGCCATGCTGTGACAGTCTCCGTAGTCTAGTGGCCACCCTGTGACAGTCTCCATAGTCTAGTGGCCATGCTGTGACAGTCTCCGTAGTCTAGTGGCCATGCTGTGAGTCTCCATAGTCTAGTGGCCACACTGTGACAGTCTCCATAGTCTAGTGGCCATGTTGTGACAGTCTCCGTAGTCTAGTGGCCACACTGTGACAGTCTCCGTAGTCTAGTGGCCAAGCTGTGACAGTCTCCATAGTCTAGTGACCATGCTGTGACAGTCTCCGTAGTCTAGTGGCCACACTGTGACAGTCTCTGTAGTCTAGTGGCCATGCTGTGACAGTCTCCATAGTCTAGTGACCATGCTGTGACAGTCTCAACAGTCTAGTGGCCACACTGTGACAGTCTCCGTAGTCTAGTGGCCATGCTGTGACAGTCTCCATAGTCTAGTGGCCACACTGTGATAATCTCCATAGTCTAGTGGCCATGCTGTGACAGTCTCCATAGTCTAGTGGCCACACTGTGATAATCTCCATAGTCTAGTGGCCATGCTGTGACAGTCTCCATAGTCTAGTGGCCACACTGTGACAGTCTCTGTAGTCTAGTGGCCATGCTGTGACAGTCTCCATAGTCTAGTGACCATGCTGTGACAGTCTCCATAGTCTAGTGGCCACACTGTGACAGTCTCCGTAGTCTAGTGGCCATGCTGTGACAGTCTCCATAGTCTAGTGGCCACACTGTGACAATCTCCATAGTCTAGTGGCCATGCTGTGACAGTCTCCATAGTCTAGTGGCCATGCTGTGACAATCTCCATAGTCTAGTGGCCACACTTTGACAGTCTCCATAGTCTAGTGGCCATGCTGTGACAGTCTCCATAGTCTAGTGGCCATGCTGTGACAATCTCTTGCCCAAACATTTGGCCTCTCTTCTTTCCCAAGATCTTTGTTCCAACATCACTTAAACCTCCACAATGATGGGTATGTAGCCCTAATAGAAATGAATCCCAAAGGATGGGGCTACACATCAGAATACCTGTTCGTCAAATGGTTCTAACTTCTAAGTTTACCTATATTATAGTATTATCTTTTAATCTTCACGGTACATCACGTACGTTCTTAACCATTTACCCCCATACTGAGAACATTCTGTATGACATTTGAAATATAACATGACAGGTGTGAAGGGATTCACACATACTCCAATATAAATTACATATATACCTCTATAACTGTTTTATTAATGTTGTTATTACAACTACAACTGTCCCTGTGTCACACGTCAAGAAACAGACGTCACGTCACCCCTAGTGGACGCATAACAGAGGCAGTAAACGAAGCGTTAATGTGGACTGTAACACCTCTTGGACGATGCTAACGGACGTCTCCGTCAACACCTGCATCTGGCGACCGGAGTAATTAGCACCGCACAGTTGGTTGCCATGGCGACTCATGGCCACTGTTATGGGGGATTACAGAGTCTGGCGTAACCACTGGTGACCGCCCAACCACGGCGTCAGATCCGACCTGTTCCCGATTACTATTCCTGTCATCTCCGCAGTCGTCTAAATGCCTTTCTATGTGTTGGACACTGAAGGCAACTGGCACTTGGTAAAGATGCAGAAGCTGAGATGAGACTGGCAGGACTTGTAGGAGGATTGCCTCATCTGGAGCTAATTAGCTATACAGCCTTTGTCAGTACACACACCTGCCCAGAAACAGGGTAGGCCACTGGTTCATCTGGGTTGTGATAGAACAGTGAGGTAATAACCACCGTCTGACACTGCTGGTTGCAGCAGACCAAACCAGTACAACAACAAGCAACACTAGTACAACAACAAGCAACACTAGTACAACAACAAGTCAACACCAGTCAGAGTCACTTGTACACTAACCCAGACTGTTGGCAATGGTCACCTTGTACGAAACCAAAACCAGAGCTAGAACATCTTCAGAAAGTCAGAAATGAATCCAATCATGCAGGAGCTGAGCCTGATACCTACTTGCTCGTGCCACCTTCAAGACTGATACACAAGTATTCATTAAATAAATGGTTCACATGACACTGGTTTGTCATTTAAAACCTAAACTGGCCAGTAATGGGCATGACTAATGTGGACGACTTCCACGAAAACTGTTCATGCGCTAAAAGACACACTCTTGATTAATTCAAGGCTGGCAAAAGATTATTTCTGGCTAAGGCACTGATTTATTGAGAACATGTTAAATCATGACCCTCGGGATTTCTTATAACTGTACTTGATCTACAGAATGTAGACATCATTATTTGTTCTGCAAGTCCAGAGTCCTAATGTGCTTTGCACCTTAAATAGTCAAATGTTGTGAATGACTTAAACATTATTTAAGATTCATCAAATGTATGGCAGGTAAACTTGGAAAACTGTCTGCTGTGTGAGAGTGAGTGAGTGAGTGAGTGAGTGAGTGTGAGTGTGTGTGAGCGTGTGTGTGTGTGTGTGTGTGTGTGTGTGTGTGTGTGTGTGTGTGTGTGTGTGTGTGTGTGTGTGTGTGCTAGTGTGAGTGTGAGTGTGAGTGTGAGTGTGAGTGTGAGTGTGAGTGTGTTAGTGTTAGTGTTAGTGTGAGTGTGAGTGTGAGTGTGTGTGTGTGTGTGTGTGTGTGTGAGTGTGAGTGTGAGTGTGTGAGTGTGCGTGTACGCACGTATGCATGCATGTTTATATAGCATTCTGACACATAATATCAAACTGCAGACCAATGCAGTATCTTGGAGAATGGACAGTTTATGAACTACCAAAGGTACCAAATTGCCCCTTCTGGTAGATATATTTGCTTGTGATTTTCACAACAATGGCAACACCACAAAGACAAATGTGTTGATCTATCGTCATTCTATATCACCCTCTGAAGCAAACTATTGCCACCAAATCACCTACACTGACTCCTAACCGCGCGGAAACCATCTGAAGAAGACCACAATGTGTTGAGCTGCTCACCGACTCGCACTAAGCCTCTAGACGTACTAGTTACTATTGGTCAAGCCTTGGTCTCAAGGCAACTGCCCACCACGATATGAGTTGGACTTCCCACAAGGAGGAAATGACTGACCAGCTCCGCAAGGCACAAGTCTCTTTGATATCAACTCGCTGTAATTAGCAACACTTCTCCTGCTAGGATCACAAAGATCAGTCCTACTGGCTACCTGGCTAACCATCTCCAGGCCACGTGTTCTCTGGCCAGTACACCAGGACCTTTCTACAGCGACCACCCCTTTTGCACAGCCAAAGCGGTCTGTCTTTCAATACAGGTGGTTTCCCAAGGCAGGTTGTGGCAGGTATATTGCAAAAGTGTATGACAATGAGAGGTACTACTTCATTTGATGGATATCAGTATGTAGTGCATCTGGTGATTGGATTGGTTCTGTTTTCTTCTTTCTTCCGAACTTCTGCAGAACTTAATAGTGTAACATTATTCAGTGCCATCAGTTACTTTCAGATTTGACTGATTAAATTTCAGTTGTTTACTTGCTGTGGTCAAACAATTTTTCTCTCAATGGCAGTGGTGTCATGTGTGTCTCTTGTCTATATTATGATCTAATTTTTAGCTGCATTTTGGCAAGTTGTAATTTTTATTTTCTGACTTCTTTGTTCTACTGTCTTAACAAATTACTTTCATTTGTAATTGTATACCTGGTACTTGGAATTTATTAAAATGCTCAATAATTTGACATGTCAACCAGATATCACCATTATTAAGATGATACCACTTACTCATCAATGTTAACCAAACGAAGCCTTGCTAATTCTAATGTATTAATACTATTATTGCGAATCTTTGGAATATTAATGTTTATTATATAAATTAACCTGATAGAACCATCATCTCATCCAAGACGAATATCATTACACTAAATTTTCCACACCTCTGTGTACTCAAATTTTCCAAGTTCAAGATTTTCTGGCTGGCAAATTTCTTGGCGATAACTCATCCGCTGTCAAACTGCCTGTTTACTCTGCCAGAGATGCAATGGGCCGCTAGCCCATTAAATGTCCGCTGACAACGTAACTACCGCTAACTGGCCAACATGGTCACACGGCCTGTCGCAAGGTCTCAGTTCTTACTGGCAATCTCATTCAATCCTTCTCCGTTATTCATCATGGTACTTGTCATCCATTTTATTTCTGACATCCATAATTGACAGCCTCCAGCGATGCTAGTTCAGCACTAAATGAATGACTGCAATTAACTAATTGAGTGTGAAATGACTGACGCAATCCACGCCAAACTCATTAGCAACTAAAAACGTTGCTGCTGAGCTGTGGTAACGTGAGACCGCTGTAGAGTCCGTTCCAGCCTGGTTGAGGTAAAAACAAAGTGACACAAACTAACTCAATAGAAGCCAATGAATAAGTGGTCAATGTCAGGTCATTGGATGTCACTGGGGAGGATGACCACTGGGGATGACCACAGCAGAGGCAAACTAGAAAGTGACCATATGGCGTCTAGAAGTAGTACTTACAGTGTGGAGGGAAGGGTCCCTGACCAGGAATACCAGTGTCAGTTGTTATTACATTTGTATAGTACAATCAAATGTGATGTTAGGTGGTAGTTGATTAAATGCATAGCGAGGTGATTTCATTTTGATGGGTATAACACAATTTTAAGCCACAAAGTGAACTATATATGTGACTATATGTAATTATGAATGCACACATGCATGTGTGTGTGTGTGTGTGTGTGTGCGTGCATGCATGTGTGTGCATGCACGCATTTCTGTTTGCCGCTAAAGCATTCGGGAGAAATATCGACACTTCCACTCCCAGTAACAAGCACCAGCCTCGCCACCTGTCAATAACACAAACCAACACAACACAACACAACAAAACCGATCCAACCCATAAAATATCCCAGTGACTCCCAGTGACCTGCTAGTCAACTACGTCTTCCAAACCCCCTCACTACCCTGCGTCCAGTGCGTGGTCAGCGAAAATGCAGTGGGCGCTGTACTGACAGATGCGGACAAGGGAATGATGCAGTCGACGCAGCAATCAAGCTGATCGTATCAAGTTATGACAATCTAATCACATTCGCAATCGCCAACATGCATGGCGCACATAAATATCTCCCCGAGTGTCGCGGCATGGCCAGGCCAGGCCAGAACAAGCTCCAGTATATAGTGATTTAATGCGTTCTCCGTCCAGCGACAGTTTGTACGAAGGTGTCATGATGACGCGATGTGTGGAAACCATCACAGACCATGACACGCATCCACAGAGAGGAAGGTCCGACTGTGGCAGGGGTCATAATTAATTAATCGCTGTAATTAATTGCAGCACAACCGTAAGCAGCTGGCTTAAAACACCAAATGTGAGGTTTTTTAACATAAATTTACTACAGTCATGTGTCATTTATTCGTTAATCAATAAGTTGTTTCGTTCGGGAAATCTGCGTACTTATCTGTGAACAATCACGCGGAGTGATTGTATCTTTATTCCATGTTGTAACATTTGAAACAGTTAATAAATCCTACCAAATTGCATATTTATATGTACACAAACATTATATATATATATAATATATATATATATTATATGTGCTGTATAGAAAACAATTATAACATTGTTCCTGTACCATAATTAAGCCCCACAAATCTTCCACGCAGAAACAAAACCAGACATAAAATAGCGCCCGGTGAGACAGTGAGAGGCACACTGCTATCTTTAGCAATCAGCGTGCTCAGAAAGCTCCAGCGAATGATCTTTTTGGCGTGTATCGGCGCGCCTTGACCATGCCTTGTCTTGTCCCTCCCCCAACATGCACCATTCATTACAGGCGCGGCATTCGCATCATGAAACTTCCCTCAAGTCACGCCTAATCACGAGTGAGCCCGACTGAAGGCCGGTCGTCATGGTAACAGCACAAGAGGAGAGGTGAATGAGTCAGAGGCAAACGCGTTGCGTGTAATTGTGTGCACGTTTAGCTTGCACACCTGAGCCCTGTGTTGACGGGCTCAGCCAGCGTTCTCTCTACAGGTGTGTCGACTGTGGACGGGCACGTGGATCCACTGACATGAGATAAATGTGAGAATTCGCAGCTTATAATGCCGTGGGAAAAGTCAAATTGTATGGTCTTGATCACAAGGCAACCTATGTCCATCCAGCCCCCACCTATCCGATTTATCTTATCTGTCTCTTTATTATACAATATATAATATTATTATATAATATAATATTATTCTGTTTTAATCGTATTAACGATATCTTAGTTGCGTTAACATGAGTTTATAAAAAAATTAGCTAGGAGATACGTTAACATTTTAATATTTGTTTTATTATTACTGATACTGATATTATTTAATTTAAATTCTACATTATTGTAATTTTTGTCGACGGAGTCACATGGATTAAAACAGACATTGGTACTTTGTGGCAGTGACATTCGTTGACATCGACACAGATAAAATGACTGACGCTGACTAAAGATACAAGACACTGACACGGATTGACACTGACACAGATTGACACAGACACAAGAAGAAGTATGTCAGAGAATGCATGAAAGTGACACAGATTGGCACGGAGTCACCGACACAGGTAAAAACCTTGAAACTGACACAAGAATCAGGTGAACCGACACAGAGCGACACCGACACTGGACGCAGGTGGACAGCGGCATGCGACGCTGACATCACGGACACCCGTGGGCCCTTGTGTATGCTTCGATACGCCGCCATTGTCGTGGGTCAGCAGACACGAGAGGTCCACCGCCACTGCGACCAGTCAACACGTCACATGGTGTGCATGTGTGGTCACTTGTGTGCATGCGAACACAAAGGATGCATGCATGCATGCGCCGCGATCATCTCACGTGTGCATGACCACGCGAGCATACATAACAGATAGTGTGCTGGCAAACCAGCTGTTGACACTCAGCACGACTTGTCACACAATCTGTCATGTGTCGTGATGTGTGCATGCAGTGTTTTTTAGTATGTACGTTTTTCAAAAATACAGACTTACGAAATAAAGGAATGAAAGTGAAACAAATCTACATTAAATACACCGCACAGGTACATCCGTAATATAATAAACCTCCAAGTGTAATGTTTATCATCTATCTATTGGAAATCTAATCTGATTAACGTCAGAAACCGGCATCAGATTCACGGTGTTGTACTAAATTAACAGTAGGACAATTTAACAGGGTCTGTTCTGAACATCACCATAATCAAAATCTAATGAAAATTAATTGTATGATTGCATTTCATGGCCACAGTGATTCTGTTTTCATGATTTTTGTTATGATAGTCAGGTGACTGGATCAAGCTAGGAATGAACCAAACATACTGGGCCACAAACTCAAATTCAATCAAACTAAACAATTTATTTGCATATACGTGACAAAGCTTTCTGTGAACTTGTAAAAACTAGTTATGTAGTTTTTCCAACAGACAACAATATCCTTAATCACTTGTATCCATATCTAGGACAATTTTCCTGCAGGTTATTTTCAAATAGAATATATAACTGCACTTCTGTACTGTTTTACCTACATTAAACTTATTTAAATAACCATTGCCAGACACAAAGACATGTACATAGTAAACGTTCCTACAAGCAAGACAACGTGAGACTCAAGTAAAATTGATGTATGGAAACTGGGATGATATCAGATACAAATGGCCACTTCTAACGCTGTGAGGATCTTGTAGGAACAAAAACGTAGCTCACACTCAATTTGAGCATCCAGAAAGATCCAATGATCAAGTTCTTAACAGCAGCCTATCACCCTATCAAAATCCATACCCGTCTTTGTCAATTAACGCGGGCAAGATCGCTACTAACATAACTGTATAACGCATCAATGGTGTGTGCTACTTATTAACCTAGAAACAGACACAGTGTGGCTAAATGGGTTGATTGTGTTTTATGTCTATAAAATCTCTTTAAATGCTTTATGCCCTCAAGAAATAATTCTTGTAAAATCGATGAATGCACGGGTGAAAATAATCTGACCTATCTGACATCATGTGACCTTTCCTAGAAAATCTGTCTGTGTCTTCACAAAATGGAGACAGGGATGGTAGACAGGGCTGGGGAATGGAGACAGTGGATGGGGAATGGACACGGGCAGTAGGGGACAGAGGTGAAGGTGGGGAGAGGAGATGGGACCAAAAGCAGGCAGTGACACTGTGGGAAAATTTTGGGAAAAGAAAAAAAAATTGGTTCCCGTATTGGGACCAATCCCACCCCAGAATACAGGGACAAGGATGGAAACAATCCTTCCCTGAGACATCTCACCTTTATGTATTATTCAGTCCTACCTGGCTGCTGCAGTAGTGACATTATCACAGGTGAAGATTTTTTTAGGTGGGACTGTAGGACCCTCCCCAGTCCAGTAAACTTCCTACATGGACACATGTCAATCTTGCCGTATTACGGACACCAACACCACCATTGGTCATCAAATATTTATGTCCTACTCATATTCACAGACCATGGGATTTCTACGAGGCTAGTCGGATAGAATCTGTCCATCTCCTACCCACGTAAATCTAGATGTCCAATTTCAATCTGACCATCGGTACTCAGAATCTGCACTGACCTTCCCTGTCATTATGTCCACAAATGGTCCGACTCCAAAAATATGTAATCCATATCTGGGCAGTAATGCACAGCGACCTAGGAGCTTCTGATAAAGCAATGAAAGCACTACAATCATTGCACGTGTTTCCGGCGATAACAAGTTACTAAAGTAATTTGATTTGTCGAAACGAAATGGCAAAAGGTGTATCACCCCACAAATGTCTTTGTAATGGCGATGAGCTCACCATACCTTGGGCCCAAAAATAACCGATAACTGATTTACAAACCATCACTTAACAATGCTCCCGCCAGTTCTCATTAGCTACAATACCACCACTAAGTGATGTACTCACAAAAACACTCACATCATGAACGGTTAGTACTAAATTTGTAATGCCAACCTTACCAAACAAAGACATACTATTGCTATTAGGTTCGGTTCTGTTCATTTTAATGTTAAATTCAGAGCTATCTGGATTTGTGGTAGATTTTCAGTACGGAAAATGTCATTGTGTCACAGAATTAAATTACAATCACCTTTAATTTAATGACATCATAACAATAGACCGCTAAACCGTTGCAGTAGTTTCATCCTAGATATCGTCGTGGCAACAATGGCTGTGCCATACGCGCACCTGTACAGGTGCACGCTGACGACATTACATCCAGCTCACATGGCTGGCTGGCGTAATTAGCTGCATGGCTGAATAATTAAAACGAAGCTCTGCCGCCCCGTAATTCTGTCAGGCTGAAAATACTTGAAAGCAGTCGGCTCGGGGCTGCTTACGGAAAGTCTGCCTCTTGTTCTGCGCCATGTTATGCTGCATCGTTCATTGTAATGGACTCACAAATCTACTGTCGCATTTATTAAATTTTAACATCAGTCACACACAGGTGATTCATTTGTGTTCTCGTTTGTTCAGGTGTAAATTAGTGCCACCAGCCACGCAATGGTGATGGTGAAGTAACTGTTTAATGACAGTAACGTGGCTGTGTCTTCCACCTCACATCACCAATCGTAGATTAAAAATACCTGACAGGTGAAAACGACACATTTGCGAAGGAAGAAAACAATAGGGTAGGTTGAAGACAACGTTATTGGAGATATATAGGGGAACCGGAATAGGGTTGCATATCAGCAAATCCTACTGCAATACAAGTAGATGGTTATGATTACCATACATATATTTAACATTAAATACCTTCTTGTAAATTCAAAATGTTGTTTAAAACGTTGTCTTCATAATCATATCCTGACATGGCTGATGCACCGGAAAACACTTCCAATTTAATCAAAACAACAGTTTATGTTGTATTTAACCGGACACTCCGAACAACAATAATTTAAATCAATTTTACATTGACTTACCCTATTGTTAAACGGCCATCTATTGCAACAAAGCAGTGACATTAACGGTTGACGATACGGAGGCAGAGTTGATGGACGACATGTATAGATGCCAGGGAGACACTGAACGAGTTCACAGCTCAAAGCCTCCCCATATTTATAGGACACTAAACCACTGTCGGATTACAACCAGCAGAAGCAATTGTGAACAATTGTTATTTTATAGAAACATACAGGATACTATTTGGTGATGTAGTGTGTTAGTTTCTTTCTCCAGTCTGTCAGCGGTGTATGTGTGTGTGTGTGTGTGTGTGTGTATGCGCACGCATGCGTGTGTATGCGCATGCGTGTGAGCGCGTGCATGCGTGTACTAGAGAGAATGTTGTGCACATCAATGGATTATTCCAGTGAAACATGTAAGGTGTTTTCTGCATGTTTATGTTTCCCCATATCCATACTAGATAACTCAATCACCCCTCACCCTCAGCAAAACATGTCATGTTAAAAAAAGCCTAAATTATTAAATTTTCTACACAAACACTGGGAAAACACAAGTGGTATTTTGTCTTGATAACTCCCTCAGTCAACGAGATGATGATTCTACAAATCTGCCATCTTCATTATGACAGACATGTGGATTATACACAGTCTTACGCCACAGGATTACGCGGGATTGTCTCAGGCCGCTGGACAGTCCAGCCAAACCACAATGGTCATTATTCCCCTCTCATTAGTGCACCATTTGTGTTTTCCATCTGCTCACATAACCGGCCGCCTGACCTGTGAAAATTAGCACCCTGTGGGACAGAACGAACACACCCAACCCCCTTAAAAACGCAATTACCATAACTGCAGAACAAACGATATCACAACACCGCCATCAATGCAACGTTCCAACGAATGCCACCAGGTGGACATTTCGTTTCGTCGAAAGCGACTTGCTCTTGGCAACGACGACGCCCGTCTTAGCGGCATGGCTGGAAAGAGGGCAAAAATTCTCTGGTTGCTACGGTAACACTTCCCCTGCATTAGCGGCGATGTTGTGCGAGGCGGTGGTGGTGGCGTCTCCACTGCCGACACTGGCTCTTGCCGGCGGCAACAGCACGCACAATACCCGAGTCGCGTGCTCGAATGCTCCGCTGCACACGAGGCTAATACAATGCACGGCCGGCCAACAAATGAGCCGGCCACGCAGCCTTCAATGCCGCCCCGCAAACATACGATTACCATCACCAAACCCACGTCGCCGGCCACCCCAAACACTCCGATGTGATAATGACGAGGAAATTAGATGTTTCAACGGTTGGCGCCAGTCGCGGCGTACCGGGAGAACGCGAGATTACTTTGTTTCCCCAATATATGGCGGGCGACCCGACATCCTTCAATTCTGTGCCAGATTAATTTTACTGACGCACACGGTCTGCCAAGAATCAGTCGCGTAATTAACCCCACACTTATTCATATGCTGATGAATATTGTTGAAAATGGAAAGGAAACCATGCACGCCACGAAAAAGTCATTATCAAGTGGCTATACTGGGTTCAATAAATTTTATATGAGTGAGTTATGCCAGGAAAACCCAACAAAACATGCTAATTAAAACGACGGAAGTAAGTGTGACCATTATATAACACACCGTGACCACTGCAAATTGCAATGCTTCCAAGATAATTATTACAAAAATAGTCATAAATCAATTGGAATATATTGTCATTGTGATAGTGGGTAAACTGAAAATAATTGTTAATTATATATAATAGATCGGTTTAATCTGCACTAGTAGAACTCTATAAAGTTGCTTCTTGATAAAGACAGATCTTAATTTCTGTAAAGTTCACTGCATTAAGTACTTTGAGGATACATTCATAAATAATGTGATAAATTTCAGACAAAATAATCAATGTAGATAAGTAATTGTTGGTCTTCACATTAGACTTCTAAATGCCAAGCCAGTGTGTTTTCAAAAGTATTCTATCAGGAGCAATCAGACACAACGGCTTATTGGACCAACGGTTTTCTACCTGTTATATGCAACAAAATATATATAATGTTAAATTCACACTGAATCTACATTCGCAGACCAAACATCGTCAGAATTACTTTACAGGCTGCTGGGACACTTGATCACAATCACAGCCATAGTGGACACACATAAATGAATAATCAGAGATATTCTCCACTGGTGGTTATCATCCGTATCACAGGTTGCTAGGCAACCAGCTACAGCATCCACAACCTGAGAATTGTAGGACACATCACAGACACTTAGTCACCTACTACAGCAATCACTTGCCAAATTAGCCACACACGTTCATGATTCAACCGAACACATAAGCACCACAATTAGTCGAGAAACCTGTCTGTAACGACTGTTAATTTTGAATTAATAAATTATTTGTCAACAAATATAGTCTAATTTAAAGTGAAGTTCTACATAGTTTGTAGCACAATCACATCTATTCAACTTGCCCTCCAGTATTTAGAAAAAAATTGAAAATACAATCCATGAATAATTTATTTTAAACAACAGACGGTCCAGTTTAAAACAAAGCTCTAGTTCTAATATGATGGAAGGTTTTGATTATTAATTAGTATAATAATTATAATTAAGAAACTGTTGTAAATACCATACTGGTAAATTCAATCGACAAATAATTATCATACCAAAAAATTCCACAACTGAGCGATTTCACTACTACAATTAAGAATCTTTTTTATAACAACAATGAGTACAACTAATGAATAATTAATTACTTCCAAACAAGTAGAGTTGGTAGCGGCCCATTTAAAACAAAGCTCTTATAATACACGTACATCTATCATTGAGAATCACTATGTAGCATCGCCAGTGCTTGAACAATGACTCAGCACATACCACTCATTATTAATCACCCTTCAAATTCCCGGTTGACTCTCCCTGTACGACGCACAGAATGGCGTGCGGAACACGCACCGAGCGAGATGCATACTGATTCGGCCGACTCTTAATGTTACGTGTTACGTTAATGTGACACTCCTGCCTCGAATGTGCCCTGCCAGCGCACCACGAGAGATGTGCATATTCCACTCCGGGGAATTTCCCGAGGCCACAGAGTAAGCAATTAGGCAGTGAGCTCTTCTGAAATCATTCTAATCAGCCTTCATTTAGTGTGCTATTTTGGCTTATTTCGGCTGCATTTCCTATGTCTGATTACGTTCCGTGGCACTGTCGTGGCGCTGTTGTCCAGCGAGACCAGCCACTGACCAACGGAATCACATCTTATGACCTACCAGAGTAAGATATTTCTGTCTGCCAGTTCTAAATAACACATTATCTCGACTATTGTCAAACAGTTTTTGGCATACGATTTTTCTAGAACTTAATTTTTAATGGTTGATTGTTTTTTTTACTAGACCTGGCATTTATATATGAAATCATACTCATAACTTCATATGCTAGTGAGTTTCCGTGCATTTGTTAATAATTAATAATAATCTAACTTTAAATATTCAGATTTCTCTGAATGTTTAGCCATCAATCTTATCCTGTATGTTCTGGTTCATTTAAATGTCCTTCTTCTGTTTGACATTTTATTTATCTAATCTTAGACTGATTTTACAAAACAACAACAACCTTGAAACCTGTTAGACTGATTTCATGACAGCATAGAGTATGCTTAGTAATTAATAGTATCATCTGTGAGTATGCAATACTATGCATGTTCCCATAAATGCAACTACATGTTTTTCATTTTATTCCCTGAAGTGATAAATGAGAAATTACAGCCAATAACAGCCACATATCTATGAAATGTTTTATTGAAATGTGTAGTCAGTGTGAACGACGGCAGTACTGTCTCTAGAAATGTTAGTTTGAGATAACCTGTTTTTTAACATCTGATGAGTAATAAAAATAATAAAAGAACATATTTCACACCGTGCTGGAACAACGACGATGGGAGATTTGCATGTTGATGTTAAGATGTTAACATAAATCAAGATGGTGAAGATTAAATTGTGTACTCATTTTTAATTAAAATGTTTTAATCCAACTTTCCTTATTTTTACTACATACAGCTGTAAAAGAACATGAAGTGAAAATCACACATATCTGCATATTTTGCTGAGATCATAACCACTGCTGCATTTACGTCACATCACGCTAACGGATTAGCATATAATAATGATGAATGACTGGGATTATCATCGTCATGGTAACCGCAAGATAATTTACTTAATCTGGCCAACTTGTTGCGAAGTAACACAGCGTCTTGCTGCAAGCTTTAAACGCCGGACGCTGCCTTTAATTATGTAAAGGGAAATAGGCAAACATGGACTTATTAATTACTCTAATTGGGAGAGGTGATTGTTGGACCTTTGTCCTGTTAAATCTTATACGTAGATTAAACTTGAACTTCTTGAAAACAGAAGGTGAGACAGATATTAAATTATTAAAGCAAATTTTTAGAGCATTTCAACGTAATATGTTGCATGCCAATTAGAACTAAATATTAATAAGGTTTATATTATATTATTTAAAATCGCAGACATGCTATGCTGGATACACAAAAATACTGCTTTCACACTTATAACTGTCCATTACTCCAAACTGTTGACAACTGAAACTAAATACATTTAAATTAAAATCGAGCATTCCAAGTAATTTACAAATATAATTTATAAGACTAGCTATTTATATATTACACATTAAATAGTTGGTATTAAAACGGTAAAGTCACAACATAAAATAACTGAGGAAATAAATAAATTTGATACGCCCTGGAATGAAATAAAAAAGACTGGTAAGGTGAATGAGTGCAATGGAGGACTTTCACTTTAGTCTGATGCTCAAAATACAGCAGAGGAATAAATATGTAAGAAGAAGACTTTATCAAACCATCAGACCAAATTTTGTTTAAATATTATGGTCTAATAAACAATTTCATAATTTATTTTATTTAATATCGGATGAGTACCAAGTGGACAGTGGTCTTTTGCAACACATCATGGAAAGTGGACATACTGACACTGTTAATGATTGATTAACAACGTGTAATAGTATTGAATTATGTAAGAGTCGCCAACAATCAGAAGCAACATTGTTTTAAAATAATAATGATGCATGTGCCATGTGTTGTATTATGTGCTTTAAGTGTGTGCACTTGGTCACAAATGTATACATAAACTGATAAGTCAGACACATGTCTGCACATCCTACTAGAATAATGTCTCGTGGCAGAATGTAGTATTAGTTGCACTTTGTAGTACTACTGAGAACAACATGTGTAAACACGCACCACAAATATAAATATCATAGAATTGATTGTTTAACAAACTACAGCTACTGTGTACAACCACGGATGCGTGTCACAAGTCTACCACTCTAATGGACTATTGCATTGTGTGTGTGCCCATATCAATTTCAAGTGTGACAAAGTTCTCACATTTCTAGATTGTCGGTGTTATGATAATAGTATCATGTACATGAAAAGGGTTTAAGTAAACTAACCATGACAGCTTTTGTCAACCAGACAGGGAGTGTGTATAATTACACACAGCATTCTATGAAGCTTCATATTTAAAATTGCCACATACAAATAAAGCTAAAGATAAGGTACTATCAAAAGTTAGACTCTGACATCATGATCTCTATATTAACCATAAAATATTTATCGTAAAAACATATGATTAAGTTGTGGTGTTAGACTAAGCACAGAGTTTTGTTGCCTACTTTGAATATAAGGCATTGTATAACAAACTCTTCCTTGAAGGCCACAATAATATATTTGTCGGGTTGATCTTCAGTTCCAGCTGCTGTCACACTTGACTGATTACACAAGACAAGACAGCCTTTTTGTTATACTAATACTATAGATGTTATCAATACACATGTCAGCTACATGTCTTGACAGGTTTCTAACAAGTACTGAATTTGCTCTACGGCTTGTATGTTTGTCTCACTATGCTGTATAAAAAGCAAGGATTTAGACTAGAGTCAAAAATGCTCAGAATTAACGTTAAATTTTGCTTAATTAAAAATAATTACATAGTCCATTTTTTTCTAACTGCTATGAGGATGACTTGAAAGTGCTATGCTTTTGCTTTAATTAAAAAATGCAGAGAAATTTTTCCATCAAACAAATCTTGTTGGTGACTTGGCGCATATATGAAACTTTCAATAATCAATGAGCTTTATAATTTGCCAACATACAAGAGATAAACTGTAATATAAAACAAACAAGAGCTGACCATTTTAGCATTGTTCGTTTTCAAAGCTGTTCTATTTGGTGCATCAATTGAGTACAATGTAGCAAATGAATCGAAAGAAACCTAGACAAAAACAACTCATCAATGTTCAGTTCAACAATAAACAATTCTCACAGCAACCAAGCTAGCACCGAACTCACAAACTCACCTGCTAACCGTAACGCAGACATTCTCTGGAACTCTGGTTCCTGCAGCCATTTCCACATACGACGGAACGTTTCTCGGCCCGACTTCAGCTTGCTCCAGGGTTTTGGGTTGCGTAGAAGGTCACTGAGCGTGCCCTGACTGCGACAGAGGATGCGTTGTGCAAATACGGCTTGTGGGATGCTGTAACGTTTCAGCTCGCCACTGATCTTCTGTGCCAGTTCTTTCGTGTTGATCTCCTCCACTTCGTGCTTTGTCGATTGTAAATCGCCCCCGGATGACATGCTGCTGCTATGTGAGTTAAGGAGGGCATGAGAGTGGGGCGAGGGTGCATGCGATGACTGCACCCCATTCAGGGTTGTTGCCGTCATGACAGGGTTTGGCAAGTTTAGGTGGCTGGGTATCGACGGGGGAGGAGCGGCAAGTATTCGGGTATATCCTTCGTACGTCGTATTTGGTGAGATCATCTTACTGTCGTGTTTCGGCGAGTGTAGCCCATTGTGACTGTAGATGGCTGCAGCAGGGTAGGCGCCAAGTCCCTGTGGCTGCTGGCTGTACCCATTACTGACAGCCATCATGGACATGGGGGACGCCGCCAGTGTAGTTGGACCCATGTTCACATGGTTCATTCCCCCCATACTCCCGGGTTTGTCGTAGCGGTAGTTCATGTCCATACCCAGGCCGTTGTTCTGCATAAACGTGAAGTTCCCCGTGATGTTCGACGCGGCCGTGTGCGGCGCATGTCCGAACTTATCCGACACGGTGGAGATGGGAGGCAGCGGCTGCAACGGCGTCAGCGTCGCGTAGCTGCCGTTGTAGCCGGGGCTCATCCTACCGTTCAACGTCTGGTATGTCGGTTCGGACACGAGAGATCGGAAGTCACTACTGTCCAGCATGTTGGTCACACTTACCACGGCGACCGTCGATCGCGAAATGCTTGGCGAAAGGTCGTGTGTACTGATTAAATCGGCCTCATGACCGGACGTCGATGATGATGCTGCTGCTGCTGCGGCCGCTGACAGACTAGCGGCGCTCGAGGAATCGTTAAGCTGCCGTTCGCTCAGTTCGCCCATGTTTTCCATCGTCATGCCGTGGATCAAAGCCAATCGAATATCCGATAATGACTCTGCGACACCTGCTGTGGCCTTCGACAAATTTTAACTGGCTGATCGGCGCCGTGGGAGGGGGCTACTGCGTTCGCCTTCGAACCAAAAAGATACCCTCCATGTTTAGGCGGCTGCAACCACAGACACTGCGCACAGCGACTGCGCACCACAACAAACAGCAGTGCGCGTGCGCGTGCACGCTGCTAGCGCTTCATTCAGTCGGCGCGTGCTTTGTTCTGCTCGTTTCTCGCTTATCGCGTAAAAATTGTAGTTCTGCGTACTAACTCTGCTAACATAAAATGTACACATTGTGACAAAGAAATATTAATTTTTCCAAAGAGTGCATAATACCGATTTACTGTCATGAGCATAGATAAATAAAGGACGATAAATAAATTGCATCGTCATCGAAGCCGAAGGTGCCAACAGCGCTTTTTCCATCTAATTAGCAAATAATTACGGCGCCTGACTTGAGTAAATGTGAAACGTTGCTCTGGTTGTAGGCTATAGCTAGGCTATAGTTTCACTATTTTGTCCGAATTTGTTTTGAAAGCTAAACAAGTTAGAACTATACAATTATGTTTGTTGGCAATGATGGGATTTATAAGACATGATGATAAAATTAAAAGGCCGATGATTCTAGGGCGTGGGGCGTTAGTGGAGGATTATGGTATATTTAGCGTGCGAACGCAACTATGTCTATGTGTTGTAGGGGTACCGTGCGTGCGTGCGTGCGTGCGTGCGTGCGTGCGTGCGTGCGTGCGTGCGTGCGTGCGTGCGTGCGTGCGTGCGTGCGTGCGTGCGTGCGTGCGTGCGTGCGTGCGTGCGTGCGTGCGTGCGTGCGTGCGTGCGTGCGTGCGTGCGTGCGTGCGTGCGTGCGTGCGTGCGTGCGTGCTAACGGTGGTAGTCAATGGCAATGCAGACTTTCCAAAACAGATAATAACACTTTTGGTACGCGCGTTCATTAGGAATGTGATCGAAGAAAAACGAGATGCTGTGCATCAGTTGACCTGCATGTATAGTATATTCCCTAAGGAGAGCGACACCTATCGCCCCCAATGTCTACCCCCAACAGCGGCCACGTGTTCGATTATTTAAAACAGCCCCTTTAAAGCAGTTATACTTATCTAACGCGACAAACTGCTTAAATTCCGTACATCCATATAAATCGTGTACCTATATTGTTACGAAGTCGTGGGTGTGTGAAAGAAGAAGTTGTGCTCCTGTGTATTGCGGTCACCCCTGTAATAAAGCCAAACTACATTTGCATAAGGGGTGGTCACCCAAGAATCGACTTACTGTATAGACTGGAATGGAAGAAAATGAAGCAGCCATATATTTGCTTACCCCGTTGGGCGGTGTGCGGGCATTGCACAGCCTCAAACTCGCAGGAGAATGAATATAAGCTCAGGACGAATGCCCGTAGGATGTGTGTGATTGGGGGGAACGTATATTTATGAAGCCCAAAGGAAATGTGCTTATCTATTCGTGCGTAATCATAGCCTATGTATCCTACAGACCATGGCGATGACAAAATAAATAAAAGTCTAACTTTACAGGGATTATTTGCAAATATGGAAATTTTAATATTAATATATTGTAAGTAGGTGAAAGTAAAATAATTTACGGGGTTATTTTTAGAGTGAACTTAATTGACATTAGGTAGGTGAAAAATGAACGACCTGAGTTAGGATGTTGATTTGAACTGGAACACTGATAAGGAATGTGCGTGTGCGTGTGCGTGTGCGTGTGCGTGTGCGTGTGCGTGTGCGTGTGCGTGTGCGTGTGCGTGTGCGTGTGCGTGTGCGTGTGCGTGTGCGTGTGCGTGTGCGTGTGCGTGTGCGTGTGCGTGTGCGTGTGCGTGTGCGTGTGCGTGTGCGTGTGCGTGTGCGTGTGCGTGTGCGTGTGCGTGTGCGTGTGCGTGTGCGTGTGCGTGTGCGTGTGCGTGTGCGTGTGCGTGTGCGTGTGCGTGTGCGTGTGCGTGTGCGTGTGCGTGTGCGTGTGCGTGTGGGTAAATTTTCTGAATTGAAATATTAATTTTACCGTGCACTTATAACGAGTTTGCGGCGTTATATAGAACCTGAACATCTATATCAACTCTCACAGTGATACATCGCGAAGCTAGATCAAATGAGGATGGGAAATTGAGAGAAAATATATTGACTCCAACAAACATCTGAGGACGAAAATATTTGAGACAAGATAGAGGCGGCCAGGGCAACCTATATATAGAAAGATGGTTGACCAACACGTAACTGAAACAAATGTGTGCGTGTGCGATAATATATATAGACATATGTGTACGCAAGTGCGATTGCATCTATCCATGCGCGTCGAGTTCACTATGGCTCTATCACGATACCGGGGTACTGTCTCGGATTATTTCATTAGAAGGCGAAGGGAGAGATCGAGGTTGAAGATGCATGTTTAGTTGCTTAAAAAAATTGTGCGACTTCAAATCATTGCTTCAAGACATCGGTAGACAGGGACGGGGGTTCGTGTTGAAAAAGTTCGCAACTATGCACGTTGCCTAACTTCACACGAGAGAAGATTCTTCGCTTCTGCAAGGGGTGCACGTAACGTAACACAATAGGATTAAGAACTACCCCGTCGGGTACGGATACGCCTGTCATACCATAATATGTTATTGTATGCAAACGTGCATGCGTTTATAAACTTTAGAACTGTTTATGCACACCATAGCCCGCGCGTGCGTGCGTGTGTGCGAACGTGCGTGTTCTGGGCTCGCGCGCGTGTGGCACGTAGGCCCTATGCACGCGAGTGTGCGTGAACGCATGCGCGACCGATCGTGCGTGCATTTCTGCCTATCTGCTAAGTGCATATGTGCAGATGTAGATGCCAGGATGGGTGCATGCACGGATGTCTGCACGCATGCCTGTATTATTTGATTGGTCGAGATGGTTGAATTAGATTACTTGCATACATGTCATGCAAAATATGGAGAAACTTCAAAGGCAAAGTCAAAGGGAAGACGACACTACGACGAGTTTTTGCCATATTCGGCGCGTGATACATCGATTTGCCCGCTCGCCACAATGAATAGCACAACAATAAGATCAACCTGTGATACAACTGTATGACTATAGAATAATTCCACACCATTTAAAAACGTGTTACATTGCAAACATATTAACGAGATGTAAAAGAAAATGGTAACTGTTAAACTGTTCAGTGTTATATGCGGCCATACAGAAGTCTAACATGGCGTCTGTTTATCACTCAACGACCGAAATAGCGTTTGTTAGTGGAAATAAAGTAACAGTGTTTGCTATTGGGTGAGTTTAACACATATCCGCTATGGGATATAATGCTGTAGAAATATCATTGTTGCAATTTTTCCTGCATTTTGTAAGATGCGTACTTGGGTGTGTTTTGATTTGCACGTGGCGCCGTGGAGCGAAACCGGTGCAACATTGATTACGAAAAAATGTAGACCGTTTGACGTTTTTGCTGTTGCTTTGGTTCTGTCTACGACCATGTCAGTTTTGGGTTGTCACTGACACATCTGCCAAGCGCCCGTAACTTTGCAACAGTTGACAGTTGTGTAGAATCAGACGCACCTCGATTTTGCAGTTTTTATATATTCTATAAGAACCGTCTCGGTCTGACTCTGGCGTCTCAGACTCTGGCGTCTGCCTCTGCGTGTCTGAGGACGACAAGCACTCTCACAGTCACGACAGTGACGGCACGCTCACACTGTCACAGTGACAGTTGCCATCATGTGATAAAACAGACAGCTTGGCAAAAGTGTTCTGTAAAAAGACTAACTAGTTCAATGAGACCTTGTAATTTGTCTTGATCGTAACGTAACGTTGGTCGTTGTAACCACAATAGCCAATAGGCCATATCTATACACATACTAGTTAGTTAATAGACGTCTCCAAGTGCTGGAAACAACTAAAACTAGAATAAACCTGTCTCAGTTTGAGTTAACTAATCTATAGACATAGTTGCTTGTGTCTTGATGGTAGTCATTGTGTGTCAGAAGGTGCTTATGTGTTACACTTACAAGTCACTTGTGCTCTAACTTCTAAGCCACTGTTGGACTTCATCATTAGTGTTGACCAGGACTTAACCAAAGCAAGACTTATGTTCCAGCACTGTGGATGATATGTACATGTTAAAATAGATAATAAGTAACGTTTAACCTGTGCAGATATTCTGTAGAATGGCAACATTTATGCTAATAACAACTGATTTATGTTAAAGTGACATGGTCCGTTGGTGGATTTTAATTTTTATTGCAACATCATGTTATACAGTATAAAAATTATACCTATTATAGCGTACAGACCGTCAAAATGTTTTTATGTACCATTTCCAGGGGTTGAAAATAGATGCAGTAAGGGCGCCTACTTTGTGTACACATTTGTGTACACATCGTAGACGATGTGTCCACGAGGCGTTTTCGAAACCGTGGTAGGCATTGCTAAAAGCCCAGAAGGAAATACATGATCACATGATGCAGTATCATGTGAACACAAGTTGACGGGTTGCACATGCTGCAGTGTCATGTATTTCTTGTCATTCGTAATGGTATGAAGTCAGTTTTTATGCATGAATGTGATTTGTATGGGCATTACATTTGTTATAAAAACATGGTATATATTTGTTATGTATGTTGTGTGCACATCATAAGACCAGGCAAGACACATCCTATTATTAGAAAACCTTTATAGCCAATAACAACTAATTCACTAACTGCCACACCCCGCCAGGTGCACGGCTCCCAGTTGGTAAAGGTCAAAGGGTGGGTGTCACTCGCGGCGATTTGAGTGACAGCATTGGGATTCTTATAAACATTCGACGTTTGACATTACAAAGTCAGTTCTGTTTCGGTAAAACATTTATTGGCGGCCATGACGCTATATAATAGTTATAACATATACTGATTAACATGATTTTGCCAAAAAAATAAAAAGCCACGAACCAATCATGTCGCTTTCAGATTTAAATGCGAAAAAACATAAAAAATGAATTTAGGACATATCGTTTAGTTCATGTGACTTGGGACATAAAATCCATAGGCCCTCAGGTCCTAGTCACCTCAACATGAGTTGGTATGTTTAAACAAATAATTTCCCATCATTCTACTGATTTTAGCATCATGCATGCATATGATAATGTTAAAAAAATTCACTAAGCGAAATGTTAGATTTTAACATATTAATTCATGGAGGAAGGAGATGGTCCGATAAATAGCCTAGTTAAATAAGCACTGACAACTGTAAATGATTAGAAACATTTAGCCAAATACAGAACACGTCTATGTTGTTAATAAATCATGCCGATAACAAAAAACACAGGACATGTTTTCATGACAGCCATGAGCCTAACATAGGGTAAGGAAGTGAGTCCGTCAGTCACGAGTAGAAACATTATGGATCCTTATCAATGCAACAACGCTACATTCAGAAGCATGGTATATCTTGCCTCGAGACGTTCTTTGCTATTAGGTGTATCAATTATTGCAACGTTCCATATGCCGTGCTGAGTTACAAAATGATGGCGCACTCGTGTCACATGTAGGTGTCTGCCAGATAATACTTTTAAGTTGGAAACAGATGACAGAAGACCGCGTGACTTTTCCATTGGTGGCCATTATAACGTTTGCTCCATTTACCAAAAAATTGAGTAGATCTGTTATTCAAAATTTCACAGCATGCTTAACCTCCACTGATAGACGGACTCTGGATAATTTGTGAAAGTTTAATACCTCAGTTTCCCACAAACCACTTTCAAATACGACAGGTTTATTTCTGCATGAATCAGACTGATCTGTTGTGTTGACATCACCAATCAAAAAGAAACCTGTACCAATAAACAGAAACACACCAACTGTCGTCTGTTGTAACTTGAGAGCTGTGATTCCACACAGGGAACTCATTCATTGGGAACTCTTTCATCAGGCAATGGCAGATGAACTCTTTATTGTGGTCTTATATTATAGCAGGTCTACATGTTTATCTAAACAGTTGATACATTTAATCAAAAGTTTTCATTTTTCACATCCAAAAACAAGATCTTTCTTTTTACATGTAGAGGCTTTCTTCTGACGTTACACGCCTACTTCTTCAGTACAAAGTCAGCGTGTAACATCAGACGAAAGTCTCTATGTACAGATAAAAAGGAAGATCTTTTTTCTGGATATATGAAAAATGAAAACTATCCTGAAAAAATGTTAGTTAATTTGATACATTTGTTGTTCATAGGTCAGGTGACAATCATGTGATCAAGAGTGATGCTGTTGAGAAGAAAACAGAAGAGAAGAAAAGGTATGTATGAAATGAAGGCTATATTATTGTGTGTTAAGGTGCATATGTTTACAGTGATTATCTTTAATGTACAGTATGTTCCTAAATGCTTTTAAACGTTATTGTTTTGATATTTGCATGTGTTGTCATTTTTATTTTGGTATGAAAGGAATCATTTATGTGAAAATTCAAATACCTATCAAGTATTTTTTGATGGTTTATGTTTAAATGCAAAATAAATAAATTTATTGTTATATTTTGTTATGCATAAAGTAAAATATAAGTAATTATTGCCAATATAGCTAACTCATAGCCAGACATATATTATGAAATTACAGTGTTTTCCTGGGTAAAATCATTGGTGAGTTCATAGGGTGAGCCGAGTAACCCCTGAAGGCATGAAGCAATGCTATGAGGGGCTGGTGGCATGTGCTCGGAACTATTAAAAACCAACTTCAAATTAGAGTTTGGGAATTGGTGGGGAAATGAAATAAATCTACAAGTTAATATGTAGACATGTTTGTAGCATTAGTTATAGATAGTCAGTCGGGATAGAGCTCATAGAGGAACTAGTTATGAGCCTATGATTATAATGTGGCAATTTCTGTATGTTTTGTGTGATGTGGCTTAGAAAAACAGTGAGGGCCCCGCCCCACCCCACCCCACCTCACTCGTCATGTCGCCGTGGAAACACTGCATTATTGTCACCTTGGACCGTCCACAGATAGATTGAGTGTCTTATTATAAAAAGGTTAATTTTGCTTAGTTGTTTTGGCGACCACTGTCCAAAGTCACTGGAATTGACCAGAGTCACTGTAGTTGACTAAAGTCACTGGAATTGACCAGAGTCACTGTAGTTGACTAAAGTCACTGGAATTGACCAGTCACTGGAATTGACCAGTCACTGGAATTGACCAGAGTCACTGGAATTGACCAGAGTCACTGTAGTTGACCAAAGTCACTGGAATTGACCAGAGTCACTGGAATTGACCAGAGTCACTGGAATTGACCAGAGTCACTGGAATTGACCAGAGTCAATGGAGTTGACCAGAGTCACTGGAGTTAACCAAAGTCACTGGAATTGACCAGAGTCACTGGAATTGACCAGAGTCACTGGAATTGACCAAAGTCACTGGAATTGACCAGAGTCAATGGAGTTGACCAGAGTCACTGGAGTTAACCAAAGTCACTGGAATTGACCAGAGTCACTGGAATTGACCACAGTCACTGGAATTGACCAGAGTCAGTGGAGTTGACCAGAGTCACTGGAATTGACCAGAGTCACTGGAGTTGACCAGAGTCACTGGAATTGACCAGAGTCACTGGATTTGACCAGAGTCACTGGAATTGACCAGAGTCACTGGAATTGACAAGAGTCACTGTAGTTGACCAAAGTCACTGGAATTGACCAGAGTCACTGGAATTGACCAGAGTCACTGGAATTGACCAGAGTCACTGGAGTTAACCAAAGTCACTGGAATTGACCAGAGTCAATGGAGTTGACCAGAGTCAGTGGAGTTGACCAGAGTCACTGGAATTGACCAGAGTCACTGGAGTTGATCAGAGTCACTGGAATTGACCAGAGTCACTGGAATTGACCAGAGTCAATGGAGTTGACCAGAGTCACTGGAGTTGACCAGAGTCACTGGAATTGACCAGAGTCAATGGAGTTGACCAGACTCACTGGAATTGACCAGAGTCACTGGAGTTGACCAGAGACACTGGAATTGACCAGAGTCACTGGAATTGACCAGAGTCAATGGAGTTGACCAGAGTCGCTGGAATTGACCAGAGTCACTGGAGTTGACCAGAGTCACTGGAATTGACCAGAGTAACTGGAATTGACCAGAGTCACTGGAGTTGATCAGAGTCACTAGATTTGACCAGTATCACTAGAGTTTACCAGTCACTAGAGTCGGACAGAGTCACCAGAGTCGACTGAGTCTGAATCATGGGCTGTTGTGTCAAACCTTCGGTAAGTTCATTCTGTAGTGCACCAGTTTATTTAGCTGTATGAATCAGTAACTTGCTATAGATAGTGGTGGATATTTGTGTGGAAATAGTTTTCGAGCATTAATTTCAGCGTGGCTGGATACATCCCAGAGAAGTTGAGATGTTCAATTGAACGAGCCTGCCAGAATGGAAAGTGTAATTTTGCATTGAACAGTCCTAAGGACTGGATACATCACTATATAAAATTGACTTTGCGCGTTTACTTTCATGCACGCTTCCATTCATGAAGCAGTATGTTTTTGAATCATTGATAAAATATGGGATATCACTAAGCTGAGTATCAAGTACAGGATGTAATTGCAAAAAGGTCATAAATTATAAAAATACGAGTTGACTGTTAATGTCAAATACTTTTCTCAATGAACAGTGTCTACAGTCTAGCATGATTAGCCGATTCTTCTCAAGTACCTGATGTGTGTGCGGCCGCACCAGCCTGCTCCACTGTAGGTTGGTGTCAGCTTGTAGTTGGCATGGGAACAAAGACTGGGATGTTCAGGCCTAACATCACCAAGTAGTTGTGGTCAGTGGTCACAACTAACCACAGTAGGCCTTCCAATAGGTTGACGTACTACAACAAGCAGCTGTGGACAGTGGTCACAACTAACCACAGTAGGCCTTCCAATAGGTTGACTTACTACAACAAGCAGCTGTGGACAGTGGTCACAACTAACCACAGTAGGCCTTCCAATAGGTTGACTTACTACAACAAGCAGCTGTGGTCAGTGGTCACAACTAACCACAGTAGGCCTTCCAATAGGTTGACTTACTACAACAAGCAGCTGTGGACAGTGGTCACAACTAACCACAGTAGGCCTTCCAATAGGTTGACTTACTACAACAAGCAGCTGTGGACAGTGGTCACAACTAACCACAGTAGGCCTTCCAATAGGTTGACTTACTACAACAAGCAGCTGTGGTCAGTGGTCACAACTAACCACAGTAGGCCTTCCAATAGGTTGACTTACTACAACAAGCAGCTGTGGTCAGTGGTCACAACTAACCACAGTAGGCCTTCCAATAGGTTGACTTACTACAACAAGCAGCTGTGGACAGTGGTCACAACTAACCACAGTAGGCCTTCCAATAGGTTGACGTACTACAACAAGCAGCTGTGGACAGTGGTCACAACTAACCACAGTAGGCCTTCCAATAGGTTGACTTACTACAACAAGTAGTTGTGGTCAGTGGTCACAACTAACCACAGTAGGCCTTCCAATAGGTTGACTTACTACAACAAACAGCTGTGGACAGTGGTCACAACTAACCACAGTAGGCCTTCCAATAGGTTGACTTACTACAACAAGCAGCTGTGGTCAGTGGTCACAACTAACCACAGTAGGCCTTCCAATAGGTTGACTTACTACAACAAGCAGCTGTGGACAGTGGTCACAACTAACCACAGTAGGCCTTCCAATAGGTTGACTTACTACAACAAGCAGCTGTGGACAGTGGTCACAACTAACCACAGTAGGCCTTCCAATAGGTTGACGTACTACAACAAACAGCTGTGGACAGTGGTCACAACTAACCACAGTAGGCCTTCCAATAGGTTGACGTACTACAACAAACAGCTGTGGACAGTGGTCACAACTAACCACAGTAGGCCTTCCAATAGGTTGACGTACTACAACAAGCAGCTGTGGTCAGTGGTCACAACTAACCACAGTAGGCCTTCCAATAGGTTGACGTACTACAACAAGCAGCTGTGGACAGTGGTCACAACTAACCACAGTAGGCCTTCCAATAGGTTGACGTACTACAACAAGCAGCTGTGGACAGTGGTCACAACTAACCACAGTAGGCCTTCCAATAGGTTGACGTACTACAACAAGCAGCTGTGGACAGTGTCTTCACTCCAACTAAATCTTGTGTGTAAATATTTTTAAAGTCAACTTATGCTGTAATTGTGACAACATAAATTGTTTAATATATTATATGTTTTCTGTTCTTATATGACCAACCTTGCCAATACAAAATGCTTCTTGAAAAAGTCTTGATTTTTATTATCTGTTCAAATAGAGCATGTTCAGATGGAAAAGTAGTATGTACTGCAATTTTATTGTTGAAATGTGAAAGTTGTGGTTTTGACAAAGCTGCTTCAGAGTTTTCAATCCTGATGCATCAACGATGGTTTTCTCATTGTCAAAACATAAATAAATTTGTGTAACATCTGTGCCGTTTATTGACTAACACATGAAAGATTAGTCTCTTCTGGATTGTTTCACGATGTAACCTTTTAAAGAAATTTGCTTCAATGGTTTCTGGCTTGTAGCTGGTAATGAGCATCACTGAGAAATGTCTCAATTAGGAACATCAGGTCATATTATGTCTTCAAAACAGCACATCTGTATCTTGATAACAAATTATACAAATACCTCATACAATTCTGTTTTGTAGATCAAGGGACAGGACTGTCACTATGCCTTCCTTTTCATCATTGTGTCATGTGTTGCTCTGTCATGTCATCATTTTGGTTGATCCAAGCTCCAGAATTCATGGGATATAGCATTAGTAATGCCATTATTTGGGATACACTGTATAGCATGCTTACATGGTTACATGTTTATTGTGGCTCGTAAAGTCCTTTGTTTGATAGTTTGAATAAAACACTTGCATTATACATAATTAATTTACAGTGATTTACTTCTATATATTTATATATATCTTTTTAATCATTCATTTTTGTCACACATTAAGCTATTTCCGTGATTACTGCCTGGCAGTCATCAATAGTTGATGGACGTGAACTTATTGGCTGTGACAAGAACAGACGCTGTTGATTCGATAAACGGCTGTCTGCAAAGGAGCGTGTATATGAGACAAATCATTAAGAGTAATTGTTTTTCAATATATTTGATCAATTCTAGCCATTTTAGGCTGCTGACTGCCCAGTGTGTGCACTGCTAGCCGCCCAGTGTTCTGCATCACACAGTTCCACAGGATCATTTACAGACATGTCTAGGAGTACGAGTGTTTTAGTTTACAGCAATTTCTTGTTGTTAACAGGTAAGTGATAGAAGATTGTGGTCTAGTCTCTTCATGAATGCGGCGTGGATCTAATTAATTAGTCTCCTCAGTGCAGATGGTTGAAGTGATGTTGGCCAAATGGGTATCATAGGTTCTGTAACCACAGTGAAGGAGAAAGCAGATGTGTGACTATGAGCATATAACACATGTCTACCAATGAAACCATTTTATCAATATGGAATAGAAGACTCCTTTATAGAAAAGGCTGATTGTCTTGTATGGAGCTTCAGTCAATTTAAAGCTGCAGTTTTATAATTATATCAACAGTATTTAATATTGCCGTTTGTTGATTTTTTGTCCTTGAAGCAAGCTTACTTAATTTTGAATATACTGTGTTATTTTGAAGCCTGAATTATTATGCATGAAACGTGTCTTGATTAATATAGATCTACATATTAATCTTGAGCAGTCTTTTATATGTTATTAAGACTGGTAGCCCTATGTGGCATTGCCAACAGTACCAGGATGTAAACCTTGGAATACTCCTCCAGGGTCTGACTAAACTGACAGTGCTCCGAGTTTCATTAGCAAGTATAAACCATAAAGACAATGTTTGTTTTGCAAAAACGTGAATACCCTGGACTGTGTAAAACACGCAGTCACGTTTGCACTTGTTTGCTTCTGTGCGTTTGTGTAATGTGTATTAATAGAAAGTGTCAACACCATCTGCTGTCACTCGACAGTCACAGCTCATCCCTGGGTCTCTGGCAACTCCTTCCACTCTAGTTCATAGACAGCTCAGACAAACCATCTGAGAGCCAGGCCTAAAGCGTAGCTTTATGCCAAGACCCGTCCACCTGTCATATGTGCGGGTAGACCCTGTTGTGGACAAGTAGACAGACACATTACTGGACGGTAAAAGAAGAAGGAGCAAAATAATGGTCTTCAAACATCATAGATATTGTCAGTTAGGCCATGAAAATGGGTGGTGTCACATGTGTGTTTATAGTTTATTTCACGACTCACGTTGTAAAAAACATCTCAACTGGGTACATGAGTTAACGTTGATGTTTCTACCAAAAATATATACCAGGTAACTTGCACGAATTGTATCCTGCACAAAACTCTGGCCTGAAGACCTGCAGTGGAGTGAATCTGAATTGTGCGCAATATAATCTTATATAAATAAGTATATATATATATATATATAATTATAATATAGTTCAATTATACATTACAATTGCACAGCTGCTTCCAGTTCCAAAGAAAAACACCTAAACCATAATTGATGTTACAGAGTAAATTGAATTACGTCATTCTCATTGAATTATGCTTTTATATTAATATATCCAACTGAAGTAATTGTGGAATAATTCTAAAGTAGATAACAAAATTATAAACAATTATGTAGTTGATAGCTATATTCAGATGAAAAGAAATATAAATGAAATGTAATATATAATATATTTAATACATATATATATATATATTATTAAGTAGTGTGTGTGTGTGTGTGTGTGTGCGTGCGTGCGTGCGTGCGTGCGTGCGTGCGTGCGTGCGTGCGTGTGTGTATATATAATCACATTACAGCATAATTGGACCTACTTGATAGTTTATAAATTAATTTGATCTTTGTGCAATTTTAGAAAGATTAAATGATTAGATATACTTCAGTAATCCTATAAATACTTTTAATACTGCATACATGATTGTTTTTATAACTTTACAATTTATAATATACTTTTTTTGCAAGTTTGATCTGCTGTTAAGTACACCAGTGTCTCTGGTGCTGTTTACATCTTTTTTCAGGGACAAAACTGTGAAAAAAATCACTGCTCATTGTGGATGTCTTTCTTTCTGTTGATGTGATGGCATTTGTTGACGTGGTGTTCAGTCACTGATGGGGTGGGGGGGGGGGTGAGAGCGGGGGCTTGTGAGAACAACATAACAAGTGATATCACGCACACTGATTAGAGAACTGAAGTTTGGTCTTCATTAACTAACTGATTTATCTGGCATTACCTCATTGAAGGTTGCTGACAAAGTGGATTGCATGTTGTACGCGAATGTTTCCTGAGCACTTTTAACAACGAGGCAATTAGGGTGTTTTTTGGGGCATTAGATGACGTGATGGCAGTGAAGCAAGTTTGTGTAACTTAACACAGTTACTTTACTATTATGGTTAGGCTGGAACAGTATGATGCGTTACAAAATTTTACATGAATGTAGACCCATCTAAGTCCTGACATCAGACACTTTTTCACGAGAGTTTTCCATCTCAGTTGATTCTTGGCTGCCTCAGGGCTCTCTGTGAAGCTCAGCTCTGATCATTCTTTGATACTATTGTCTAGCTCTTAGAACTGTAAAATTTATCTTTCTTCAAACATGTTTGAAAACACAATTTTGATCTTGTCACATGTCCAAGAGTTTATAGTTTGTATCTTTGGACTGTTTTAAGAATGATTTCTTATGGCTGATTGATTGTGAGATTATACAACATACTTCCAGGTTGGGTATGTTTTCGATACATCGGATATGCAATGTTTTCTATAGTAATGCATTTCTAACGGCCCTATGTTTCTTCCTTCCATCCATCCATCCATCCATCCATCCATCCATCCATCCATCCATCCATCCATCCATCCATCCATCCATCCATCCATCCATCCATCCATCCATCCATCCATCCATCCATCCATCCATCCACCCACCCACCCACCCACCCACCCACCCATCCATCCATCCATTGTGATTGCTATTAAAATAGCATTACATAATAGAGAATAAATAAAAGTTTGAATCCCTTTGTGGGTCGGTGCTGGTCTTAGTGTTTATAAACAACCTTCAGATGTTGATGGTCTGACAAGATGTTGTGGAAATGTTGTGCGTCTGTCATTATCTACACATATGACGAGGTGATGCTGAAATTTATGCGGTTATGAAAGACTCCATAAAATTGACTATTCATGCCAAGCAATAGCCGAGTGAAGTGGAGCAATATCCCACCAATAAACCGTTCACATAAAGAGCTCTATAAATACTATTTTCTCTGGTCGAATAATATAATAAAATGATGAATGATTGTGTTGTTTTGTATCATTGAGCAATGACATGGTTGATAAATAAATACACATGCACTCACATATGTATTCACAAAAACACATATGAACTAGAATATGCTTACACACACGCATATGAACATAAACATATGAACATAATTTAAATTCAATTCACTTTATTGTCATGAGAAGGATATTCATCATGCATCATATTTAAAATGTGAAACACGAATGCACACACGCACTCACGCACTCACTCACTCACTCACTCACGCAGGCACACACACACACACACACACACACACACACACACACACACACACACACACACACACACACACACACACACACAAAAGCAGATTTATTTTTCTGTTCTTTTCAAAATGTTCAGTTTGTTGCATAACCATCATAAATATTCCACAGACTCCACATGGCCAAGCACCAGACTGTGACTTCACTCGTCTCAGACGTCTCTGTCACCCACGCTGACTGTCAGCTTTATTTTCCCACTGTCCACCTTCAGTCCTTTGGCCACCAAGCTCACATGCCACACCAGCAGCTGCCTTCTCTTGGCTTCCCTGGTTGTTGCCATAAGGATAAGATCACCAATAGCTCCCAGGATACTGCTCTCACCTCCTCTCACCATCACAATGGCAAACAGACGAGGACTCAAGTCACTCAGTACTGAGCTCTGGTGCAGGCCTGGCTTCACCTTGAAGCTGCTGCTGTCTCCACGCCCGGTCTTTCACAGTACTCCCCTCACAGTAAAGCACCATTCCTGCCCTCACCTGCCACTCTTACACACCTGATTTCCTCATGGCCCATCTCATCACTTCCCTTGGTACCCTGTCAGCTGCCATTCCCAAGTTGCAAAGTTACATGTTACAGTTTCGTTTTCCAATACAAGATGATGCATGTAAACATTGTTGTTGCTTCTACGTTTCTTTCACTTGCATTAGACTGGAAAACATCTATCAATCATAAACTGACACGTGAATCAGACGTAGGGATGTTTTGTGTGGCACCTACATTCACGGTGACGTTGTGCTCCTGTATTGTTTCGTGCTAGACTTTGTGGTTCACTTGTCATGGCGAGTTTCAATTTCTTTTTCAATGCAACATGATACAAGTAATGTTGTTGTTGCTTCTGCATTTTTTTCACTTGCGTTAGACTGGAAAACATGCATCAATCATAAACTGATACGTGAATTAGACGTGGGGATGTGTTGTGTGGGACCTACATTCACGGTGACGTTGTGGTCCTGTATTGTTTCGTGTACCTTTGTGGTTCACTTGTCATGGCTACCTTCACCGCCCGCGAACATATGATGTCAATGCATCACCTCCTGCGTCATGCCGTCATTCTTCACGTATTGATGCCGGGTCGGTTTACGTGTCGTGTGTACCAGCTGGTATCACACACGCGTAACCGTTTTTGTTGTACACCCTTATGAATGGAACACCTCAGTGACAGGGGACATATCTCAAGCTTATTGTGGCAGTAATAGATTGTATTTTAATGGCGCGTAGGTATGATCAGATCAAAGGCACGTGAAGTGAAGATCATAATCGTTCAATTTATTACCTCCAGTTTTTTACTAGCGAGAAGGTGTGTGATATCCAGGAAAATTGTGGGTATATATCATAACATTACAAGGCAGCCATTAAAATGGGTGTGGTCCTCAACGAGCGTTTGTGTTTCACACTGATGATTTCTTACTTGTCATCGTGGTGAGCAGATAACTGGTTTGTTTTGCAATATATGTAGTCTTTAAAAGATTTAACAACATTAGACAAGATAAAAAATTGCTATAAAGGCAAACAATTCAGAATTCATCTGGCATGACTTTTAGTGAACAATAATATTGTAAGAATGAGTTCTTTCTCATATTCAGCACATCTGCAGCATTCATCATCATACTAATTAAAGTTCTTTTTACGGATGTGGCACCCAAACAACCCAAATAATTTGGAATACTGTCAGAAATTGTGATGAATCATGTGTTTGTTTAATTATAATGATTCTGTGTGTGTGTGTGTGTCATTGTAAAAAGTTAATAACAAATAGCAACAGTCTGTAAATAAATGATGTGCAACAAGATACCTTGTCGGTGCCTACGTGTACGGGGGAAATACACGTGATATGAGACAACAGAATCCACAGCTTGCATGCTAAAAACACGGCACGATAGAGTTAACATAATTTGTCTGTTCATTTTCAAGTACATATGGTTTGCACAGATGGGGTGCACAGATGTGTGTTGGGTGGCCTCTTCACTGTCTTTCTTTGTTAATGCTGCCCGTTTTTGACCACGAGTCTACAATTAGTTTAGGTCAAGATCTTCCTTCTTGTGTGGGCGGCGTGAACTAGTGATGGCATGAACACAGGCATAGCTTTATGTAGAGACCCGTCCACCCGTCATCTGGACGGGTAAAAACTAATATGGACGGGTAGAAATATGGGTGGATGGGTGGTAGATATTGTTAGTTATGTCTTGAAAGTGAGTGTAAATGGTGTCAAATGTGTATTTGTAGCCCATTTCAGGTCATAAAGCACATTCAAATTTTGTAAACTGGCTTAACATGTAACATCCGTGTATCCTCCAAAACATGTGTGATTGGCAATAATGTTATCCTGCATAAAGCCCTGAACACAGGTGAACACAAACGTGAAAGTACACACATGTGAAACACACGTAACACATGAACACACACACACGGAGGGAGACAGGCAGCAGGAGAATGGTGCATTGTGTGGCGTGTCCCCGCGGCTGTGTACTCAGCTACACGGAGGATAATGCGTGACAATATATCTGTGTGCACAGATGTCTTTGATGCGGAGGTCTTTGTCGTCATGTTTGTCTGCGTGCACAGGTGTGCGCGTGGTCTTTGTTGCCACGCGTGGCTTAGTGGCATGATACCGCGTGGTCAACTAACTCGCTGGGTGTGACCAGGGGACATCTGGTGACAGGGGGGTCCAGGGGGGGGGGTTGTAGGGATGTGGGTGTGTATGTCACATGTGTTACGCGTCAGACAATGCGTTGGATTGGAAGTGGTTTATTTGCGGGTTGAGTATTGCTGTTGTTGACTGTTACATAGTGGATATTATGACTTGGATGGAAATAGATGCCTGTCAATCTAGGGGGGGGGGGGGGAAGTTGAGGGGGTGGGTGTGTGGGCGGGGTGTAATAATGATACCATATGTTACATGTCTTTCAGTGTGATGAGGTGAAGTGCTGGAAGATATTTGTTTAAACGCACTTTGGCTATTGTTGTTGATTATTACAGTGTCGACTCTCTGTCGGGGTGGGGAGGGGAAAGCTTTTGTCTGTAGATAATTAAATATAAATTGGCGTCTGTCATAAGTGGCATTTATGGTAATATGGATGAATTGCTTCGACTTTTCAATGTTGAATGCCTGGTGTTATCAGTCAATTTACTAAATAAATGCTAGAAATTAAAAGTGATACTATTAGTATGGACAGTAAGATTTTTGTAACAGATTTTAAAGTACAGCTATACCTGTGTTACATCAACATGTGTTACATTATTATGAAGGAATAAAAGAGCCACATGTTGCACTGAAGTGGCAGAATGCAGTCTCCATGTGTTCTTACATAAAATCCTTGTAGAAAGCTGACTGTTGGGTGAACCATGTATTGCAGACTGTTGGCTGTTACATCATTGGTGCCATGGCAGAGACAGAGGTGACTGTTATTTATGGTAAATGGGTAAAACTCAAAAAACAAAATCGCAGAATTTTGCAGAACAATGAACAAAGATAATTTTGTATCAGTGAAACATAACAACATGGAAGTCCAAGTTTAAACTGTTCATAACATCAACAGAGGATTTTAATATTAATATTAATTTTAAAGGTTGTTTAAATGACAAAATATGCATTAAGTAACATTCACACAAATATCAGATTGTGGATGTTTATAGAGCATGAATTTCCACATGAGCAATTTTGTGCTGTGCATCAGTTTATCTGTCTGAGTGATACAGAAAAAGATCCTCTGATATATGGGTTTTTATCTCATGCACCTGTCAGTGTTTTACCATCACGTAGAGAGTTATTGTGGGACATTCTGGGGGTCATTCTGTGCAGTGACTGTGTGATTGATGTCCAAATAGGAAATGGTCAAAGGCCGGCCTGGTTAGTAACTCTCAAGTTAAAAGCCTGTCAGTTAAAAACGCTCTCAGTGTAAAGCCCTTGCGGTCGGAAGGTGACCTCGAATCCAGCCCTACGGAAGGGTCGCAGGAGGCTGTTTGTTTCATATAAGCTAGCCAAGACTGATGAGATCAAATGAGCTACAATCTCCTCTTGGCTAGTTAAAATGATCAAACTGGCTTAAAAAGGTTTAAAAACGCTCTCAGTGTAAAGCCCTTGTGGTCAAAAACCCTCCCAGGAGAGTCCTCCTGATGCATATCACACAGCTATTGTTAAGTCAGACAATATATTTCACAATTCTGCTGTCATAAAACATTTCTATTTAGCTGTACATATTTACCTACATACAAACAGTTTTTGAGATTTTACTAGCCCTTTGTCTTAAGTGCCTGTGAAGTTTTTATGGATTTTTTTAAAGAAAATAGGTAGGCTTATTGTTACTATTACCTGAATCTGGAAAGTGGTCAATGGCCCTCTTGACCATTTTTACTGGGTGGGTTTTTGATCCAGATCCTTATACTTTGTAGCTGGATGTGTGGTTTGTGAAAATGCAATTTAATATAATTTTTTGACAAAGGGTGACCATAATATTTTGCATGATTTTTAAATGAGGCATTTGGTCCATTCAATTCATTTATCTGTATACATTACAAAGATGTAGTTAACAATTAAATTGCTTACATAAATACAATTTGTGTTGTGTTGTAAATGCAGTGCAGCTGAATACTTCCATTGATATTAAATTTGAGGTTAGGTGAATTAGTCATCAAGGGAAATATTTATGCTTTTTGACATTTCTGAGTGATTCTTTGCCATCACTGAACACATTTTTACTACATGAGTGGACGTTACCTTTGTGGCCCATTATCTGGCCATGAAACATTTAACGGAGATATCTATGGTCATCTAACAATGTCAATATTTCCTTTCATGGATGGCATGCCTAGTTACCCTCAGTCTCTCGGAGACCGATTCATATTATCTTTTGATACATTCTACTTGTGAATGAATTAAATCTGGAATCAGTGCGAGCAATCTATGTCAAATTGTTTATTAGAATGCACTTACAAACGACCAGATCACTAAATCAGAGGTTTATTTTTAAAATGGCGCATCGAGACACAAACAATGACTGTTACACTCAATGACACGGTAGTTTGCAGCATACGAGGGTGCACTTTGTGATAATCGTCAACCCGAATGTATGCCGCGTTTGTTTGTGACATTTTACACAGAAAGCGAACCTCTTTCACCAGATACAGCGCGTCACGAGCGCGGCGCCACTGTGGCGCTGATAACCTGCGATTCGTGCATTTGCCTGCGTCATGCTTTCATTTAATTTTAATGCGCCATTTATGTAATCACTCTCGTGGCAAATCTCTTCTTGACATTAAAGCAATTCCAGTCGAGTGGCCACGGTGCGTTTCCGCCCGGTGGTGGTACGGCGTCGTCGTGGCAACTGGCATGAATATGCAGTGAACTGTAAAAACGCGCCGCTCTGAAACAAGCCATTTCCTGGCGGTGTGAGCCGGGGCTTTCTTGTGCCTTGCCCTGTGGAGGTGTGCGACGCGCCAGATTTAATGAACGGACGCCACTAAAAGCTTCACACACAGAGGCACACATACACACAGGTATCGAGGCCAGGTACTCCGCCCGGGCTTTGTCATGTTGTCCTTGCTCCCAAGTTGTATTAATTGACAAGTGCAGTTGGCATGCTGGCCTTGGCTCCAGACTGGTTGTAAGACATAAAGTGAAAGTATTTCCATCAATGTCCTACCTGAGTACCCGGTAGACCCTCCGTATCCACGAGTCGCGATGTTAATACAGCATTAACAATATCCCCAACATCACACAAAAACAATTTTAAGATTCTTAATGAAAGGGTCCTGGGCAAGACAAGTACGCTGAATAGTTTGTAAGCTAAAATAGAAGTGAAGTTGTAAGGAATTTTATATGTAAACCTAACATTTCGTTTTTGTGTGGCAAATATCTAGTTTTTGTGAGAATGGTCTGGGAAAGTGACACATGGTACTAATTAATAGTCACAAAGGACTACATATATATATATATATATATATATATATATATATATATATATAATGTTTATTTAATGACAAAAAGTACCATACATAAAATACAATTAAGACAATTATGAGGTACAAGTAAAAAATAAGTTTGTAAATAGTAATAAACATATACCGGTAGGTCATGAAAATAAATTGTGAAGGAGTGTTAACAAATAATTATTAAAAATAGGGTACAATACAAGTGTACAATTGGAAGCAGTTAAACAAAAACGGTTTTTAGACTGATGAAGATGGCACAAGAGACTATGATTTAATGTAGTTGGTGGCAATGACTGGCAAACATAAAACTTGCATTACATCTTGATTGCAAGTTAAATAACATTCTGAAACTGTTATTGTATGTGACAGCAATGTTTTTCAAGCTCAGATTTTTTATTTGGAGCACAGTACAATTGAAAAAAGTAATTTTGGTGGAAGGACTAAAACATTACCTTGTGCATAAAGACATCTTGTTTGTCAAGCAGTGTCATCATCATCAGTAAGGTTGTCATTGATCATGTGACCCAGATACAGCTGTGGGTACATTTTGTAGTATAAAGTGATGGACGATTGTTGCGATTGACACATTGAATATTTTGGGGGTTTGTTGTTGATGACCATACAAGATTTGTTGACAGTATGTGTAATGTTGAACAATTCATCATACTTGGCACAGCAATATGTAAGTTTTCTCAAACCAGCAACACTGGGAGAAAAATACAGAGGTCATCACCATACATCAAGTGGTTGATTAATAAGGTGCCAGCATAAATACAACCAATCTGTAATTTGTTGAGATTTACACTTAAGTCATCCATGTACATATTGAAAAGGTGGGGGAAAGGATACCACCCTGTTTAACACCACTTGAGACAGAACAAAAGCTAGAAAATCCCTGACACCATCTGATAGAGCTACAATGTCCCCGCCTTGTTTATTAATATATATTCTTAAGTCTTAACAAAATAATACATAGTGCAACTAAGGATTTGCAAAATAAAATTGTGTTTCAATAAAATCTGTTCAGGAAGTAGTTTTTGCAGTTTGAAAGTTGCACTTACAAATTGCTTATAATTATTTTATAAAACAGAACATTCACTAGTCAGGCTTCATGATTTCGAATTTTTGGGAATTTGCTCAGGCCTACGTATTTATGATAATTGTTCCAATTTGTAAATGATCAGAACTACAGTACATAGATGTGTCTCTCCATCTGTCTCCCTGTTGCCCGTCTCTCTGGCATCTATTGCACCACTGCCAGTGTCTTAAGACGTACCTTGGGTAGTGCAAGTGTCAGTGAGTGCAGTGAATATATGATATTGCAATTAGATAGCTGTGCATATTGGACTGTTTGTTTGTGATCTTATTTTGTATTCTGGAATAGATGAAAATGATCTCGTGCGTAGCATGTGCCATATGAGTGCTTTTGTAGATGCAGACTTGATCAGGTTGTTACATAACTCACCTGTATGTCTCTTAACTTTATGCAGGATAAACAATTTGGCAGTCACACTTTTTTTGGTGGACACATGGATGTTTACTTGTATACATATACTAGCCAGTTGAGATGTGTTTTATGACCTGAAATAAATTACAATCACACATGTGACACCAATTTACACCCATTTCAAGGCATAACTTTTCTGGTCCATCTTTTTTACAAGTCACCTTGTTGAGTGATATTTCTACCCATACACAATGGATTTTACAGACAGGTCTCTCTAATTTAATTAATTGTCAATCTGTCACCAGAATCACAGGGTGTATATTATTGTCAGAGTGTGATGTCAAAAGTGATATCACATTGTGTCATCAGTGTTATGATGTTATCACAATATTTCATCACATCGAGTGACACCACAGTGTGTCTGTGTGAATCAGTGTCATCCGAGTTCACCACTGACCAGTTGTGTCATCAGAGTTCACCACTGACCAGTTGTGTCGTCAGAGTTCACCACTGACCAGTTGTGTCATCAGAGTTCACCACTGACCAGTTGTGTCATCAGAGTTCACCACTGACCAGTTGTGTCGTCAGAGTTCACCACTGACCAGTTGTGTCATCAGAGTTCACCACTGACCAGTTGTGTCATCAGAGTTCACCACTGACCAGTTGTGTCGTCAGAGTTCACCACTGACCAGTTGTGTCGTCAGAGTTCACCACTGACCAGTTGTGTCTTCCGAGTTCACCACTGACCAGTTGTGTCATCAGAGTTCACCACTGACCAGTTGTGTCGTCAAAGTTCACCACTGACCAGTTGTGTCGTCAGAGTTCACCACTGACCAGTTGTGTCGTCAGAGTTCACCACTGACCAGTTGTGTCATCAGAGTTCACCACTGACCAGTTGTGTCGTCAGAGTTCTCCACTGACCAGTTGTGTCGTCAGACTTCACCACTGACCAGTTGTGTCGTCAGAGTTCACCACTGACCAGTTGTGTCGTCAGAGTTCTCCACTGACCAGTTGTGTCGTCAGACTTCACCACTGACCAGTTGTGTCGTCAGAGTTCACCACTGACCAGTTGTGTCGTCAGAGTTCACCACTGACCAGTTGTGTCGTCAGAGTTCTCCACTGACCAGTTGTGTCGTCAGACTTCACCACTGACCAGTTGTGTCGTCAGAGTTCACCACTGACCAGTTGTGTAGTCAGAGTTCACCACTGACCAGTTGTGTCGTCAGAGTTCACCACTGACCAGTTGTGTCGTCAGAGTTCACCACTGACCAGTTGTGTCGTCAGAGTTCACCACTGACCAGTTGTGTCGTCAGAGTTCACCACTGACCAGTTGTGTCTTCCGAGTTCACCACTGACCAGTTGTGTCATCAGAGTTCACCACTGACCAGTTGTGTCGTCAGAGTTCACCACTGACCAGTTGTGTCGTCAGAGTTCACCACTGACCAGTTGTGTCGTCAGAGTTCACCACTGACCAGTTGTGTCATCAGAGTTCACCACTGACCAGTTGTGTCGTCAGAGTTCTCCACTGACCAGTTGTGTCGTCAGACTTCACCACTGACCAGTTGTGTCGTCAGAGTTCACCACTGACCAGTTGTGTCGTCAGAGTTCACCACTGACCAGTTGTGTCGTCAGAGTTCTCCACTGACCAGTTGTGTCGTCAGACTTCACCACTGACCAGTTGTGTCGTCAGAGTTCACCACTGACCAGTTGTGTAGTCAGAGTTCACCACTGACCAGTTGTGTCGTCAGAGTTCACCACTGACCAGTTGTGTAGTCAGAGTTCACCACTGACCAGTTGTGTCGTCAGAGTTCACCACTGACCAGTTGTGTCGTCAGAGTTCACCACTGACCAGTTATGTCGTCAGAGTTCACCACTGACCAGTTGTGTCGTCAGAGTTCACCACTGACCAGTTGTGTCGTCAGAGTTCACCACTGACCAGTTGTGTCGTCAGAGTTCACCACTGACCAGTTGTGTCGTCAGAGTTCACCACTGACCAGTTGTGTCGTCAGAGTTCACCACTGACCAGTTGTGTCGTCAGACTATTACTGGAGTGTCTCACTCAGACTGCACCAGACATGAACATGTCATTTTGCTTTGAACACCATGCACTGATGCTCTGAGCACTGCTGCACTGGTGCACTGGTGCACTGGTGCACCGTGCACTGAAGACACTGCACAGGTTCTGCTGTGTCCATCGCTGCTGATGACAATTAGTCGACGAGGCCGCTGTTAATTGTGGGGTGTGTTGACGGAACAGCCCTGTGCATCTCTTTGATGCCCGCAGAACAATTACGTTACATTCTGCGTAATAATAGTGAATCTGTGCCCTGTTAGCTAATTAGTGGCAGGCGATACGACTCGGCATTTGCTTCGACAGAGATTAGCGTTTGCGCAGGCTGTGATTATCTCCAATTGCCTGTCTTTGGTCGTGATGACTTTGATTTTCTAACTGATAATTTCCATCTTGTCCCGGGCTCTTTTTGTGCGGATGTCCAATCAGGATGTGGCAATTAGGTCGCGACGGAATGCTATTATTTTCTGATTGCCTGCATGTTTTCGGGTCTGTCGTTGTACTAGAGGTCTATGATTGGTACAGCTCCTCTTTCTTTACTCAGGTCACCTTGATTTTGGGCAGATGCTCTCTTGTGCTAAAAAAAATGCAGTTTATCCAAGTGGCATCATTTGTACCTTGAATTAGGACCGAAGTAAATATATCAGTCATCAGTTGGAGAAACCTTATGCATCAGTCGGTGTTCTTAGTAGCAAGACAATGTGGTTTCTCCTTGCAGCCAAATGTCTCTTTAATGAGAAAGGACCATAGCTTTATGCAGAGACTTGTCCACCTATCATTTGTAAAACCTGGTTTGGACATGTAGAAATATATCAATGATTGGGTAAAAAAGGAGCAAAAGGATCATAAAAACATCATATATATATATTGTCAGTTATGCTTTGAAAATGGGTGCCACACATGTTTTAATAGTTTTCTTCAGGTTATAGTAAACATCTCGACTGGTTTGTAACTTTGTATGTATGTGAGTTAACATGTATGTGTGTCTACCACAATATTTACGACTGGCAAAATGTTGATTCTGCGTAAGGGTCTCGAAGGGACCTGCAGGACCTTAGGTGTAACTGACAATACATCAAGTTAACTGATGTGATAATGATGTACAATTGATAATACATTTAATTACCACTAGGTCCCACCAGTGGCAGTTACATTACACTGAACTAAAACATCAATTGTAATAATACTTAGCTAAAAGATCAGAACATCACTTGCGCATCACAAAAACAATGTGAAGATGTATACTTTAAAATTTTACTTACGTTCTAACATTATCGATCATCGACAATCATAGCACCATTTGAGGATTTTTTTGGAATCGGCTGCTTCCATGGCCACATGGTGGCGCCACTCATAGCTTACAGTTTGGGACTGGCGGGCGCTGTCACATTGGGGTCATCCATAAAATGTACCCCACATGGCATGGGAGGCGTGTCAGTGGGCAAGTGTGACAAAATGAGGGTTTCTGCATTTTAATTTTTTAAATATTGGCTCGTCAAGCCGTTAATATCAGATTAATTTAACATTTATTATTCGGCAGATATCAACCAAATTTAAATGGAAACCCAGCAAGGTACTGCTGTTTGTTATTACTTTTACACTCATTCGATGTTGCTTTGTTGGACCTTGCATGGATGTGAAGTAATAGACGGTTATGTTAAATCCCCTCAAAAAAATCCAGGAAACGGGGCAGTGACTGAGGAAGTGTGAGTACTACTGAAGACCCTGTTACTGTTAGACATATCATAAATCACTGTCGTGACATTTTAAGCACTGTCACAAAAACATGAGATTACTTCACCCGCGGAAACAACAGACTCGTTCGGCCTTAATGGCTGACCAAGAGGGAGAGGTCATGTGACCTTTAGTTAGCCAAACAGCTGTCTGGGTACGACATGTCCGTACATAGTTGATGGGTTATTTTCGGAGCCAATTGGTGTATTTTGGTACAAATTGCGTAATCATGCTGAGTGGCATTGTGATGGTTCGCCAGTGTTGGAGTATTGTACTGACCTTTAAGACAATAGGTTGCCAGATATGGAATAACAATAGCTTAGATTTGCTGAAAACAAAGTTCTGTCCCATTGCCAGCATATTGAATGTAGTTGTCAACATTATTGTGTTTGGGAAAGTGTCTGTTTTAGTCCTTTGATCTGAATGTCCAACAGACATATGACATCAGTCTGGCTACATATACAGTTAGGTCTCAGAAATGGTTGAAGATCTATTTTTCAAATTTTGCATAGGCATTTCATAGGGTACTGTCATATGCACAATAAATTATAATCTGAGTGACTCTTATTAAAGTCTCCTACGATCATCTAGGGCCAAAAAAATGGACATTTTAAGTTTTCCAATGTTTAAAATAAATTGTTGTCGCTTTTCCTCTAATATTGCATAGCGTATTTTCATTGTACACAGAAAAAAGCAAGATGTTGAGAGTTTGCTTGTTTCAGCCTGGACTCATGTTGCTGCTTGCACTGCAGACTGGAGACCCCTGTAATCTGTATTCCCCACTAGCCAGCCACCCCTCACCAGAGCGCCAGTGGAACTGGACATTTCCTCCCTTCTTCACATGTGTCGTTGCATGGGACACCATGACAAATGGCCTACTGGCAGCAATGGCAGGGCAGAGGCTGTGTCAGTAACCCAGTAGATCCCTGTTAAACTGGACACTTGCCTGCATGCATGCTTAAGTTGTATCTTCAAAATATTGATTTTCTAATTATATAAATGCAAATAATATTTCTTTTGATGTTTGTTTAATTATGTTTAAAATTATGTGACAGCGGTGACTGTTGATTAAAGGTATAGTGACACATGTATGTGGCAAACATAGAACATTTAAATTCTGGACAACTATAGAGTGAACAGTTATATGCTTTATTAATAGTGTCTGCTGCATTCACACAATTTGGCTGTTTCTGGTCATCTCAAAGGAATTACCAGAGAAAATGCCAATTAGGTGATTATCGTAAAGTGACTAGGCAGTAACTTTGCTTCACTGAAGCACATTTCATTTATAATTACAAAATCACTGTTTAGTCCAAAGGATTTCAGGGCCTTTTGGCCCATTTGTTTTATTTTCAAAAACAAATAACATCGTTGATAATTTTGATGTTTATTGCTGGTGACATTTCGGGCCCATTCCAGGCACGTGCTGTTTCTTCCATGGTGGTTTCATGTTGTCTTGCGGGCAAATTTCATTGCAAATCAAAATGGTGCATAAAATGATGACGCATAAAAAACAGTTAGACATGAACAACAAAAACGCGAGTTGTTCACTACAGGTGTTTGTGTCCTGCTTTTCATATGCATTTTCCACTTTTTTCACTCGGCAGATTTTTCTGCGTTTGATGTTGACAGATAAATAGTGAAATCATTCATGAGACTGTGTGATACGGGTGTTTGTGTGGTCTGGAGAATAACAACACTTGCTATGGTTATCTTTTGGATGGGGCAAAAGTGATCTGATTAACAAGGTTACCCTTACTAGAGAAGTTTGGTCTATCTTAGCGTGATTGTGGCTGTAATACAGAGGTGACCTTATAGTGAGGTACTGCACTGCAGTACAATCTAAAATGTTGTAAAAAGAACTGGGTGGATAAGGGAAGTAGGAATGATCCTGGCAAAGGAATTGAGAAGACAGGAAGAGTAACACACAACACACGCCGGATGCTGTGGGCCGGCCACCTAGTGGCGGATGTGGGCGGTCCGACTACAGAAAAGAGCAGAGGTGGTGAAAGAACGAGGCCGCCAAAAAACAGACAGGCTGCAATTAAGACGGCAAGAGTTCGTTAAAAGGGATGTGAGAAAGGTGGGGGATGACAGTGGAGGGAGAAGGCTGGGACAGGGAGAAGTGGGAAAGGATGGCAAGTCCAGGGTACTAGCCAAGATCTGCCTGCCTTCAGACTGGCAGATGAGTTGCCAAGGAGGGTTATTACCACTGGTCAGATGGGTGAAGTTAGAGGATGCCACTAGATTCAGTTCTAGATAGATAATTCCAAGTCAAGGGACCTATAGAAAGCCTGGTCATGAAACAAGTGTAATAGATCAATACTAATTAAAGAAATGACTCAAATGATAACTGGTTTGTAAGTGAAAACACAAAAATGGATGTTTTTGCGAATGATCTTCATGGAAGCTGTTCACACTGCGAACAACATACTTGATTTTAAAATTTGAGACAGGCAAATATATTTTCTGGGTAAGAACCTTACAACAATGAGCTTGGTACAACAGTGTGAACATTAGTCACAACCATTTTAAAGAAAACCGCAATGAAGAACACAAAGAGGTTGTTACAATTATCATAATTATTAGGCTGTATGTCAACAGTTACATGACTTCAGATGTTGGTGGAAAGGATGACTAGATATGATTACTATTTGCTGTAAATAACTTAACAATCTCAACAGATTAATCAGGTGACATGCCACAAGGTCATTGATTGGTTGTGCTAGATCAGGTGACGTTGCATAAGGTCATTGGTTGGTTAATATTGTGTTGGTGTAGGTAGTGTCACCTGGTGGTGTCACCTGCTGATCAAGTCAACGTTTGTTTTGTTTCAGTGATGACAGTGGGACTGACCGAATCCTGGCCAGTGGCTACTCCACCACTGGTCAGTTCTTTGCCCTGTGTGATGACCACAAGGTGCTCAGTCTGTGGAAAACTGGACAGAAGTGGACAAAGTTAAGCAGCAGGTCAGTGGTGAGTTATATTGGTGTTAGGAAATGGTCTTATAATTGTTCATTGGGGCTAAACCGATCGATTGATTGATTGATCGATCATGTAATTGGTTTGAGGGTGGTGATTGGATGTTGGGTGATCACTAGGTGGCAGTACTTGTACAACTCTTGATGCAAACAGGCATTTTTAATTTAACCAGATCTTTTTATACATGACATACATTTGCTCTCAATTGTTCATGTCTTTAACTGTGTTTGTCCTGGTAATTATTAGTGGGAAGTTCACTGAACCTGTTGTATTTGGTCAGTCCCTGTTTGACCAGAGGTGTGATAATAAGCTGACTTCAAAGCAGTCAATGCCATGTTTAGTGTTTTGTCACAGGCATAACTTTCAAGTTACAAACTTTATTTTGGGCTTATTAAATTACATTTTATTTCAATGTATTTTGTCTTATACACGTTGTACATGGATGAAGGTAATAAATTAAGAATAGAGATAATACATTAACAAAATGTAATTTATGTGGTAAAATAGGAACATGTATTTGAGAACCATCGGCAACAATTTGGCAAAGTGCATCTTTGCTGCAATAAATATCACTTGCATAAAAATGCAACAAATCCAGTATTAATTGTTTCCACATCAAAATAATTAAAACTGAAACAGTCTTGAATTTTTTAATTGTTATTACTTATTTGCAATTGATTTTGTAATACCATTAACACTTTCGTCATTGTGACACATATGTCAGTGCTGTCATGACACCTATGTCAGTGTTGTCATGACACTTATGTCAGTCTTTTCGTGACACCTATGTCAATGTTGTCATGACACTTAATATGTGACGTATGTCAATGTTGTCATGACACCTATGTCAATGTTGTCGGGATACATATGCCAGTGTTGACATGACACATTTTCAGCATTGTCATGACATCTATGTCAGTGTTGTCGTGACACCTATGTCAGTGTTGTCTTGACACATTTTCAGCATTGTCATGACACCTATGTCAGTGTTGTCGTGACACCTATGTCAGTGTTGTCATGACACATATGTCAGTGTTGTCATGACACATATGCCAGTGTTGTCATGACATATGCCAGTATTGTCATGACATATGTCAGTGTTGTCATGACATATGTCAGTGTTGTCATGACACATATGCCAGTGTTGTCATGACACATATGCCAGTGTTGTCATGACACATATGCCAGTGTTTTCATGATGCCTATGTCAGTGTTGTCATGACACATATGTCAGTGTTGTCATGACACATATGCCAGTGTTGTCATGACACATATGCCAGTGTTGTCATGACACACATGCCAGTGTTGTCATGACACACATGCCAGTGTTGTCATGACACATATGCCAGTGTTGTCATGACATATGTCAGTGTTGTCATGACACATATGCCAGTGTTGTCATGACACATATGCCAGTGTTGTCATGATGCCTATGTCAGTGTTGTCATGACACATATGTCAGTGTTGTCATGACACATATGCCAGTGTTGTCATGACACATATGCCAGTGTTGTCATGACATATGTCAGTGTTGTCATGACACATATGCCAGTGTTGTCATGACACATATGCCAGTGTTGTCATGACATATGCCAGTGTTGTCATGACACATATGCCAGTGTTGTCATGACACATATGCCAGTGTTGTCATGACATATGTCAGTGTTGTCATGACACATGCCAGTGTTGTCATGACACATATGTCAGTGTTGTCATGGCACATATGCCAGTGTCATGACACATATGTCAGTGTTGTCATGACACATATGCCAGTCACAGCCCAGTGTCATGACACATGTCAGTGTTGTCATGACACATATATCAATGTTGTTGTGATACATATTCCAGTGTTGTCATGACACATGTCAGTGTTATCATGACACATGTCAGTGTTGTCATGACACATTTTCAATGTTGTCATGACACATATGCCAGTAATGTCATGACACTTATGTCAATGTTGTCATGATACATATTCCATTGTTGTCATGACACATATGTCAATGTTGTCATGACACTTATGTCAGTGTTGGCATGACACTTATGTTAGTGTTGTCGTGATACATATTCCATTGTTGTCATGACAGCTATGTCAGTGTTGTCATGACAGCTATGTCAGTGTTGTCATGACACTTATGTCAGCGTTGTCATGACACCTATGTCAGTGTTGGCATGACACCTATGTCAGTGTTGTCATGACACTTAGGTCAGTGTTGTCATGACACCTATGTCAGTGTTGTCATGACACTTATGTCAGTGTTGTCGTGATACATATTCCATTGTTGTCATGACAGCTATCTCAGTGTTGTCATGACAGCTATGTCAGTGTTGTCATGACACTTATGTCAGTGTTGTCATGACACATATGTCAGTGTTGGCATGACACCTATGTCAGTGTTGTCATGACACTTATGTCAGTGTTGTCATGACACCTATGTCAGTGTTGTCATGACACTTATGTCAGTGTTGTCGTGATACATATTCCATTGTTGTCATGACACTTATGTCAGTGTTGGCATGACACCTATGTCAGTGTTGTCATGACACTTATGTCAGTGTTGTCATGACACCTATGTCAGTGTTGTCATGACACCTGTGTCAGTGTTGTCATGACACCTATGTCAGTGTAGTCGTGCTTGTGTCGTAGACAGCTGACGCGACGCTGTACATCAGTGCGATTCACACACTCTGAAGATGCCATACTGGTGGCTGACAAGTCTGGTGACGCCTACAGCTTCTCAACGACATCACCGACAGAGGACGGTCACCTCCTACTGGGTCACGTCTCCATGCTGCTAGACCTGGTCAGTGTCAGTGCGTCGGTTCCGACAGTCTTATGACACGACACGTTGGGGGTCACCTCAAAGTGAAGTAGATGAGCTTTCATCTTGTTTTGTGTTCACCTGGGATTAGTTACGTTGTAATTAAAATTGAAACACCTAATTTCAATTCTAGAATTGGGTGTTGTGTATGCTAAAGTATTTGTAATTACTGAAACATGTAAGTACCGGATAGTTTCTCAATTACATAATGACTGTATTGAAACGCCCCATTTCAAACTAAAAAAATGTTGAAAATTGATTATATATATATATATATATATATATATATATATATATATATATATATATATATATATATATATATATATATAGATCCACTCTTCACAAAACAATTTATGCATGGAACTCCCATATTGATGTGGAGTTGATAATCGGAATCGCTATTTTCGCATAGGTTTTGGGGTGGATTTGATTTGATGTATAATTTTGAATTGATGTCATTGACCCCATGTTTGGCCATTCGTTGTCTGATGAGAAGTTACACCTGACCAGGTAGACGTTTGTTTTCCCACCAGATCCATTGCTACGAGCAGATCATGTGATGCCACATGACACTAGATTGTATTTGTCCCAGACCGACTGGCCACAGACTCTGTCAAAACCTGCAATCTCATTTCTAAGAACACTTGTGTGCCCAGTGTCTGAGTGATTAGTTCAAGCCTACGGAATTCTGTTTTTGTGTACTTGATATTCTGACAAATAAACCTTACGCTGACGAGCCTCTGGAGATGTAGTTTTCTGTGAGAGCATAAAATAAATGTGATGGTCTACCATTTTGTAAATTGTTCGACAAATGTCATAAAAAGGTGCCGTAAAAATAGCAATGGGTGTGTCCTATACCTTACGTGACTGTTTGCCTAGCAACCATGTGTCCAGGTCTGTCAAGCTTATAAAATGGCCACCATACCTAAGAAGCTAATGGCAATCCATCATATATATATTTGTTAATGACAGCATGAATATTCCTATGATCCCAATTCCAGCCTAAACTGTACAGGCATGTCATATTGAACCATGATACAAACTCATTTAAACGGCGAGTGGGATGGGTTGGTCAAACAGATGCTGTGCTGCCTTAGTAACAAAATGCCTACGAGTAGCAAAATTAAGAAAGGAAAGCTTGACAAATGACATGCATAATTCTGACATAAATTACTGGATCTGTCTAATTTTTAATCTTCTGTCAGGCACAAAATAAAATTGTGGCCTGTCCCCTCCATGTCAGCGGGGTCATTGTGAGTGGGAGAAAAATGAGCAAACTGAGCGCTGACGATTGTCGCGTCTTGCCAGGACCGACGTCTCATTTGTCCCACCGGAGGGGCTGTTTTTAGCTCTCCCTGAGTCGATGCCTGGTCGGAATAACTGGACCTTGGCAGTGTCACTACACATGATCGATGGTTGGCTGCGGCGCAGTGGATTTGCACCGCGCATCCAAAAGCGGTTCCTCTGCTGTGCACCGCTTAATTCTGGCCGGAATCGTGAGCGCGCTCGGTTCTGGCTGGGTGCGCAGGGTGGCGCAGTGGCGCATTCGTCTTGAGTGCTTTTTAATCTGTGCGTTTGGAGCGGCGAGGGACGCTAATGTCAAGAAGAGACACGAGGGAGAGGGCCCAGCTCGGCACTCGCAGATAAACACACCCACGGGACTCAGACGCGAATACATTGCCCTGGCAGACTCTCACTAGAATCGAATCCCTCTGTGGTTTTTGACGAATGTCATGCCTAAATTCGACCCATTTAGGCCGTTTGTGTTATTCTGTTTTGCCTGAAATGTAGTCGAGCTGGAACATTGTAATGTTGATACACCAAGCAGCCTGTCCATTGTCAGTGAGATGGTGTTCAGATTTTTATTTAGTTATTTTTAATAACTACATAAATATCTGAATTTATACTTTTCCAGGAACTGACCTAATATCGTCTAACAGGGCCCCTAGGCCAAAACACAAGCTGGAGCATAGTAATGCTGTATGTGTCCAAAGTGTCTGAAGTATAAAATATTTATTAACTTATTTGAAAAATTAAGTGTTATACAACATGTATCAAGACTATTTGTTAGAATACCTGGTACCTGCAATTGGTCGAAAGGCAAGAATAAGTTGCGTTGATGTCAAATGACACCTGCTACAACAAGTCACATTTGATGCACCACCTGTGACAGATTCACTGTTGTATTTGTTCAGGTGTACCCACCCAGGTGATAATAAAACATCACCAACTGGTGTTAAAAGATAACATGATGATGGGTTTTTGTAATGCCGTCCATTGTTTAGAAAGACTATTCATGTGGTGACATCTGGCAGACAAGAGTGTCTTAATCTAGTAGTGTCATCTAGGAGATGAAAGTTAAACTAAAGAGGTGTTTTGTCATGTCATGCCTGACTTGTCGTGTGGTATAGTTGTGAGGTTATTTTATGTGCTGTCCACTTAATATGAATAATATGAAATTCTAATGTGTCCCTGACTATAAACTGGTATTTCAGTCTATGTCTTTGTTTAACTTATTCATCAGTACATCGACAACAGTGTACTAGTATCACATACCTGCAGTCACTTGATGGTGCCTGTTTTTTCAGTTCAAAGAGTTGACTTATTTCAAAATGTGTAAATGACCAGCCTGGCTTCACACGTGTTCTTCTGAATAGTGCACACTTACCATATAATTTGTGTCATATCTGCATTCGATTTACGTTAATAATTAGCTTAATATACTGTTTTACTTATTTTTGGTGGACATTGAAACACATTCTGTAATAAACTGTTATACTATTATTATTATTATTATTATTAATGTTTAAGGTGTTATATTGAGGTACAAGATATTGCAGTTGCATGAATGAATGCCGTGGTGACTGTTTGCAGGAGATGTGTGGGGAGGGCCTTGTAGCCACCAGCGACAGGGACGAAAAGATCCGTATCAGTCATTATCCAAATGCTCACAGCATCGAGACATTCTGTCTTGGGCACAAAGAGTAAGTACCATCTGTGTCAAATTGTTCTTGGATAAATGAAGGTAGATCCTTTAAATTACTGCATTAAAACGTATTATTATTTGGACAATCTAACAAACACTTGGCACTAATAATCATATTTTCAGTGTGTATATTTTGGCATGGTTTTATGTGCGCTGCCTATTGCCCCGGCTGTAGGAAATGTTGAGTATATCTGTTTATTTGTTTGTTTTGCAGCTTTGTCAGTCAGCTACATTACAACAGCAAATATGATATTTTAGTATCAGGCTCAGGGGTAAGTAATAATAATAATAATAATAAATTTCACTTATAGCACCCATAGCAATAATTATTGTTCAGTTACCCTATGCACATTTTTATCCATGTTTGTGTGAGAGATGTTGTGTTTGTGAGAGAGATGTGTTTTTGTGTGAGAGATGCTGTGTTTGTGAGAGAGATGTGTTTGTGAGATATATGTGTTTCTGAGAAACACTGTGTTTGTATGTGAGATGTTGTGTTTGTGAGAGAGACACTGTATTTGTGTAAGAGATGTTGTGTTTGTGAGAGAGAGGTGTGTTGGTGAGAGAGATGTGTTTGTGAGAGAGATGTGTTTGTGAGAAACATTGTCTTTGTATGAGAGATGCTGTGTTTGAGAGAGATGTGTTTGTGAGAAACATTGTGTTTGTGTGAGAGATGTGTTTGTGAGAGAGACATTGTGTTTGTGTGAGAGATGCTGTCTTTGAGAGAGATGTGTTTGTGTGAGAGATGTGTTTGTGAGAGATGTTGTGTTTATGTGAGAGATGTTGTGTTTTTGAGAGAGATGTGTTTGTGTTTGAGATGCTGTGTTTGTGAGAGAGAAATTGTGTTTGAGATGCTGTGTTGTGTGAGAGATGTGTTTGTGAGAGAGATGTGTTTGAGATGCTGTGTTTGTGAGAGAGACACTGTGTTTGAGATGCTGTGTTTGTGAGAGAGACACTGTGTTTGAGATGCTGTGTTTGTGAGAGAGATGTGTTTGTGTTTGAGATGCTGTGTTTGTGAGAGAGATGTGTTTGTGTTTGAGATGCTGTGTTTGTGCCGTGACAGGACGGCACACTGAGACTGTGGGACTACCACTCCGGCTCACAGCTCAGTGTCACCGACTGCTGTCACCAACTAGCTGCAACACTGTCACGGAGGTCATGTGACACGTCATCAGGGCAACCAACTAACGGCAATGACGGCTGTGTGACGGGTGCCAACCGGGCGTGTGTCAGGTGTATGTCAGGGTGTCAGACAACAGACATCATCGTCGTCAGCTTCTACCAGTACGTTGTCATGTGGGTATGTTTGAGGGGGTAGCAGGAGGGGGCTGCTGTGAGGGGGTAGACATGAGGGAGGGGGCAGGAAGGAGCAGGTGGGGGGCCCAAAAATATACTGTTGAAACAACCAATAATATTGAATAGTTTTGTTACTGGTTGGACTTGTCAGGATTGTGTTAATGAATATTTATAATTAAATTGGCAATTTGTCAGTCGCTGTAATTATGTATTATTCACTGCTTCAAATTGGTTATAAAGGGTTTGTATGCCGGGGGGGGGGGTAAGATGCCTCGGATGGTGGCCATTGGTGGGATTAGTTGAGAAGAGGTAAACTCTCAAAACGTGTGAGATTGGACCCTAAAACAGGTTAGATATTAATGTCTGGCCATCCATCCCCTCTCAATGTTATTCTGATGTGTTTGTGCCCTGACTGTGTGCAAGGTTTATACTGAATCATAGAGTTGACAATTTGAGTTGATAGTTGTGTTAAACGAAGAAGTTAACGGATAATTAGTAAACATATTCTACATATAAGTATGACATTTCACATATTAATAGTTAGTGCTTTGGGGCACATTTTTGATTGACAAGTCATGGTAGCAGTGTTCTAAGTTATGATTAAAATATGGTAATGATGTCTTTTTTTGTAAAAAAATTGTTATCGGCATTGATGTGTAAGTCTTGGTTGGTGCCATAAGAGCAGTAGATGTAGACTAGAGGCACTAGACAGTAGATGCGTGTGTGTGGATGCGTGCGTATGTGTGTGTGACACGCAAGCTAGCCACACTACACGTGTGTTTGTGTGCACAACATGTAATACACGCACCTTGCACATGCGTGCATGAGTTCTGTGCATGCGTGCATAAAATATGGTCATTGAAGCAGTGAACATGTATCCTTGCCAGAGGCAGTCAGTGAGACACGTTCTGTGCCTAGTCATGACCTTGATATGAATCACCAGCCACAGTAGAATGTTCCTGTCGTCACCTTCACCGAGTGACGCTGTGAGCCTATTGTCATTCAGATCCTGGTCTGATCATGTTTGTGATTGTAATTTGTGGTTGTGAGTGCTGTCCTTTGGTGTGAGTGCTGTAACCCTTTAGTTCATTGTTGGTAATGTGGATTGAGACACCTACAAAAAGGTGCAGTTGATTGGTTTACCCAGCAGACTCAGGTGTCCGCCCTCTCGTGGCAGGTGAAAGTAAAGTAAATGCATTTTCACCAGGAGCAAATTGCCAGTGTTGTGTGGGTGTGCAGCAAGTAAAATTGTACAAAATAATCGTTTAAGAACACACGTAAAATAGATTAATATAATATTTAATATTGTGATGTTTGGTTTGAGATGAACTACTAAGTACTGTAACTGTGTAGGTTTCACACTATGAAGTATTTGTATCCACAATTTGAGCCATGATTTGTTTTTTGAGTTGTTTTGGAATGGTAGGTTACATATTGGTTTAGCGAGCTATAATTACAAGTCATTCATACATTTTGGAAGCTTATAAAGAGCACACTTTTTGTCTTCTTGATCCCTCCAATGAGTATACAAAATGTTGGTTATTGTGACTGATACGTACCAACAATAGCAAGTAGGCTATAACAGTTTTACATGTGTTTTTATTAAAAAAGAATACAAATAAAATACATGAGTCTGGCCGCACATAAGGCAGCACCTTTTCACCCTCACTCCCTGCCCAGTGAAGTGACACAGCTGTATGAGTGTTGATTTTTGGGAAAAAGTGTATAGAAGCCTTCGACCCCTTTCCCCTAGCATATGGTTTGTACGCTTGGGAAAATACTGTGAGTTATAAACAACCCTTTAGCAAAAACAGAAGTTCAGTGATTGGCAGAAATGGGTTAGATCTTTGATGCAAACTGTGTAATTGTCTGTCGTCTGCAGACTACCAGTGGTGTTGGTGTACTCTCTACGAGTGGAGGGTGAAACCAGACAACTCGAGCACACTCAGACACTGCAGGTCGACTCCGAAGTGTGGCACGTCAACATCGACTCGACTGGTCATCTGTGGGTGGTACTTCAGTCACGCCCACACGTAGCCATATACGGGCACGACACAAAGCAGGTAGGTAGATGTGGCAAGTGACAACACATTGTGTTCCACATAAACATTGTGTCATTATCTATTGTTGTTTCGCCCAGTGGCTAGGTGGAGTTGTCCAGGGACTTCCTAACAATGTTCAACATTCTCGTATCGTTGAAAGTCAGCTCTAAACCACACAAGCTGACATGTGGTGTCCAGCAGGAGTCAAGCCTTGGACCTCTATTATTCACTATTTACATAACCCCCTTGCCTGGCTTCTTAAACAGCATGCCATGTCTTACCATTTATACGCCGATGACACCCAATTAGTCAGGTATTCATCCTAATATTTATTTGTCACATATTTATACTATTTTATTTAATATTTTTTAATACTATAGTTGTGTGCTAATTTATGTTGGTATTTTAAGGGAACATGATTTTTTTTATTAGCATATGCATATCTTATCAAAGTAGTATTGTATTAGCGTTTTATAAATTTTTATTATTTTAACTCGATTACGAAGAATCATTGTAAAGCGCCCCAGTACAATTATTTGGATGGGACACTATATAAGAAATAAATAATTCTTATGTGCATTATTCTAAAAATAAGCTACTGCATTAAAGAACTGGGAAGACTTGTTTCAACTGCAGTGTGAGGATTGAACATTAACAGTGAAAACTGCAGCGTTATAACAGAAAGAGAATACACAGGACATGATATGTTAAAAGACAAATATAACATTAATTTTGAAGTTAACCTTTATTTGTTTGCAGTTTGTGCCATTGTCCAAAGCTGACGATAAACACCATCTGCTTGACATAGTGGATACCATTAACAGCGACACAGAGTTCTTTCAAGGTTTGTCATCTCACAATCCAGTGTAGAATTTCCTTGGAAATAATAACCACACTTTGTCTGTCCATACAATACTTCAAAAAAGTATTCAGTGTTACAAGAGTGATATTTATGTCACAGTAATCTTATCTGCTAATTTGGCATCCACACGACTATTTCATGTGTTCAAATCTTGGGACAGTCTATAAATTACACTTGCAAGGAAAGGGTGTACCAAATACCAATGATTATGTATGTCGGTTAGACGGTTGTCTAGGCTAACGCTGATGTACTCTAAACTAGGCACGCCTAACAGGAGCTTACTTTTCCAACAGTAGAAATAGAAAGATGTTTTTAATTTGCATGTGCCTTCCTGGATTAGTAAACGGTTCATGACTGTTTTATTGTATAGTTTATGCAGGAAAGGGTACACTCTAAACAACTGATGATACACCATGTTTTGTAAATGTCTGTCTACACTGTAGATGCAGCTACAAAGGAGAGCCTACTGAACGTGCTCTTGAACAAGCGGACATTTGACGCTGCCAAAGACCCGTCCAGTGCTAAACGGAACAAGCGGAAGGACTGCTCGAAGGAAGACGAACTCTCAACAGCGGCCAAACTCGGCCACGTCACCAGCTAACTCTCCAAATACAAACACCCAAACACACAGCAGCAACACAGCAGAATGATGTAGAAAACCAAATAAAGCACATTTCATCAGTAGTTTTATTCATGTCTGTAATCCGACTTTCATTGTCGCAGATGCACGGAATCGAGCAACCCCGTTTTGCAGTATCATCATCACATCAACATTTCAAGGTTCCAAATTGTATACCGTGCAGTTTCCTCACGATTACCCAGAGAGCACCACATCATGACATACAATACATTTACAAATAATTTAACTCATAATAAAAAATCCTGAATATCACAAGTTTACGTGTCTGAGAAGTTCTAAATAGCAACCAGCGTTCCTTATAAAAAATATTAAATTACAAAACTAACTAGTGTTTGCAAACGGCTGCTGCAGTGACTCTACTAAAATAGTTGCCAATATACAAAATACATACAAAAATAATCCTTTATCTACACTAGCTACGTACTGAGCATAAAACAGGCACATGTATCCTGCAAGACATTGATTCCCATTTACTGAATTCTTGGCACTGTCGATGAACAAGCTGCCACATGACATAAATTAAACACGGACATTCACCTGTTATGTACATACCTTTTGTGACACTCAACCATGAAACAAGACTCACATTTTGAGACAAGCCAAAATTAAATCGATGAAAACAACTGGTTGATATGAGGATTTAACTTATCTTAGAAATATTAATATATTATAAACTGTTCTCCAAATATATGTTACATACCAAGTTGCAATGAAACATCTTGTCACATCTTGAAAAGTTGGCCCAAGCACCTCATGGTTGAAAGTCACAAGTTCTACATAAATGTTCTTGGCACCATTACGAGTAGCACAAATAGGCACCGTGAGATGGAGTAAGAGAACCTGCAAGAACACTGCATATCTAGTTACCATTTCTACTGCTACAACTTGTAAACTGAACTACTGGGACTGTCGTGGTGCCATCACCCGACATTATGTTACTGCATAAGTACGTGTATACACACATTATACACACATTTAAATGTACTTTGGCACATTTTCAACCAGAGAAGATATTTTACTAATTTACACTAGTCCATACCACCACATGAACTCTGTTTCATAAAATTAATAATCTCATGCAGATTTTTTATTTTAGATATTACCAAAGTTAACAAACCCATATCTTAAACTTGATCTTAGTCTCTTATTTCAAGCATTATAAGTTTCTTGTCTGTTTTAATCCATCTATTCCTGATCTATCTTAATGAATATATTTTTGTGTGAGATAAGTTCGTATAAATATTACTTAAACATCGTAAACAGTATATTTTTGGCGACTCAGGTCATTAAATCTGGACTGTTTGGTTTGTTCTTTTGATTTCACATTCCTGTCATCTAGAGAGAATACTCTAAGTGGACACTAAATAACGACATCTACATATTTAAATACTATTTCCACACTACCAATCACAAAGAACATGATGACAAAGAATGCCTTTGCATATACCTCACATTACATATAAATCTTACTTCAAATATATATAAATGCCAAATGTCGCACTGATAGCCGACATGTCACAATATCATGTATCAAAACAACAACTCCTGGCTCATGAACATAAATGGTACGCAATGGAAGAAGGAATGGATGACACACCCAAACAGTTTCAATACTAGCCAACTAGCAAATGACGGTTTCAAAGGTGGACTAGTTGCATTTCCCACATTTCAGACATTTATGTATACACAGAAATTTATGTGCATGACTAGTAGGCAGATGCAGAAAATCTAGATTATACCAAAGAAGTTTTTTAATACATTTTAACAATTATTTTGCTGCAAGTTATTGAAATTATTGTAGACAATTCTAGACGATAACAATGTGGGAAAATACTGTAGGAAAATATTTTTCAACCGGCTTTTGGGGGGATATTTGTGTACCACATCAAGCATCAGTACAAGGCTCTGGACTGGCTAGATGTGGCAACAACGCTATGTCAGTATGCTTTGTATGGCCATCTCGAGGTCATCCTGTGTCTGCTGCTCGCCAACAAACTGTCCAGCGCTGCTCCCTGCTGCAAGCGCTGCTCCTGGAATGTTGCATTGTCCGAGACTAATGATACTGTTGATGGCGCTCTCCATCTCGTTCTGAAGCGAGCCGAGGCTCTCACCACCCTCCGATCGGCCGGTAGGTGCATGTTCATCACCGTCACCCAACCGTGGGCTCGACTCAGACAGCAGGCCACCTAGTGCCATGTTCAGCTCTCCGCCAGAGTCCATCCACGTCGGAGCCTCGCTTTCACTATTGCTTGCTATTGCTGGCGCCACCTGTCCGTCGGCTTTCTCCTCACCCGTCATGTCCCAGTTGTAAGCACCAGTTCCTGAGATAGTGTTCGCACACGCGTCTGTCTGTAAGTTATCGTCTGTGCATTCGTCCGTGCTCGACAGGAGTCCAGCGACGGCCATGTCCGCCTCCGAATCGACCACACAACTCTCTGTGTCGTACGTCATTGCGTTGCCACTGTTCTTTGAGTTGGAGTAGGACTTGAACGGCATGTCGGCATCTGACAGCTCATCGTCGTCACTCATACGTAGTCGTTTGTTCGTGTCGTCGTCGTCTGACTTCCTATTTGCCCTGTCCCTCTTGGTACCCCCGCCCCTGTAGGGCGAGCTGCTGTCGAGACGTCTACTGCTGCCCTCTAACGTCACTTCCTCGCCCCCGCTGTAGCGGGAAGGACTGTGTCTCTGACTGGGGTGGATGGGACTGCTCTTGAAGACCACCTTCAGGCCGTCTGTGTGCTGTAGGGTGTACGTACATGGACTCATGCCACCGTTGCACTTGGAGTTGGAGTCACAGTTCACCGGGCCATTCACACACGTCTTGCTGTGTCTCGCGTGACGTGGACTTCCCGATGACGACACTGGCGATGTCATTGCCTTGCTGGGAGATGTGTCCGTAGCTGATGGTGACAGTCTACACTTGGTAGGTGAAGTTGTCACTGCAGTGTTCACATGGCTTATGTAGGGCATCGGCTTGAAGTTCTCTGAAACAGAATTATTGAAAAATGACAATCTATCAACGCAGATATATCACATTACAGTAGCATGTGACTTCAACAGACACCTGCCTTCTATAATGTCCACATCACAGGTGAGGTTGATAGACCTAATCTGTACACCTGCAGATCTTGTTGTGAACATATTCTTAAAGACGGTAAAAACGGTAATTACACGAAAATGTAACAATATTTGTATTTAGCAGCATAAACGCGGCAAGTAATTCGACACACAAAGGACGAGAGGGAGCACACGTACGTGGGTCGTCGCGAGCCTGGTGGCGGTCCCGCTGCAACTGAGCACGCTCCTCCGTGAGGAACATCCGCTGCAGCATCACCTGCTCCGACGGCTGCACCAGGCGCTGGAACACAACACTCCATCACTACACTGGAACACAACACTCCATCACTACACTGGAACACAACACTCCATCACTACACTGGAACACAACACTCCATCACTACACTGGAACACAACACTCCATCACTACACTGGAACACAACACACCATCACTACACTGTAACACAACACTCCATCGCTACACTGTAACACAACACTCCATCGCTACACTGGAACACAACACTCCATCACTACACTGTAACACAACACACCATCACTACACTGTAACACAACACTCCATCACTACACTGTAACACAACACACCATCACTACACTGGAACACAACACTCCATCACTACACTGTAACACAACACACCATCACTACACTGTAACACAACACTCCATCACTACACTGTAACACAACACACCATCACTACACTGTAACACAACACTCCATCACTACACTGTAACACAACACACCATCACTACACTGTAACACAACACACCATCACAACACTGTCACCTCATGGACCTCATAACACATGGCATTCCTGTTGTTTCAAAACGAGACTGTTGATTCCCAAATTCTTTATACTAGAATGTATGGGTGGTATACTCAGACCTTTTATTTCTAATAAGCCTACTACAACAGTCTCTGCATTCACAAAATACTTGAGTGGTAAACAACACAGTCACATGATAAACTGTGTTGGTAACTACAGGGGATGTGAGCTGCCTTAGCTGCAACCACTTATGGTCAGCACAGCTGCACTGTCAAAAAATTTATTCAGCGAACCTCCTGCCCGTTACTTCCAACCGGACTCACACCGGTTGGCAGAACAGTGAAAACTGTATAGTGACTGATTGCGATGGGCAAGAATTAAACATTTGTTACATAATATTAATAAAACAAATTTATGAGAAAACATTACGTCATTTATGTGCCACTGTATAATCAGCGACACCACTACAGGTGTACAAGGTGTGGCCTCACCATGCTGTCGTTGAGCAGCAACAGTTGGTACTTGTTCAACATCTGGCGTTTCTTCTCCAACAGTTCCTCCGCCACCTCGGCCCATAGCTCCTCCCCTACAAGACACAAACAATGCACTGGTTCATATAACTCCTCTCTTATATTTCTCTTTATTTCGTTGCTGTCTTTCAGGAGATACACTAAAATAAACATAGGTCACCGTCTATCTGGTCACAGTGTCATGGGGTAAAAACAATTGCCCAAAGGGAAATGGAAAAACCCTGTCGTGACCTCACACAGCCAATGATCTTATGCTATAAAACCACACACAGCCTGTATCAGATACAGTCACATTTGCCAATGACAATCTACCAACACAGATATATCACAGTACAGTACAATGGAGTCAGTGCCACAAGCAGTCAAAGATGTACACCGATATAACACGCAAATGTCAAATGATATTATCTGTCGTACCTCTGGCCAGTTCCTCAGGTGTGTTCTCGCGGGCCTGGAAGACGTGGTATCGCAGCAGGCGCTTCACAACGTCTGTGTAGTTCTTGAACGGAGTCTTGTAGTTGGGATTCAGCACCTTCTGCTGGTCACGACTCAACTGTTGCGAGATTCTGCACGCACACAGTTTGTGTTAGTCAACAGCGTTATGGTGTCAACCAAATAGAAGTAAGTGAAAGATAACTATTTGTGACATAATCCATAAACTATCTTATTTATAACTATGACTCTTTAGTGAAACAGTTACAATTAACATGACTGTGTTGTGACTTACATTTGTGCCTTTGAGAAGGGTTTCTTCAGGATGGGCTTATTGATGGTGACAGCTGCAGCTACAAGGTTGGTTCTCACTGTCCCCAGCCTCTTGTCACCTGGCATCTGCTGTCAACAACACGTAGAAATGTAGACATTAGTAGTTGAACTGGCTTTTCAACATTACACACTGACAGACATTTAAATCATATTGTATTATATACACTGGAATTCCATTCAGCACTGCCTTGTAGGTTATTAATTACGGAAATGTTGTAACCACAGGAATCCATCGTTCTTATTCATCGTGACCCCCACACACAATTCTACATTACAACTCAGCACTCTCATACTAATTACATTACAACTTCATGACACGTTGACAAGAGCAGTCCTTACCTGTCCCCTGCCAGCACCACTACCCAGCTGCTGCTGCTGTTGTTGCTGCTGCTGGTGTTGTTGTTTGAGCACTTGCTGCTGTTTGAGCATCTGTTGCTGCAGCTTCTGGAGCACTGTGTTCTGGTTCTTGTAGAAGAGCAGTTGTTGGTCGGGCGTCATGCGGGCCAACTGAGCCTGCAGTCTCTCGCGCACACTGGCCGGCAGACTCGCCCAGCTCGCCTGGGTCTGCTGCAAGCACACACACAGCCAACTGTTGTCAACACTAGCATCTAGACCTCTCTCAAACAACCTCATCTTCTCCACAACCTCCAATCATCCTCTCCAGCCACAGGCAGAAATATCCCTCAACTGACCGTACTATATCCCACTTGCATCAACAGAAGGAGAGTCAGTATTAGGAGATATCAATACTATGTCCAGGGCTAAAAATTCCTGCATTTCCAAGACGAGTGAATTAATCATCAAACTAGCTAACCTGTCCATACTGACTGATCCACAGTTAACAAGGACATTTGCAACTTGGACAACTAAAATTCAGTAATGATTCTAAGTTTCTGGCTGGCGATTATGTACATGCTGGTTTTGAAAATTTTGTTGGTTTTTCACAGGATAAGCGAATTGATGTATGAACAAGTGATTAATGATTTTACTAGTCAAATGGTGATTTGCCTCAGTGTAGTGGTAGTTCATGGACAAACAGTCGGTTAGCTAACACATGTGTATGGGAGTAGACGCACCTGCTGTTGTTGCTGCTGTTGTTGAGTGCTGGTCACACCGCCCGACGCAACAGCTGTCTGTAGCTTGGGTGTTCCCAATGTTGTCGTCAAAGCCGCAGTAACAGTCGTAGTGACAGCCGACGTACCAGACGCCACCACCTGGGGCGCCACTTGTATCACAGGAGCTGCACAAATGGCACCACATCGTGAATTAAGTCACATGCATGTGGGGATAAACTGATTAATTATTACAAGAATGCACATCCCACATGGACAAGTGTCTTTTCTTCAAAAAACTTAATTAAATACAATTTGCAAATGTCTATGTTACATGTACTGCTAGACGACCTCTGTTGTCCTGGTTGTGTATGTGAAGAGAAGTTTATGAGGAAAATGTTTATAGGTGGATAAAAACAAAAACAACTAATGCTTAGTATCTATAAAAACAACTAACGCTTAGTATCTGAGATGTCAATCCCGCATCAGGGACAGTCACGAGCATGCTACATGCGGTACTCACGAGTAAACATGTGCTGTCCAACTGCAGTGGTCACCAGAAGGGTCGAATCGTTCACACCGGCTTGATCTGCCTGCTCGCTGGCCAAACTGTCCCCAGTGGGCCGCTGTGCAGTGAGCAGGTTGGCCTGCTCATCCTGTTGAGCAGCCACCTTCGTCTGCATCTGTGTCAGCTGCTCCAGCCACCGCTGCTGCTCCTCGGTGCGATGGTGCATGCTCAGGAGCACGTGGATCTGCTCCTGCAGCTGCCCCAACCGCTTGTTCAGCACCGTCCCACCGCTCGCCACTGGTGGCACCACCGGTCTACTGGCACCAGGTGGCGCCACCATGCCAGTAGATGGCGCCAGTGTGCTGCTCACGGTAGACGCTGCCAGCGTGCTGCTCACCACAGGCACTGCCGGCTGGCTGACAGGCCACTTGCTCACGGCACTCACCTTGGTGCCAAATGTAAGTTTAGAACTCAATCCCAGGGTCTGGATGTTGACGTTTGGAGCAGCAAATGGAGTCGACGACTGCTGTAACTTAGTCAGTGCTCCCGTCTTTGTCGTTGCTTGGATCGACGTCGGCGGTGCCATACTGAGGCTGTGTGACGACGCCACAGCAGGAAGTACTCGATGGCCAACATTACTAGAGTTGACAGGCTGGAGTGGAGCCCGAGGCTTTGTTTGACTCGCCGCCAGTGCCGACTGAGGGGAGCCAATGAATGAGGCAGTGGATAGCGGCTGGAGGCCGTTCGTAGCAACAGTGTTTGTCTGGCCTAGCTTTGACTTTGCCGTCGCTGCCGTCGAGGTACTGGTTGTCATGCCAACCGGCACTGTTAGGAATGGTTGTGGTTGCTGCTTATTTACAATCACTTGCTGCTGTTGTTGTTGCTGTTGCTGCTGCTGCTGTTGCTGCATTCGTTGTTGCAACTGCTGCAGCTGTTGCATAGTCAACACGATAGTCTGTGGCTGCTGCTGCGGTGCACCGGGCAATATCTGTACATGTGAGTTACTCACAAAATTAACTGATTTTTTCGCTTGCTGCTGTTGTTGTTGTTGCTGCTGCTGTTGTTGTTGCTGCTGTAGCTGCAGCTGTTGCAATTGCTGCTGCTGCAGTTGCTGTTGTAGACGCTGCAGTTGTTCTAATGGTAGACTGACAGTCTGGCCACCAATGTTCACCAGGATGTTGCCGGGCTTCATGTTCTGATTCAGCTGTGCTGCTGTCGTCGTCTGGGTGACTTGGGCGCTGGATGACACCGACAGCTGCTGCGGCTGCTGTATCAGCTGCTGCTGCTGCAGCACCTGCTGTTGTGGCTGCAGCGTTGGCAGCTGAGACGTGATTAGGATGGGGGCTGGCTGCGAGGAGTTGCCCGGTCTTTGCGTGCCGGACACGACACCTTGTTGAAGCTGTACAATGTTGGAGGGCATGGCACGGAAGATGATGTTCTGGTTGGGTGCGATCACGGGCTGCTGGCCTTGCTGCAGGATGATGTGTGTGGGCGCCATGGGGGCGGCCACACCGCGTGGCCCGGCCATCACTTTCGCCGTTGGCTGCACCGCGGCGTTCACGACGGCCTGCCCAAGCTGCTGTTGTGGCGCCATCTGCAGTGTGGTCACGTTGAGCTGCTGTCCGTTGAGTCCGGACACCAGAGACTGATTGGGGATGATGAGTTTGTTGCCGAGAGACGTCTGGATCAGCTGCATGCCCACCTGACCCAGCTGTACCCCGCCCTGCTGGCCGACCAACGATGGCTGCTTCACTGCTGCCACCTGCTGGCCGACACCGGCACCAGGCTGCTGCATCTGGTTGACAGCTGACACGGTCGACTGTTGACTGGTTGCTTGTGGCTGCCACTGTTGGGTGCTGCTTGGACACGTCTGGACAATGACCTGCTGACCGCCACTGGGTGCACACATGCTGACCATCGGTTGAAACTGTGTTGAGTTCTGCTGGACGACATGGGGACTGGCCGCACTGAAACAGACACATGCACTCTGTAGTTAATCTCTTGTAAGATCATCACGCTACGAAGGAATGCAACCAGAAATTTAGTAAGTTGAGCAAGAATATGTGAACAGATGCAATCAGGTGCTGTTTACAGATTTGATTTACAAACTGACCATTCTGGTCCTCATTACGTGCAACTTTGAGGACGGTGACAGTGACAGAGTAGCTTCATCATATTATGTATTCTTGTATTAAGAACAATACATAAATAAATTATGATAAACAGGGAATGCATATTGTATCTTTAAAACGATCCTAGCCATATACAACTTTTCAGTGAACTTGCTTGAAACACACTATCTGATGTAACATTTTATCAAAACATGACAAAAGTGACTTTTGGACTAACATTTTCACAATCAACATACATCACTTCTTATTACTCCCAACTGGCTCAAAGTTGACAAATATGAACCAAAATTCACGGCTTACCTGTTCTGTGCTAACCTTGTGCTGGACACAGGATTGGCTGCAGACAACTGGCCAGTGTATTGCGGCTGTATGCTCGTCGTAGCCCACACAGGAACCTGACCATTCAAGGATGTCACTAATATCTTCTGTCCTGGTGCGGCAAGTCCTGTGTCTGCTTGTTTGGCGATCAGCTGTGGCACAGTGTTGTTGGCGGCAGCTATAAGTTGTGGGTTTGTTTGCCGGAGCAACTGTGGAGTTGCCTGACTTGCAATAAGCTGTGGAGTCGTCTGATTCATAAGTTGCGGAGTCATCTGATTTATAAGTTGCGGGGTCGTATGACTTATAAGCTGTGGGATATTGCTGTTGGTTGCGAGCTGTGGCGCTGCTTGACTGTCTATAAGCTGTGGTATACTGCTGTTGGCCGCGAGCTGTGGCGCTGCTTGACTCGCGATCAGCTGTGGAAGTGCATAGCTGGTGACCATTTGGCTGACCGCTGCCTGTGGCTGTAAGTGACTAGAGAAGGCGTTGGTCTGACCGCTGTATCCTGCTGTCAGCTGTTGACCCGTGGCCTGTGTGTGTGCTGGCTGTAGGGGCTGGCCGTACTGCAGTGACGTGTTGACCAGTGCGGTGGCGTCAGTCGTCTGCAGCGCCCCCTGGTAGAGTGCAGGTGCACCGAGTGCCGCCTCAGTCGCTGCCACAGATGCCTGCAGTCACATGACGTGAATTGAGTCACATTTTAGATCATTCATACTTCTACATGTGACTGGATGTAACAGATAACAAATAACATATTACAGGCCCAATTTGTAATAATTTCTATTTTATGTCAACACAGATTTTGTTATTCTATGGTGAACAATAGCCACATTAGGTATGACCAGTTCATGCACAGACACCTGCTATATATCAGTAATCGTATGTCCATACCTGTTAGGAATAATAAACTTGGTTATGGCCTCACATGAAATCGTATAATTTTAAAACAAAAGTCCTGTTATCTGAACATAACATGATAAAAGACAAAGCAATTCTGTCCCGACAAGTTGTTTCGTAAAGATTTGATTCAAAACAAATTCTTCTTCTCTAAGACCAAAATATTCTGCTATCTAAAAGCTCTAGTTTTCCTAAACATGTTTCCATAATAGGGCAACCCGTACCTTCCTTACGGACCTGTGTCACTCAACTGGCTATGAATAAACCAACTTCTTAATCATGGGGTATTTTATCAAAATTAGTAATGAGAATAAACTAGTCTTAATTACACACCTGGCCATCTGCTTCTCGATCCAGAAACTGATCCAAGGCATCCGGATCTCTGAAAACAGATTGGTAATTACGTTAGGTTCTTTTTTATAAGTACTTGAAATGTTTCCCATAATATAATCATGACTGTCAATTCACCTACACCATAAATGATAATAGAACAAGTACAAGAAAACAGGTTTACACCTACATAACAAAAGGTTCTGCATTAATTAGAGTAACTGTCAACAAATTATTTGTGCTAATATTAAAATGTGCCCATCCGATAAGCAGCAAGACTGAAATTTTTTCGTTATAATTACAATCAGACAATTCATAAATGAATTGTGTCAATGAATTGTGTCAACAACAATATATCAACTTTCAGGCTGTTCACAGACTTATTTAATTTTTTTTAAAGACCCTCCCACCTAAGTCAAGAGAACAAGACTAACCACATGGCACCAAAGGAAGCCTCAAAGTTCACAAATTTAAGAAGATTTTTTTATTGAACTACAACATACATGACGAAGAGCAAACCATCACCCATCCATATTTTTTTTGATTTTACAAAGTCATGGTTGCGAGACCACATCTAGGCCTAAGGCATGGTCGTGAGACCAACCCTAAGGCATGGTCGTCAGACCAACTCTAAGGTATGGTCATGAGACCACCCCTAAGGCATGGTCATGAGACCACCTCTAGGCCTAAGGCATAGTCTTGAGACCAACCCTAAGGCACGGTCATGAGACCACCTCTAGGCCTAAGGCATAGTCTTGAGACCACCCCTAAGGCATGGTCATGAGACCACCTCTAGGCCTAAGGCATAGTCTTGAGATCACCCCTAAGGCATGGTCATGAGACCACCTCTACAGCATGGTTGCGTTATCCACTGACCCGATTACGTCCAGCAAGCAGCGGCCATCCTCCATGACCGGCTTGCAGTTAGGTGACAGGTTTCTCGAGTGTTGTGGACATGGTCTGCCAAGTGCGAACTGACAGTCTCACTGCGCATTTTTTCTGAAAATACAAACATTCTGGGTAACACAATGACAAATAACTAAAGTGCTAGTTTCACGTAAGTCACATGTTTCTATCATAAAAAACATTTAGCTGTCGTTCTTTCAATCTTCATAAAATATAAACATATTTGCATTGCACAACCTAATGGTAAGTAAACTGTACCCGATCTTTTTTTATAATTGTAGTTTTTTATTACATATATATCAAACAAATATTATATTATATGATAGCTTTATGCCGACCCATCCACCCTTCATTTGGACGGGTAAAACCTGTTGAGGACGGGTAGAAATATAACTGGAGGGGTGGTGGACAGGTAAAAAAAGGAACAGTCTTCAAATGTCATAGTTATTGGGAGTTATATCTTGAAAATGGGTATAACACATGTGTGTTTATAGCGTATTTAGGTCATAAAACACATCGCAACTGGCTTAGATCCATGCAGTGTGCAATCAACAAATGTGTGACTGGCAAAATTCCTTATCAACTTTGCACACAGAAATCTAAGTCATATCACAGTCATATGCGAATGACTCATAGCTGATTTCTATCAGCAAATTAGGGAAATTATGGCAAAATGCACATCAGGGTAAAAGGGAACATATATTTTCAAGTTCAGATTACTGTGTCATCAAACATGGGATGGAATAGAGCACAGTATTACCATTTTCGTTCAATGCATTTGCCAAGTCAATTCATAACTTGGTGATATGGCAGACGACAGAATCTAGTGTATTTTTAAATATAATGTTCTACTATTAGTTACTGGACTCATGAAGCAATTTATAGCAATGATCACGAGTGATAAGTCACACCCTAGTTGAGTCATTAAAAAGCAGTAGGGATTGAGAACTGGCTGCGTTAAAAATTATGAATGGCAATTAGTGCAAAATGGGTCTTACTGAAAAAAAAATCAATTAGACTTTTCTGAAACAAGCACCGTTTCGATAATAATAATGTTTTTCTCCAAAATATAAGGTTTATCTTACAAATTTCTGATTCTGTTCAAGCCCAGTCATTATGCAGTTGAATATAATTTTAAATGCCGCATTCAAAAACTCTAATTAGGATAGCAAATGTGGTTAAGTTGTCTGAGACCACTCAACAGGTCAGTGCTGGCTTCCCATTAGCTTGAAACAATTGTTCCAATTAACCACTTCAAAGACTTCTATGTGGGACAAGAGCAATAAAGTAGGAGCCCTTCTAGACCACCCAGATGCAGCCTTTTCTATTGGCTCTATTTTTGGGTGATGTAATCAACTGATGTTGTTGACAATACGAAGTAGTTTAAAACATTGTAGCAAGGGATTCGGTTGCACTTCCAAGTAGTGGAAAGTCAATTTCTTTGTGATCCACTTGTACTAGTTATGGGGACACTTTTTCTGTTGTACATGACAAACGGTTTTTTTTTGTAGTTTATCTAGACCTGGGAAATTGTAAACTGTTTAAATAAAATAAGTGCTAAAAGGATACAATATGAAAGTCTATCTATATTATAATAAACAGTGATGTGTGTGCTACAATGTTGTATTATTGTGCATTCTGTAAATGTCAGTATGCCACGTTTAATGGAAAACTTTCATCAACACAATAATTGGAAACTCACAAATACATGATAAATATTGTAGAACATTTACCAATATATATATATATATACTGTTATACAATATAATAATTATTACAAAGTGACAGGTGTTTTATTTGATATATTGGATGTTAATTGACAAGTAATGCCATTAATAATAAATGTCCACCAGGCTTATACTTTTTCATGAAACCACAAACAAGTGCTGCAGTTGACTACTAAGTTTCTACTATAGCCAGTTATAAGATTTTAAATTGATATTTCCAAATAAAACAAAAGTAATGCAACAGTGGTCCCACCTGGAGAGTGGCTCTTCAAATTCGTCCCTGGTCAGTAGAAGAGTATAGTGGATATAGATAAGTAATTATAATTAACGATCTGTTTTTATTGCGTTGCAAATTGGCGAATGAAGACAGAAAGAAGTATGTGGACCTCAACGTCTCAGAGAAGAGACTACCACTCTGCGTCAAAATGTTAGCGATTTAAAGGATAAATGATTAAGGAATTGTTGGAATAGAGTTGCACACCCTACAGTAGATGTGTTACCAATAAAACACCTTGTAACCTACTAATGTTTATTTGACTGTGTAATGTTACTATAATACATCATGCATGACCTGGTTTTGTAACAACTATGTCGGTGACAAATGGTTGCCAATATAAGTATGCTGAATACATTTGAGCTGGGTTTGGTGGCGTAGCGTTGTGTCTGGTACACATGACTGCATTTTGTCTGGGCAACACCAAGTTACTTAGCTAGCTGTAATCGGTCATTATGATACTGCCACAAGCTCCATTTCATGAAAATTAACTAAATACCAGAGTTAAGTAAAAAAACGTATTTCAGTGATGTGCCCTCAAAAATGTCGTTCATGCATAAAAGTGCCCTCCGTCTGCCAACTGCACCCTGTCCTTTTCAAGACCTAGCTGGAACACTGTCAGAATGTGACACATTTATTTTTAGATTGCTTCGTGCAGAGCACTAAATTTTGTATGTTGTGACGATATTTCCCAATCCTATTTTATAATCGTTGTCCACTAAACTACTGGTATCTTGCTTGCAGTCACGTTTCATTTGCAGCTTTGCGATTATGTCAACCATAAAGTAAATACTGCACATGATGGAAACAAAATTAAAATCAACACTTTTTGGATGGTAGCGAGCGAGTATTGTCAGACATGAAAGAGTGCATCTGATCGAGGTGACATCGAGCGATCGTGTTTGTTACTGGTCCACATGCCATCTACTGAATCGTGTTACTGCCATGTTGTTTTTTGCAAAACATTACTATAATTCTTTCGTCAATGTTTTGCAACTATTGTGCATGATGTTCATGACACTCTTCAAGAACATTCAGTGAAATTTAAGAACATTCCAGGGTATGGCCTGGCCCCAGCAATCTCCAGTTACGCCTACAGCCGCCACAGCCCACGTTACTCGCCAGCAACTTGCTGAAAGTCTACTTAAAAACAGACTAACTGCCTGAATTAGCATAATAACTGAATTGGCTACTGAAATAATTCTTTTTTGCCGATATATGTGGATGCGGAAACTTAAAATAAGTTCTACTTATATCATTGAAGCGATACATAACAAAAATAACCTGACTGGGTCAGCTGGATACCCACGACAACACTGGCTGATCATGACGTAATATGTTGGATAGACCAATCCATAGGTTTTCTACTTTCCCCATTCCGACCGTATGAATGGGAATGTAAATTTCTGATGCAGACTGAGAGTGTAGTACAATCGGCCTTACTTGGTCATCTACTAAAACATGCTGCTTTCCAGTAGTGTGTGCGTAAATTGTAAGTAACCTGTACCCGGATTCGCAGTTACTACCTAATAAAAATGCGGCTTATTTTTAAAAAGACGACGTTTGTGAATGCAATCTACGGCATGCCAGGAATTGACACAAAAGTTTAATTTGTTATCCATTTTTGACGAGTTTTACCCCCCTGGTTAGAAAAACAAAAATTTGGATTTGGACGAGTCCCAGAAATGACCAAATCGGGTTCACGAACTACAAAATTCATACTTTACTGCTACATAGCTGAGGGACGCTTCTAAAATAAAAAAAATGTCTTCATTATGTACAGACAATACACAACTGCATTATTATGCGTGTTTACAAATATACAAATGATGTACCAACTTTTTTTTACCAATGCCCAAAACAATTTGAGTGTTTCATAAACATCTAGATGTGTGACTGAAACATGGTTGAACTTTTAATAAATGTATATAAAATTGGTTGCTTTCTGGAAAGGCTCTTTAGTCTGCACATTTTTATACTGTGTTACTGATATTGTACTAACACATTCAAGTGGTGAACATCAGTCTGTAACACTAAGTGAACATTTCATTGGCGTTTATAAGGTTAGTTTAATCTTGGGTGTTCACAGGGGCATAACCAGGGGGCCCCTCGGCACCTAAAAAAGCCTAAAAGTCACAAACTAATGGCAATGAATAACATGCAACATCCACGTTGGGTGTGATACCCATTAGGACCCCTCACAACATATCAACCCAGGAAGACCACACTGCTTTCAGTGTTAGCCAACAATAAATTCATATACTACAAGAAAAAATGCAACATTATCACTGATGTCTGAAACAATTTTTTGCAGTCTCTAGTCTTAATTTACTGTTTTCTGTCTAACCCTGGACAAGTCGGTTTATTTCCATCACTCAGACCCGTCTCAGTGCGTAATTTGTTATGCCCCTGCTAATATAAACAGCAGCCGACCAAACCACACCTAACAGACGGGCATAGCCATAACATAGCCGTAGGCTTTACGTCTTTTTCAGGTCACACAAAATGGTGTAAATATACTGCGATAATTTATACACGTCGATGGTGACATGGCAATCGTGATTCATTGGCTGGGTTTGGGGTCAGCGCTTTTGCGACGAAAGATCGACCGAACCGTGATTCGTGTAGTCGAGTTTATTTCGGGCGGAATGCGTTATCTTTCCATCTGTGAGTTGCCGTAAATGTGCAAGTTACGGCGCGTCATGTTGTCTTTATCATTACGGTATTAACATAACATTCGATGTGGCCGCAGCTGGCGCGTATACGGAACTTCGCCATTCGAGAAATGAGAAACGCGTTTAGCTAACAAAATGGGTCAGGCGTGCTCGGCGGCGCCGACTCCACCAAGTATTCGCTACGCCACCAATAAACAAGCCGCGACTTGACGAATACTGCAATTACACAAACAATTAGTGAATTACACAGCAACTCGCTATAGCGTGGCCCAGTTCAATGCCGAGGTTGTAGACCACTGGGATACGTGGTCGCAGCACTAAGGTGGAACGATGCTAGTATCATTAATTTGGACCCTCCGAAAGCTCGGAAATTTCATCGCACCATAATTTGGACACATGACCTGCCAATGAAAAATAATTAGGTGCAACTGAAAGACCGTGTTAGCCCCTTTCCAACGACACCACGCACGTCTATATTTATGAGGCCGTTTTTGCAAAATTAAGCGACGACCTTAGACAATTTCGCATTTTCGCCTTCCAACCCACTGTTTCCCCAAAATTTTATCAGCAAAATAATATTCAGAAAACACTCACCATCGTGTTACGTGCCAATGAGATTTGGGGTTTACTTTTTCAAATAAGGGGCTATTTTGACCTTTGACACAATGACGTCAATCATAACATCTATTTAATAATGAAGAACTAACAGCTAGAATGAAAATAGTTATGTCCCATGTGGTAATATAGTTGTACTAAACCAACATAACGTCAGCAGTTTTAGTCATACACAGAGTATATACGAATTGGGCGCAGGGTATGTGTGTCAGAGCGTAGCCATACTGGCGGTAGGCGTCAAATTGCCTGCTCACCAAGACACGAATAACACCGTTTAATCCTGCTGCCGTTATTCACTGCTCTGGACGTTTTTCGTTGGGAACCGCCCTGCAACAGTAGCGAACAGAGCCATACTACAGCGGTACCACCTTTATAGCGCTTTACTCGATTGACAAATGTAATCATTTTGGTTTTACGTATGTAACAGCGTACTTATACACCGAGCTGCCTCAGTCATGAATATTCATATCGGTAATGGGAATGCAGGTGCCCGGGCCTGTTGAGCGCCGCTGACGTAGCCGATATCGTAAGCATAGGCTAGACCAAATACTGAAGTTTCTTGTCACAATTCAGGGCGGTGTTTTTAATATATAAAATAATGTTTATGCATGTACTGGAAATTATGGAATGTATGAGATTATAATATATATGTATGTATATATATATGACATGTAAAGCATAGTAAATTGTTTATTTGAAAATATATTATACTTTGACTACATCAATTAATGCTGATACGCACGACATAAAAAATGCTAATGTGTGGCAAAGTTGGTGCCTGTGCTAAGCAAGGATTTAAGGGGCAATGATTGACAAAAATAAGCAGCATTTTTCAACATTCAACGATTGAATTGTAGATGGCATAATCATCTTTACAATAATTGTAGAAATACATGAAATTCCTCGGATGATTTAAAAATCTTGATCCACCAAGTTCTCCAATGGATAGGTTTAAATCCATGATCCATCCAAGTGGGCCAGCTAGGTCAAATGCCAAATTTCACCCGTACAAAATGTGCCAGCTTTCAAACGTGCAAAACTTATGGCGGTGTTGGGTTACAAACATACAGAGAAACACAGTTTTATGGCATAGAAGCCAACTGCAAGATATAGATTAAAAAAATATATTAATGACATTTCGAACTGATATATACTGTATAATACAGAGCACATATAATATTTGTGTCTGTCCTTTGCAAAGCGGAGATGATCATGTGCAGAGATTATAATGTATTGTCATTGTGTCAATAATGATTTAAACTTGCTTCGTTTCTCATACAGATTAGCACTCATTTACTACATACACACAGAGACAATTGCATTTAATTGCGCTTTGTAATTTACGAAATGCCTGTCCTATCTGCTGTAGCTGTCACGGTTGACTGAAGGTACTAATTACAATCAAATGCACAGGCACTCAGGCTATGTATTTATAACATTGTCAATGTGTTTTGCACATGAATGAACACGTGAAGACATTTGTAAAGCTCACATATTTTTCCATGTGAGCGTGTTATCATAAAAAATGGATTCATTTCATTTTTAAATGCATTTTGAGAAATTATATATATATTATACTACATAATGTTATTATACTATACAAAATTGCTATGCATATTCCGAAACCTAGTTCATGCGATCTGACATCTGGTAGTAACACGATTAATTCGCTGAAATAACACCTTTTTTAGCATGGCCGACATAGCATCATGTAAATTAATCAAGGTTATAATGTAACTAGCCTCCTGATAGTACCTAATGTTAGTAATGTACACCACAAGCGCGAACTTGTTCCCGCGAGTGTACCCTGGCGGATGATATTCACGTGGCCGCAACACAAGCGGTTTCATACATGCAGCCTAGGAATCGTTACATCCGGGTTGGGTGGCGAGGGAATGGGTGGAGTCCGCCGCCCTGTGTACGTAATCGGGCGGCTGTGTTGACCGGCGCCACGTGTATGGCTTGGCGTGTGGTTCAGATAGGCGTGTTTATACCTACGGACGCGTTACATTTAAAATTAGCTCCCTACATCCTGCACGGGAACGTCAATCAAAGTCAAAGAACGGTGTCGGACTCGAAGGAGTGTCAGGGCAGGGCGAAGGCCCGCAAATGGGGTTGGGACTTGGGATGCTATATTTAATTGTATGTCTGGTCACTCGTGACTTTGGCCGTTCGAGAATGGCTACACTAGAATAGAGTAGAGTAGTTTACACGTTACCGGCTTGCGGTCCCAGTAGCTAGCACAGCCATAAAATAATGATAACATCGTATGAGTCAGCAGTTCCCGACAAGAAATCGGTACGTCAATAGTTGATCGACGACCATATTGTGCACTACTCTAGAAATGACGATATGTCATGTGGGCACACAAACATAAACACATCATTATGCAGTCTCACACACACATATATAATTATGACACATATAACTGTAATTATATATATATATATAGCCTATGCCGACATGGTCTGGAATGGCAGTACCAGTCATTGCAGTTCCAATTCGTGTATTTACATAATTATTATATGTATACGTGTAGATTATATATGTATATATATATATATATAAAAGTTAACTTAGTTATTGTGTGTCCATGCATGACGTCCCCCCAAAAGCAGGTGTGCGCGTACATTAGACGTGTGCACAAATTATTAAATAGTTTATAGTTAAACCTTTACTAGCCTAACTAATGTAGACTTTCACAGAGGAAATAACACGGAATCCGTGCACATAAGGTTATTTTTACTTCATTTCCTCAGCTATCACTCCATGCCATATGACATTGCAAATTGAATTCCAACGCCTCCGACAACAATGTTATATATATAGCTATAGGATTCTACACTCAATCGTTTGATTATTAATTCTTGAATTTAAGTAATACGTTTAAACACCAAAATAAAACACTAATTTAAAAAAAGGTATTCAGTCAAAAATTAGTACACAGATAACATGTACTAGTGATGTAGACATGTAAACTTTTTATGGCATGCAGTATACATACAAAGGACCTAACACAACATCCGTCAAAATAACTTTTAAAATATTTATTCATAACTACATGGAATAACAAACATGCTCGTCCTTCGGCCTCCCTGGAGAATAGTTTTCGACAGAAAGAAGCAATAACATGTATAACTCCGTATTTATGAGTAAAATATTGCATCCTTTATAAAGGGAACGTGGGTATACATCCCATATTTTTCCACGTTGAAGGTGGCAACCCTTGTGGATGTAGCCACCTTTAATTTAAACATTTTAAGACGTGTAACCATTTATTGTAATAAAGTAACAAAATAATTACTATATTACAATAAAATAATGTTTTACATTACACTGTACTATGTAGTTGCATATTTAATTAAAAAGAACTCCCATCAACTGCCATCTTTTACATAATTTTATCAAAATAATATGCTACATTTATGTCTTTCCCTTACTTTTGTAATACGCCATAAAACTATATCCTAGGGAAATCAATCAAATGTTCCATGCTGTTATTACTCAACAGATCTGATGGCAAAGTTAGCAGCTTATCTGGCTTGTGCGTGATTTATTGTGGTAAATTAATTGAACATTGATTTATTATAATCATATTTTGATGCACTTTCTTGTGATATTGACAGTATTATTACCATCATTCTTGTGTATTGTGGAACTGTATATGCTGCTAATACCAGATAACCTAGATGAGATCGAGTTATTAACAAATATTTCTGACCAATTGTTAGCTAGTTTTTATCCCTGGTATACGTCTATTTGATTAAAATTTCTTCTTGTAGTCTAATGAATTTTGCATATGTTAGATTACTAGAAAGAACTTTGGCTGTGCATAAATTACAATAAGTCAGTACTCCACATTAACTCACAGAAAGCACTAGTTCGGTAGGACGACAAGTCCGAATTCGGAAACATGTGTCCCACCAGAAATCTTTTTGTTCCACCCAAAAAATTACAAGGTGCAGAGATTTACGGTGACAGCACATAACAACTAGCCAGATGGCAGCAGAATAGTGTATTTAGAAGGTAATGTAATAATTACAAATAGCTCAAGAACTGAAACTTAGTAATACTGATCAACATGTAATCAACAAAGTGAAAGTAAACCCACGTACCACCAGTCTGGCTGTTTGGTAAAACAGCCAGACTGGTGATAGGTGTGTCATACGCTCCACCCTTGCTACATCAGAGAGTCAATTGTGTCAATGTTGATTTTGCAAATTGCAGGTCTGTTTACGACTGTATTGGTATTTGGTACATGATGAAGTAAGTATAAATATTTGTAAGTTTCAGTATCTTAATAAATGCATTATTTGTTGTAGCTAAACAACTTCAAGACGTAAAAATGAGACAGGACGGGGTTGTCTTGCCAGTGAAGAACTCGTGTGTCGTAGAATTGCGAGGCAAACTGTCCTCAGGTTCCACTGACATCACCAACAGCTGCAGTGGGGTTGTCATTGATGCCACAAGAGGGTTGGTCATTACAGCAGCCTCCGTCTTTCACCCTTTCCTAGAGGCCAAACACCGTAATGTTTTCAAGCGGACTCTCTCGGTGGACCACCGATGGTTCCGACATGTTCACGTGAATGTGACAGTCGAAGCAGACCACGGAAACAAACACAAGGACATACTCAAGCATGATGATGACTCGAATTTGGTTGATGGTGATTCGGTTGACAGAAGAACAGAGCAACACAGAGGAGAAATACTCCAGATGTGCAGGGTTCCGTCATTTGCTACTCAGTTGTCGCAATTGTTTTCTTCGTCTGACGGTTGGAGGATTAATGAAAACAATTTGACCAACACAAAAGGAAGTTCTAGAGAAACTCCCCACGATGATTCTCTTCAGATCCTTGCATGTTTTGTGCTCATTAAGTTGAGAAATTGGCGGGAAAGAAAGCAGAACCTTGCAGTGTCAAGACATTTGGACGTCGGGGACACCCTGTATGCAGTGGCGACACCATTTGGAGTGATGAGTTTAGCGGTGTTTATGAACTCGGTGAGCAAGGGTGTCGTAAGTAACGTGGCCGAATCGCTGTTTGTGACGGACGCCAGAAGTGTTCCCGGCTGTGAAGGTGGCGCCCTCTATACAGGCACATATCCACACAGGTCAGTGAATCATGCTAAATGAGTTAACACGGAAAAGACTTGCGAAAACATTCTGGCAACATTAATTTGGTAGAAATTAAATTGTAATTAAAATTAGAAAACATTGAAATTAAAGACTTTTTAAATAAAATATTCTAGTTTAGTCTAATATACTTTTAAAGAATACTTTAGCACAATGCTACATAATTTACTTTGTTTAATTTTTGCACCGCATCGATTTCATACACACAATAAAATGAGAAACTTGTATATTGTATAAAAAGTTTATACAACCTGTTTCCTCACATTTATGCAGCATGTAATCTTCTGTAGGGACGACTTGGCATGTTAAATGTGTGCGGAAGCAATGTACACGTACGGCTATCATAAACAATTTAAATGTTCTATGTAATTATGTCAGTATATTCAAATGAACATTCATATGAACAATACAGGTTGTGTACATAGACACACATGTGAGTATAATAATTATAATATTGTTTGAATGTTAAAAAAACTTGTATGTACATAGTATACCCCCTATGTATAAGTATTAGTTAATCACATTATAGATGAATGGATGAATATTGCATACCCAAATATTTACCAATATAAATATAAATAATCCTAACGTCAAAGTAAATAGAACAGCATGAATAATGCCATGGCCTGAGAAGAGCAAATGTACACACATGCAATATTTGAATGATTATTAAGTAAGTGTGATATATGAGGAAGCTACTGGAATTCAGGAATTAGATGGTTGGGCCGATGGTGGTGCCACTGTGTTGTAGCCTACAGATGGTTGGACTGATGGTGGTGTCACTGTGTTGTAGCCTACAGATGGTTGGGCTGATGGTGGTGTCACTGTGTTGTAGCCTACTGATGGTTGGGCTGATGATGGTGCCACTGTGTTGTAGCCTACAGATGATTGGGCTGATGGTGGTGTTGTTGTGTTGTACCCTACAGATGGTTGGGCTGATGGTGGTGTTGTTGTGTTGTAGCCTACAGATGGTTGGGCTGATGGTGGTGTTGTTGTGTTGTAGCCTACAGATGGTTGGGCTGATGGTGGTGTCCCTGTGTTCTAGTCTACAGATGGTTGGGCTGATGATGGTGTCTGGTGTCCCTGTGTTGTAGCCTACAAATGGTTGGGCTGATAGTGGTGTCGCTGTGTTGTAGCCTACAGATGGTTGGGCTGATGATGGTGTCCCTGTGTTGTAGCCTACAGATGGTTGGGCTGATGGTGGTGTCGCTGTGTTGTAGCCTACATATGGTTGGGCTGATGGTGGTGTCCCTGTGTTCTAGTCTACAGATGGTTGGGCTGATGATGGTGTCCCTGTGTTGTAGCCTACAGATGGTTGGGCTGATGGTGGTGTCGCTGTGTTGTAGCCTACAGATGGTTGGGCTGATGGTGGTGTCGCTGTGTTGTAGCCTACAGATGGTTGGGCTGATGGTGGTGTCCCTGTGTTGTAGCCTACAGATGGTTGCCTGGGCTGATGGTGGTGTCGCTGTTTTGTAGCCTACAGATGGTTGGGCTGATGGTGGTGCCGCTGTGTTGTAGCCTACAGATGGTTGGGCTGGTGGTGGTGCCGCTGTGTTGTAGCCTACAGATGGTTGGGCTGATGGTGGTGCCGCTGTGTTGTAGCCTACAGATGGTTGGGCTGATGGTGGTGCCGCTGTGTTGTAGCCTACAGATGGTTGGGCTGGTGGTGGTGCCGCTGTGTTGTAGCCTACATATGGTTGGGCTGATGGTGGTGTCCCTGTGTTGTAGCCTACAGATGGTTGGGCTGATGGTGGTGCCGCTGTGTTGGAAAACAGATGAGTGGATCGGGCTAGCGATAGGCTGCAGATTATCTCCAGTTCTACAGGCATTCCAGGATGGAGGAAAGATGCTGAATGAAATGACATTTGAGATGAGTAAACCAAGAACGAACTCTACAAGCAGCTGTACACACCCGGATGGTAGGTTGATAGAGGTGTGTGGGTGAAAGTAATTAAATAAATACCATGGGTAGTATATATTAAGGTTATAAAATCTTGCGTCATGGTAACTTCGGTGTACATAATTTTTTGCGTACATATGTTACATTGTATATTGGGAAAACAAGGTAAGCTCATTGTAACTGGTTTTGTCTATTGGTATGAAAACTTTGATTGGATATCAATAATTTTAAATGCTTGCAATCATAAAATAAAAATATATATTTATTAGTTATTATTTATTTCTAAAGTGATATGAGCAATGTTTTTTCAATTTCGTTTGTAACATCCTGCCTATTGAACTAGTGATATGATCATGTTTACTGGTTGTGTATGTTAATAATATTCTGCCTGCTGGATGTCAATAATATTAAGTACTTGTATTCATAGAATAACAAACAGATTTATTAGTTATGATTTATTACTAAATAAAGTGATATGACCAGTATTCTTTCAATTACATTTGTATGTAACATACTGAACTAAAGTGATATGACCCACGTTCTTTGGTTGTGTTTGTGTAGCATCCTAGGTACTGAACTAAACCGAATCTAGCATTCAGCCTGGATTGGCCTACTGTACTAAGATGATATGCTCTTTGGCTGTGTTAGTTTGTAGCATCCAACCTACTGAACTGAAGTGATATGACCTATATTCTGTGGTTGTATTTATTCATAAAATCCTGCCTTCTGAGCTAAAGATATCTGACCCTGTGTTTGTGTCTGTCTGTAGCCGCCTGTCTGAGTTTCTCGCCCAGCCCAAGAGTGGTGCTTGTAAAAAGTGGATCGTCGTGGGGAAGTGGGCTACTCGTGTCCAGTGACCCGACCCTGGTGCTAACCTGCAGCCACGTTGTCCGCACAGCACGCAGTGGTGAGAGATGGACATGAGAGTTGTGGTAGTTGCAAGTTTCAGTCTGAATATGTCAGTAATTTAAGAATTTCTGTTGACCCACCAGTAAAGGCAAGTTCTTCTATAGCGCAGTATCCAGTCCTCAGGACCGTTCAAAGCGCTTTACACTTTACTTCCCTGACAGACCTGTTCAGACACCATCTCGGCTTCTCTGGGAAGCATCCAGCCATATGCTACAATTAATGCGCGAAGGCTGCTCGTACACATATCCACCACTGTCTATTGCCAGGTACTCATTTATTCAGCTGAGTGAACTGGAGCAATGTAGAGTGAAAAAACTTGCCCAAGGTTTTAACACCTCAGCCAGGATTCGAACCCGGGTTCTCATAATCGAGAGTCCAAAGCTCTACCCCTGAGCCACTGCGCTCAGAGTAGAGTTCAGAGTAGAGTTTTGGTGCACATGCTGACAGTTTCAGTCAGCAGAAACATCACAACGTTTCAGTTATGGTGTATGTTCAATACATGTGCCAGCTGAGTTTCAGGCAGACTGCACACTGGAAGAATAAAGTTTCAGTCAGTGCATCTGTCAGCATCATCAGAGTTTCAGTCAGTGATCATAGTTTATTGTAGTATAATTTAATTTACTTTGGAGCTTAATTGTCGAAGATGAGTACAACGTTTCGACCCGTCATCTACGGGCCTTGTTCACGTACTGTTGTCACGTGTGTTGCCTCATATTTTGGCGGGATAATTTGGTCGAAACGTCATACTCATCATCGACAATTAAGCTCCAAATAAACCATTCTTGGAGCCATGAACAATATATTCAATAGAGATCATAGTGTCAAGAGGACAGTTTATGTTGACAGTGCCGACGTTTCAGTCAGTGTATCACTGTATGTGTCAACATTGTAAGTTTCTGTCTGTGCACGGTGACAGTTACTGTCAGTGGGAGTGTCACTGTTTCAGTGAGAGTTAGGGTGGACAGTGGTGTGGATGAGTCGTGGTACACTGCTGATGTCATCTACAGAAATGAAAGGGAGCAGCCAGTATTTGATGTGGCTGTGATGTCACTGAGGGGTTACAACAAGAAACATCTACAGGAAATGGAAATAGCAAAATGTTGTGATGAAGGTAAAATCTGTTTTACATTTTAAAAGTAATGTGGAAGCTGTGTTTTAGCTGATGTCTTATTTTAGTTGACAATGAAAACTTTTATATATGTTTATTTTGTTAGGTCTCTGGTGGGTAGGAATGTAACTAACAAAACAGTTACACAGCAGAATACATTCAAGAAATTATCAAATATGTGGCTAGATGAAATACTACATTCAAAAACTCTGATTGGTATATGATTTCCTCTTATTCTAAAAGACAGAGGTTCAAATCCTTTTATGGTCATTTTTGAAGCATGATCTCTTTCAATATCTGGTTACAAACCGGCAGAGTAGAATTATACGAATAAATGTTGATGAAGATGTTAATGAATTTGAGAGCTAAATGAGCGAGTGGATTGTCTTTGCAACTGTTTTAATGCCATATTCATAATTATCAAAAAAAATTGTTTCCACAAATCTAAATTGCTTAGTAGACTTGTTATGATTAAATTTGTCTAACCTCATCACCTTCAGGAAACCAGTATTTTGATAAGTTATTGAAAGATTCTCCCTCCTGTTGTCACCAGGTGAGGACGTCGTGATGGAGGGACACCCAGTGTTTGACTCAGTCCACAAGATGAGGGCGTCAGTCACCAAGGGTGTTGTGTCCAATGTCATCACTGTTGGACGAACGCCCGTCATGATCCAGGTAAACACTACAGCTGCCAAAACAGTTACACCTCTTTGTTCCGTTCGTTCGTTCGTTCGTTCGTTCGTTCGTTCGGTCCGTCCGTCCGTCCGTCCGTCCATCCATCCATCCACTCATTCATTCCAATTAACCAGTTCATGGACGAACACCTGTCTGTCTGTGCTGCCAGACTGGCTTATTGATTTGCCTTATTTAAGATGTAGTTGGAGCAATTAGTAATTATGTTACATCTGATCCCATGTCTTAGTAATAGGGCTTTGCGAAATTCACATTCGTTGCTTTGTAGATCCATGAAACAAGTAGTATTGGACTATTCTGTTGGTGGCACTAGGGGTGTAGTTTGCCTTAGTCAAAACTGTAGATTGTAACAATGTAACTGATTTTCTTAAATCTGCGGGTTGATATAATTCTGAAGAGATATATTACAAATACATGAGTACAGTACTAATTTTTATATAACACGATGACCTAGGATAGGAGTGAGTGGATAAATAAAATGTCAGGTTGAATTTGTTATGGAACTCAACAGTATGTGATGTATTTTCTTCAGAGCAGTTGTGCAGTAAATGGTGGAGCCAGTGGTGGAGCAATGTTGTCTGCCTCTGGAGCAGTTCTGGGTCTGGTGTGCTGTAATGCCAGGTAAGTGTTTGTGGTAGACCCAAGTATGTACTGGGCCAAGTCATGATGTTGTGTGCCACAGCTGTGTCAGTAGTGACCAGTCAGTGTACTCTAATGCCAGGTCAGTGTCCAGTGTGACACCAAGGATGCCTGTGCCATGGCACCAAACAGTCCATGTAGTATTGTAACCAGGTATGCAGACATTGTAATGCCACGTAAATGTGTGTTACAGTGATGAATTATTCTCTAATGTAATGCCAAATACATTACATTTCCAATACTAAATTTTTTTTTTTACAATGTCAAATAAACTTATAAGGTATGTGGTGTGATTTTGAATCGTAATGTAATGCAATGCAATGCAATGCAATGCAATGCAATGCAATGCAATGCAATGCAATGCAATGCAATGCAATGCAATGCAATGCAATGCAATGCAATGCAATGCAATGCAATGCAATGCAATGCAATGCAATGCAATGCAATGCAATGCAATGCAATGCAATGCAATGCCAAGTAAATGATTTTACCAATCCCAAATAATTATGTTTACAATGTCAAATAAAAGCCTTACAAGTGACATGACTTCTGCTAGGTCCCTTCAACAGCAGCAGCAACTGAACTTGGTGTCACATGAAATTGTATTGTATTATTTTTCCCATGATGTATTATATTATCTTTCCCATAATATGTTGTACTATTACGTTTTCAATAATTTTATATATATTTTTAAAATTGACTCATGCTGTCGTAAATTGTTGAATCAATCAATTATTTCCCCAACTAGAGAGACGACCACTGGTGCCACCTATCCACACATCAACTTCAGCGTTCCTATGTCCTTGCTGTGGCCCGCGGTGAAGGCCTACACCCAGTCTGAAGGTGCGGGTTAAACTTTGTCATATACCAATTTTCATTGGGCTGAATTTCCCGATTTATGAAAAAAATCAGGTTCTTTGTAATATTCCACGTGTAGAAATATATGATCTGGTACCTTTACTTTTTTAAACCTCATTTGCTGTATTTGACCAGCACCTTTGATGCAAATGTATAATCACAGGATCATTATAATACAGTGTGTACATGTTGGATTAATTTTAAGGTTGCTTATCAATTTGATTTCCATGATTTGTACAAATAAATGAGACAAACTGTATTCGTGCTATTAAGTATGTATGCTTAAAAATATTCGAGAAGCAAAAATGTATCAAAATATGCGTTCTAATAACCAGATACCCATTTAATCACTATAGTTTGTTTGGTACAGGTGTACAATGTATGAATAAAAAGCTACCATGACTTTACAGTTTGATAATTTAGGTGGAATGTTTGATATTTCATCACTGAGGTTTGAATCCTATGTGACAAATGTTGAAATAAAATTATAATTTTGGAATCAACACACAATGTTGTCACAATGTTAGATCCTGTTAAGAACAAGTGGGATGTATGCTTATTATTAATGCTTAATAGGACGAGTACGGTCTTTGTTACCAGTTGCAATTACCGGGTAACTATTAATTCTAACTAATTCTAACAACACCAAACTTCTTGTGTTTCAGATGCCAGTGTCTTCAAATCATTTGAGATTGAGAACAAAGCTGTGAAGAGACTATGGATGTTGGAAGGACAAATCGAAACCTCGCATAATGGTAAAAGTTATAAAAAAAAATTATGGGGAAGAGGGGGCTAGAGGAGGAATAAAGAAGTCACCCTTAAAGATTCATTAACCTTTCAAGTTAAATTAAAGTGGCTGTTTTCAATGAAATATTTTACATATAGTTAACGTGACTCTTTTTTGTCCAAAAGATACGTGATAAGTAAATATTACCTGGGTAATCATATCATTAGTATTAACTACTCTGTAGCACTGCAATAAAATTAATATCATATTAATATTATGTTGCTACAATGATTCCAAAGGAACGACTCCTCCTTTCTAGGCTCGGCACACGTTGTGACAAGCAAGCTGTAGGGGCCACTGAGGCAGTCACATCTTTGTGAAATGAACTGTTGTGGCAACACAAACTGAGGGCACAAATCAGTCGTGAATGTTAATAAATATTTGTACTGTCTTGTAGACATTACTGTGGTCATTTGTACTGTGTGCATAGTCGCATGTTCCATATATAACATTATTACACATCTACGTTCCTGAAGTCTGAAAAGTATCAACGTCTTGAAAGGATGGTGTCTGTTTATCTACCCGCAAATAGCCGGCACAGTAATGTGTAACGGGAAGTCTACAGTCTTGAAAGTGGGAATGTTGAACATTAAAGATACTGTGGTTAACTCGGCCATATTTTCAGGGAAACTTGTCTTAAAACCGGATCTTTTCTTTATTAGTTGAACATATTGGAAACTTCCAAGTTGTGAACATTGTTGCAAGCTTAATAAAGTAAAGGAACAGTTTAGCAGGCTGTACAAACAGATAAAATTTCGACAATTGGTAGCGAATTCATACGGGTGTGCATGTGTATGTGCATACACATGCAAACCTATAAACACACACACAACACACACACACTATTCTCTTTGGTTTTCTGGCTGTATTCCTATATACTGCTCGTGTTAATGGAAATTGACACCAATATATGTCAACACAACTCAGAGAATGTTGCAAGCTATGTCTATCTGGAACAGCAATACAGTACCAACGACACACATGATTGAACAAATCAAACTGTTCTGCAGTGTTAATATTGTTTCCTCTAAAAAAAGACTTGGTTGATTCTTGATTAGCTAGTGTCATTTTACCCAACAAGGGTCTGTGTTCTGACTACTTATGAAGAGAGGAAGGAGAGCCCTTAGAGCAAGCATCTACACAATTAAGTAAGAAACCATTTATTTGCAAGTATATACATCAGTGTACACAACCACTTGGTGCAGAGTGCAGAACAGGTCCAGCAGACATCTACGTGCATCGTCAACAACTCGTACAATTTCTACATTCTGCGAGTATAAACCAATGCCCACTGAACAAAACCAGTTGCTCTTTCAAATATACATAATTATATATAAAACGGGATGCACTGTAAATATCAGGCGGTCTTTCAACATCAAAACTTCACAATAAATGGTCACCACAGACGACATCTACAATAATGGAACAGTGAAGACAGTCAAGTACACACTTAATCAAATTTAGCCATATAAAAACGACTCATCCATAATAAACAAATATGCAGTTATGTATATTTATAACCAGCTCTTCTGAAATATTTCTCAATTTAATTTTCACGCTTTTTCGTTGACCTCATGAACCCTCCAGAAAGATTTTTTAGCAGACACAACACAATTGTTTTATAAGTATAACGTTAGAAAAACATCATGGCAATAATGCATTGGAATGACAACTACAATGCTACAATCCAATATGTGCAGTCTAGTTAATTTGATGACATTTTAGTCAGATCTTCTCCCATCACATCTTACCACACACACCTTCAAACAGAGTATTTACTACTTAGTGTAAAATCTTTTATTTTAAATATAAAACGATGAACTTACGGATTCAAGTAACACCGACAAGAACAAGGCATATGATAAATTACTGGCACATGGACTCACTCAAAAACAGAGGTGTGGATTATTGTGCTGTGGGAAGAAGAGGTCCTGTAAAAGGTCATCATGAATTGTAAGAGGGGATAACATCCCTGTGGCACCATCCTTCCATTATTTAGCCTCCAGTCGGACCTTCTCCAGGAAGATATTCTCCTTATTTCACGTTGTGCATCTGTAAGATTGGTGTAAGATTCAGCACTTGCACTTCATCACTTACTGGACAACCAGGTACAATTCCTGTTCAGTACTCGTACGTCATGACAGATACAACACTACTTCCTGGAGAATATGAATACCAGTGCTTTTCAGCTGGCACATGGCACAAACCATAGTCTAACAGAAGTGCGTTTACCATTGGTTCAAACCATTCAAATTTGTAATTTTTATAATAAAAATTGTCCGGCATCAATTTGCACACACTAGATGGAACATCTGCAGCAAATTATTTTATCCATGACAAGGTCATAACCACACATACTAGTAATACTTAAATGTATGTTGAGATTGAATTATGCGGTCGTTCCTTGTTGAGTACATACAGAGTTTTGTCAAATCTCCATGTTCAAGTGTACGAGTACTTTGACAGAACTGGACATTATTGACATAGCTACACTGCTAATGCAGATTCACATCAAAATGTTCCTGCTTCACATAGATGAAGTAATTCCTTAAAGTGAACAGTTCAACTGGCTGGTGTTCACAGCACGTGTAAAGTGTGAGTACAAACGTTACAGAAAAGTCAGTGTTGTTCAAGGCAATCAATACAAAGCTATCTAATCAGCTGCGTGTGATCAAGTGCACTGTGGGGCACACAGGTTGCTGGATGCCATTAAGTGCTGCTGCCACAAAATCATCGTTACATATCACAACAACATCTATGTACAAAGTCACCTTTGCAGGGTCATATGGCACATCAAGACTAAAATATAAATGTTCATTCTCACTCATGGCATGTCATGCAATTGTTTTTCCATTCATACTGACAATTCAAGATCTTAAAACAAAACCGGGTGCTGCCAAAAGCACACTCACAAGCTCTTACAGGTAGAGAAATAATTCAGCATCGCCTCAGATGCAGTGCACATACATTAACATTGCTTATATACAGAAATTCAACGTGGGCTTATCTACATATTCAGCCAAACAATTCCATAAATCGTCAGAGTACATGGAATTCATTGCAACCACTCATTGCAACTGTTTTGGTGATATCACTGAATTAACACACGTGAACTTATCATTCACACCATAGCGATGCCAAATGACAAGATCATGATCCACCCTATGATCCTCCATTTGTGACACTCTAATGATCCCCAATGACACCGACTGTGGCTGAGACAGCAAATGAATGGGTCACTGATATGGCACACTTTAACTCTGAAAATGCTGTTTGATAGGAACAGAATGTTTATTTACTATCACCCACTTTACAACCAGGAGGCCGGCATAGCAGCAACACAACTCACAGTAGAGTGGCATAGCAGCCGAGAAGGAAAGGTAATACATTTGAGGCTGATTCTGACAAATAAAACAATTGGAAGCTAATGCGTCTGCTATGGAGAGAACAGTTCTACGTCAGGGGACCATTTCACTAAGAAAAGAGCTCTTAAGAAAAATTAATCCTTAAATAAAATCTGCTGTTAGATTAGTTTTTTCCAAACAAAATTTTCCATTACCATATTACCGAGGACAGTAAAGTAAAGGCGCAATATTATATAGCGCAATATCCAGTCCTCAGGACCGCTCAAAGCGTCTTACACTTTACTTCCCTGACAGACCTGTTCACTCAGACACCATCTCGGCTTCTCTGGGAAGCATCCAGCCATACGCTACAATTAATGCGCGAAGGCTGCTCGTACACATATCCACCACCGTCTATAGCCGGGTACTCATTTATTCAGCCGAGTGAACTGGAGCAATGTAGAGTGAAAAAACTTGCCCAAGGTTTTAACGCCGAAGCCAGGATTCGAACCCGGATTCTCGTAGTCGAGAGTCCGAAGTTCTACCCCTGAGCCACTGCGCTCCATGACATGCCATTGACAACGTCCTGCTGGCCTGTCATGGCGTTGACAGCTTTCAAGATCACTATTAAGGATAAAAACTGATTTTATAGTGCACAATTGGGTTTAAGAGCTCTTAACAAGAAATGTTGACATAGTCCCCAGTTATGATGCTGCCAATATGTAAATCATTTGCCAATAAACAAATCCTGAATGTATCAGAAAGTTGTTTACAGTTCACCGAGACAGCGTGTGGAACTCATCTCAACACTGTCGCTGGGTCCTCCTGGTAGGCGATGACACTTGAAAACAGTAACTAACGTTAGCGGTGCAGCAATATGTCCATAGAAATGTGTTGCCTCCATCATAGATAACCACCCACTGATGCGAGTGGCTACTATGAGAGGCAAACTGTACAAGTCTATTTTTGTTTGAAATATATATATACATACATACATACACAAACTGGCAAAGTTAGTCCATGGTTCACATATACTGTATTCATTCTATTAAGCGTACAAGTCCTATTAAGTGTACACCCCTTTTTGTAGCTGTGAAAATGGCCTCCTTGGCTAGTTGTAATGTGACGAATTGTGTCTTCCATCTGTGATTAATTTATAAGTTAATATATAGAACTGTCACAATAGATTCAATGCTCAATGAAGACAACATGTATAGTATCATGCAGTCTTTGCTCTGTTCTTGTGTCCTTTTGTTCATACGTAGATTAAAAAAATCCACTTGTCTCTCCCAGTCACTTCTGTCTGTCTTGACTCTTGAGACGACTGACATGTACACACCTGACCTGTCGACTGTGTACACCACACAACACACAGAACTCTTTCTCCTGTGCACTATTACACACAGTGTTCGACTCTCGTGGCGACACCTCAAACAGTTTATCAAAATATATACAGTGCAGAACAACACGCAGGCACAAACATCAGACGCCATGTTTTGACCATCTGGTGAATGGAAATGAGTGATGGGATGTGTGTCGCCATCTTGTGGGAGAAAGTAAAATCACTTTGGAGCGAAAAACAAGTGCAGTTATTAGAATGCAAATTCTGACATATTTTGTGGTGTCCCAAAGATATGTCAACCATACTGGACTTTGAATAGAATGAATATGGCATGTCAAATGTGATTGCAAAAGTAAAATCGAGGCAAAGACACTAGTCACACTGGAAGAACTGTGCATACCCACTGGCAAGATCTAACAAACTAACGATCTAAGAAATGGTCTGTGCAGCGATGTCACTAACACTAGTTCGCTTGCCGCACGATCATTCACTGGTGCGGCAGAGACGCGGTTTTGTACACGATGGGATTCCTGGTGCTGCCATTGAGAGACTTCGCCTGGCGCGACTTCACGAACTGGTTGACAACCGACTCGGGCTTCATGAGACGGAAGAAGAGGTTCTTGAACTCGTCGGGCCACCGGTAGATGGCTGGCACGTGCTGCATCCACGCAGGCAACTTGGCGTAGGAGATGCCGGGGAAGAGAAGTGGCACGACCCGGTGGTACTGGCCACGGCCACACTCTTTCTTCATCATACGGTAGATCTGGGCGGTGCTCAGACTCTGTGGACTGGAGGGTGACTTGTCGATATCGTCCAGGTACTTCTGGGAGATGCACACCAGGACGAAGTCAGCCTGGAGGTGGAAACAAACAGAATGTTGTCAACAACTGCTGTGTTCCAGTCAATCACTGGGTCAGTTCCGGTTTACTTTCCTCCTTTGTCAAATACAATTCCATTTTGCAAAAATAAATTCCAAATGCAAATTCCAATAAAAAACTAAGAAAATTCAATTACAATTCATTTTGACAGTTTTATTTGTAATAAAAATAATTTTCAATTGCAAGTGATCAATTCCAATAAAACACTAAGGAAAGTCAATTACAATTCATTTTGACAGTTTTATTTGTAATAAAAATAATTTTCAATTGCAAGAGATCAATTCCAATAAAAAAACTAAGGAAAGTAAATTACAATTCATTAAAAACTGTTGTTGTATAGTGTGAGCAGTCCATCAACATTTGTCATTTGCCGTCCAAACACCCAACAAAACCTTTTGTTGTAACTTGTATAGTGTATGCCGGTACCGAGCTTAAGAAAACCCAGGTTTGAATGTTGTGCTGCTGAGTCGAACCCGGGCAAATTTGTTCACTTAACATTGCTCCAGTTCAGTCAGCTGTATGACTGAGTATCTGGCTGTAAAAAAAGTGGTGGATATCGGTGTACAAGTAGTATTCGTGCACATCCATGGCTGGATGCTTGCCAGAGACGTCAACATGGAGTCTGATTGAAAATGTCTGCAGGGAGTCAAGTGTGAAGTGCTTTGAGGAATCCTACTGCGCTATTACTTTTTATTGTGTCCAAAAACGTGACCTATGATTGGCTACGAATACCTAAAATGTGACATGCAAACAACTACAACTAAAAAACTGTTTACAAGATGAACGTACGCTGCTGAACTTCTCGTTGACCCAGAGATGCTTCTCGCCGGCGTCAAAGTGTTCCGCTGTCTCGTCAAGACTACAGGGGAAGTGGTTGTCTTTGAGACACTTGCACAGACTCAGCACCATCTGCATATGTTTGTGAGTCTCGAACGAGTACGTCACAAATACACGCGCAAAGGTCGTCGCTGCAACAACACACAACGTAGGATTACGTCTAGGTACAGACTTACAGTAAAGCCCAGATAAAATATAAACATAGTAATTTCAATTAATGATGCACTACCTAACAGATCTGTATCCGTCGATTGCTGAAGTGAAAGAATTCAAATTTACTTTGTGGTCATGTTTATGCATACCAATTACCATATTTGTCCTATTAAGTACACGCTTAAAGGGGCACTGTATGGGATTGAACCTTCCACTCATAACGACAAAATTTGGCCAACCCGCGAGGAGGCAGCACCGTCAGTACCTAAAAATATCTTGTCGACGTTTGAATCAAAAACGGACATGGCCTCTCTTTTCCAATCTATTACAGATGTTTCCACAACTGCACTGTTCAGGATCACTTTTAAAAGCAACGAGTTAAAAAATAGCAACAACAGTTATCACGCGGCACGCTTGTCTTGTCAGTTGTCGCAGTTTTGTCCACCGCTCGGCTGCGCAACATCGTCAACGTTAACAAGATATTTTTAGGTACTGACGGTGCTGCCTCTTGCGGGTCGGCCAAATTTTGCCGTTACGAGTGGAAGGTTCAATCCCATACAGTGCCCCTTTAATAGAAATATTCTTAATTAAACATGGTTCTTTAACAACAGACCAGTGGTGCCACCTAGTGCCAGTGGTGTAGTTTACTGTTTCCACCAGAATCATCCACCAGGTGGCAACACCTGATGTTTCTGTTGTACATACACCAACCAGTGACACCAACATGGCACTACTCATGACTACTGACATCACATGAAATTCAAGCGGGGATGGCAAATGGCAACATAAAATGTCTAGGCATTATTTACTCATCCAGGTGTGTGTGATTATGTGGTCAAGGGGTATGCAGGTGGAACTTTCTGACATTGTCACTCAGTGACTGGTTCAGTGGTTGACAGGGAAGTAATTACAATAAACGCTGGGTCTGATGTGATACTTTTTTGTCATAGATGGATATCAGACACTGCTGAAAATGGGGGTGTATGCTAATTAGACCATGTACACTTAATAGAACGAACATGGTATTTCTGACAGTCAATATTGTTACCCGTCTGTAAGAAATGTACAAAAATACCACAGAACTTACATGCAACTAGTTCACATAAGTAACAACAAATTCACAAATTTACTGCAATGAAGTTCCAGGTAGTAGCACAGACAATGATGTTTGTAAACCTCCATGATGAAGCTGAATCGATTAATTTGCTCAGTCTGGTATGTAACTAATTAATCTGGACTATCTTGTGCATTAGCTAATATAATTATAATACAATAATTATAAAGTATGTTAAAGAACAATAGCAAATTGTTTATGATGTCAAACGAATAATTGTGATTTAACTGACCAAGTAATTGTTTTAGAATTACGTGAAGTAAACAGACTAAATAACATGTTTATAATTACATTAAATTTACTGACAAAAATGTGAGTATGACTGTTTTGTACTAAATTTATTTTAATAAAAGAAAAAATTTGTAAATATATTTCCAAGACCACCAGGCAAGAAAGAAAATAAACAATTCATTCTTTGAAGATCAACACAAAGAAAACAGGGGCCCACTGAGAGCTGGACAGACAACTACAAGGCTTGACCAGGCCTGGCATGACAATGACAACATGTATGTGACATAACATTAACAGACACTGTGTGAGGCAATGCACACAGGCGTGGTGATTCAGACCTTCCCAGAATACACGGAATGAATGTAGGCCATGGGAGATAGACCCAGAAACGTGACGCTACTTCATCAACTCAAGGAAGTGCCCTTGCTACATACATTGGCAGCGCCTCCACGGCTCCACCTACACCAGGACGAAATATGTATTCTCCCACTCTGAGTCTGAGTCCCAGTCTCCCAGACACCATAAAAACATGTTTTCACCAGTCCACACTTGCAACAAATCCGGTTATCTGGTTTCAAGCCCAGTACAAAGTCTCAGGCTGCCGGCTGTAATGAAGTGCACAGAAATTAGAGATGAGTGGAAGCATAGCTTTATGCAGAGACCCGACCACCCGTCATTTGGACAGGTAAAACTAGCTGTGGATGGTAGAAACATGGATGGACAGGTCGTGGATAGGTGCCAACAAATCAGATGTTGTCAATTTGTCAATCATGCCTGAAAAATTAGTGTAAATGGTGTCACATGTGTTTGTAGATCATTTCAGGTCATAAAATACATTTCAAGTTTCTAAACTGACTCGTATGAGTGTATCATAACAGATATGTGCACAAAAAATGTGAGACTGGCAACAATTTGATCCTGTATAAAGCCCTGCGTGGAAGACTTGGCGCCTCTAAGTTGTCTGGCAAATACATCCTCCAAAATAAACCAATACGTTCCACCTGCTGTATTTTGAAATGATAGTTGGCGTAACATCATTTTATATGACTCTCCTGTGAAATAACCATACTTGTTACAGGTGGTGAATGTCTATGTGGAATGTGGAATATAACAACATTGACTGTTTCCATTGTTTTACAGTATTTACAACGACAGCAAATAACCTGACTTCAACCTGTCATTTGAATATGAATCTTAATTAAAGGGGAGCTGAAACGCTTCAAGTATTGCCACAACATAAGAACATACCATTTAGAGGACATGAGACCATGATTTGTTGAGCACAGAGTCACGGCATATTTTTAAAAATAATTGTTCATACTTGCATATCATTGGCCACTGGATGGCACCATATGTTCCTCAAGCTGCATTTGGTTTCACTTCCCCATAGTTCCTATCTACTCTATGTAAATTTCTGATTTTTCCCCGATTTACTTCATCAATTAACATTCCTGTGCTAAAACAAGAATACAGTGTCATGTTATATAAGGTAGGTGTTATATAGACCAACAAATCATTTGTATGCATTTGATATTTAAAAGTAACAAATTACAATGACTTACCACCAATGAAATAATTTCAAATGCCTTACTATTCATGAAGTAATGACTCGCAAATTCGTATGCGCTCCGTCAGTGAAACAGACTTTATTTCCTACCAAACTCAAATAAACAATTAGGTGGCTGACTCATTTGTGGCTGCACATGGTCATAGTTGCAGTTTCCATGACCCCTGGAATTATTTATGAAAGTTGATAACTGAAGAATAAATAAAAAAAGTTTTCAAAAAAACCAACAGTTTCACCATTAAGCAACGTTTTTTATGTTAATAAATTCTTATATTTCCACCTTCAGTGGGTAACAAAACAATTTCAGTATCAATGAATTGTATCCTTAAGCAGGATAACATTTGATCAGTCACACATATTTTGGTGGACACATTGATCTGATAACTCATATATAAAGAAGCCAGTTGAAATTTATTTTTATGACCTGAATTAAACTACAAACACACATGTATGAAACACCCATTTACACTCATTTAAAGGCATAACTGACAGTATTTGAGTTTTCAAATCCTTGTAAACCCATCCACTGATATTTCTACCTGTTCACAACAGGTTTATCCGCCCAAATGACGGTTGGACGGGTGTCTGCATAAAGGCATGAGTAGAGTGTATTTTTGGTATCATAAGTCACGACAGTTGATTGAGACCATAGAGACACTGCAGTGGACAAAATAGCCTTCCTCAGACCTGCTTCATGAATATTCATAAGAACAAAATTCAGAATGTGTGACAGGGCCTAGATTAGGGTCACTGACACAGACCCGAGGCTACCACATTCCAACCGTCAATACACAAATGTATCTGTTCAACACTGCCAGAGTGCCAAACAATTGACAAACCCACCGGGACAGTTAAAATGACTCATAGCTAAACTATTCAAGGCCACGTTGCTTTGTCAAGCTTCAATGCACAACCAGGCTTCCTCACAATGCCCAAATAATATCTGGCCTTTGACCATTACTAAAGCATGACATATGCATTTCCCAGAATTAGAGGATATTCTCAGGTTGTCTGTTAACTAGCGGAAAGTCTTAGCTGTCACACCGGGATTCAGTAACACACACAAACAGAACAGTCGCATGACCGAAATGGTCACCTTCTGTCAGACATGGGGCCAAATACATCGAAATGTATTTAAATACAAATACTCTTGACGGATTCAAATACAAATACTTTTAAATACAAATGTATTTAAAAACAAACACATTGGAAACTATTTCAAGTACTTTTTCAAATACTTTTTAAATATGATGACAGGCAGACCAGTGCTATGGAGTATTGTTATTGGTAACTACATCACAGTGACAACTAACTCAAAAACCTATATCCACAGAGGTAACAGTCAAAATATGTTGTTTGCTATGTTATGCCAGAAGTCCATAATAAAATGTCTATGTTGCCCTAAGAAGAGACACTGCAAATGACTGCTAGGATCTTGCCCAACTTCAAAGTCAGCCAGGAAACCAGAATAGCCTGATACCAGCTTGATGCCTGACTAAAAAACAAAGGGGATATTGATAATTGACCTATGGTCACTGTCAGGTGCTAATCCATCCTCTGGCTCTGAACAAACTAAAGTTGTGATCACTGCCAGGGCCATGGGAACACATGCTGTCTTCATCAGTAATTAGCGCTGTTGGGTGAGGTTGAAGTGAAGGTAGTACGTTTGACAGGCATTACATGTGGTCTTGAAACAGAAATGTTGATACTGACAATGTATTTGAAAAAGTATTTGAAAGTATTTTAAAAAGTCAAATACTTTAGGAAAGAACTTAAATACAAATACTTTTAATTACTAAACATCAAATACAAATACTTAAAAAGTATTTAAATACTTTAAAATACAAATGAATTTGACCCCATGTCTGGTATATTTATATATATATATATACATATATATATATATATATATATATATATATATATATATATATATATATGTATATATAGTGACTCTCGCACTCTTTTCTGTGCCATGTGCCCAAATGTCGCATACCACAACAGCTTGTGTATCTGACAAGATTGCAGTTATTTGATCATTTTGCCAGTAAGGGAGTAGTATACATGTCCACTAGAGTCCGAACCTTCCAATCCTTACGGGTTAGCCATGAATCTCAAGCATAGGTTAATCTAGGCTAGCGCTGTGCCTAAAATCTGTTTAGCCATTTTGGCTAAAGGTCAGAATTTATTTAGCCAAATGAGATTCTCTTTAGCCATTTTTTTTAGATCAATTAAATTACCCGGTTTAAAATTGCAAAACAAGACATAATATAATAAAAAATTCTATACAATATCCACAAGGAAAAAAATTCCTATTTTAATTAACTAAAGATTTATATATTTAGCTACACATATATAACGCAAACAAACATCCAGTATAATTTAACAGAAACAGTTTAACAATAAAATGAAACCTGAACAACTGTTGGGAATTTTGCAAAATATAAAGAAACAGCACCTAACACATACTATTAATGTAATAAAATTTACATTACAGGTGTGTATAACATAAATTGGAAGATACACTTTTATAACAAGGTAAAATAATTAAGAACCACCTACTCTACTCTTGCTGCCCCGCAGTGATTCAAACAGTGTATTGATAATAATTATTACCTATCTTAAAACTTCATTTGACTGCTCAGTAATTGAATACAGTAATTCACCAAATTAGTTAACTGTGGCTGACTGTAATCCTGGCCTGGGTGATGCAGGCTATATTTAATAAAACACGTTTTTGACATGCATCTTTCTATCTGTAATGTTTCTGGTGGTGAAACTTGTCAAACATACATGAATTACAATCTATATTGGCATTTTATTGAATAGTTACCAGATGACACATTGATTAATCATTGACAATGCCATGTGACTGTGCCGGCAATACTGAGCGATAATATGGAACCTGTCGGGTACAGCGTTGTACTTGCCTCAAACTTGTAATTAGTGCCATCAGGCAGTTCCCCATTGTCTAGTAAACACAGTTCTTGATTGATTTAAGCTCCCCTATTGTCTGTGAGCATGGCTAAGTGGAGGGATTAGCGACCTATTGTTTACCCAGCGGGTCACGTTACGCCGACTGGTTATTTGGGTCAGTTGAATGTGCAATCGTTTAGGCAACTTTAACAGAGGCCAGAGCTGGGTGTTGAATAATGCAGTCATGTATTGCTGATAACATCAATAATAATGACAGATATAACGTTTCGCCAATTTGGCGAAGAGGTTTAATTTATTTTCGCCAAATAGAAAACCGTTTCGCCTATGGCGCAAATGGCGATCGACAGCGCTAGCCTAGGGTTTTAAGATTTGACAGATTCACGGGCATGTGCACAAATGGATTTCCAGTCTGTTCACCCATGCAATTTATAACCCTATATTTACAAATGAGTTTTGTTTATTGAGCAGCCCAAGTATATGTATGTATGCATGCATGCATGCATGCATGCATGTATGTATGTACCAGGTATGCTAAATCATTAAATTTTTGTTGCGGTATAAATCGCACGTTTTTGTTTTCGCAATAATATTACATGACTGAAATAAATAACCTTAAATGCAGAAAGTTACCGTTAATTATCATATGCAAAATCACACAATTTTAAGGAATGGATTTTGGGCACATGAAATCATTTCGCACACTCCAAAAGGCATCTTATATGCCTGAAACATACTGCCTGACAACTGTGTAAACGCAAGAAACTCGTATAATAAAAACATTTAACAAAAAGTGTTCCGTGCATAGAATGGACATGACAGCTGGACTGAGGTTGTAAGGAAACCTGCAGAATTTTCAGTGTATGTTTGCCAGTTTCTTGACAACAAATCTTATACATACAGATGTGCTGGTTGAGATGTAAACTACATAAAATTCTACATACACATTTAGAAAAGGGACAATGATAGAGTCTGTGATAACAGAAAATGATAACCTCAAAAACAATTTCAAAAAATCTGATATAAAATGCAAGTGAACATGAGAGTCTATCGGGAAAAAATTATGAGACATATCGTTAAAAGAATGTTTGCTATCGTTACACTTACCTTGGTGAAACGGCACAGTAAGCATTCTGGCATCCGCTGAGGGCCAAGGCGTCAATGCATTGTTTGGTGACCTCAGATGCGTGTGCTGTTCAGCTTTGCATCGTGGGTAGGTCAGAGATCGTTCCGGACTAACCGCACGGTAACACTGTAGGTGATGCCCTTGCCTGTGAATTCGTTCATGTTCATGAGGCAGACTGCTACTTTCTCGCTTTGGAATACACATGCCATTGCGACAGTAGTTCAATGAATGCGAACCATTGTGACGATCTCTGTTTTGATTGGAGAGTTGATGAGAACAGCGCGAACATTGCTCCGACTCTAGACTTTTATATGACCGACTTGATGGTCCCGTCAATGAAATACACTTTTGACACAACCGGCTTTCCCGTGACGCGGCACTGTGCACTCCGTCATAGTTGTGATCCAGGGTGACATTTGCTCCGACATTTGCTCCGACATCGCCATCTATTGATGACGTGAAGGTATCTGCGACGTCCATAGGCTCCGAACATCTACGATCCTGTCAGGAAAGTAAGTTCAACATTCCGGTAGGTAACAGACACAGCAGAAGCTGAGTGGGTAAAAGAATTAATAGAATCATAGAAACCATTTCAGGTGTTAACAGACCTGGGTGTTACTGATATTGCAGGAGAAGATATGGCGTCTGTCTGTGTTGTTACATCTTCATGCAGAATAAAGACAAAACTATAGAAGATATCCCCAAAGGCCACTGTTTGATATTGCTACATTCTCAACAGGATATAACATAGGTTACATTACAAAAAGGTGATGTTTTCTGGTAAAACCATTCAAAACACGTCAATAAATTTGTTTACTTTTATGCCGAAGTTACGGTAGAAAAATGGGTTTTAAAACTTAACCATGACCATGGGTTAATAACACGAGAATTGAGGGTCAATTCCAGAATTGTACTGTCACTACTCACTACTGTGACCCTGTGTGTGCCATACTTGGCTGTCACCCACCTTGATGTGTGTAGGAGGCAAGTGGTTGCAGTGAGAGTCAGGCACAGCCTGTCGACTTGACGTCTTGTACGAGTCTTCAATCTCTGTGGGAAAAGGAATTACTTTGATACAGGGCCTCAGCATGTCTGACATTTAACCACCACTACTGAGAAGGTGGAGAAGGAGAAATGTTTTGTCGCTGGGCACATTTAAATATGGAATTTCTGCGTAAATAAGTTTTAAAAATATAAATGGAGGAATGTATAGCAACAAATTTTGGTTTGCATTGTGACTAGTGTGCTGATTTATTTAAGTTAATTGTATGTTATTGCCTGTGCAGTATCAAATTCATGACTGTTAAACTTGCACTGTGCAGTTGACAATCAGTTTACTGAGGATACTTGGCACAGAGCCAAAATTAACTGATCTCCAAATACATCAACAGTTAAAGACTCGCAGAAGTTTTGCTATAACCAGTGCAAGTAATTTGTGAACAGAGACATACGATCACACTAATAGTGCACTTACATTTTTTATATTCTTAAAGTCTTCATTATCAGTCAAATCAGAGGTTTTGTGATCAAAGTCAGGTCCATCATGAATCATAATTAGGGATGGGACGATATATATTTTTAATTTTCGGTTCAATTTTCGATATTTGACCCACGGTTCGATATATTCACGATACTTTTCACAACCACGCCACCTATCACACAACATTTTTAATGAACAATTTTAAGTGCAGTACAGTGGAACCCCTTATTTAAGACGCCCCCCCCCCAGATCAGAGTGGGGCGGTCTTAAAAGAGGGCGGGTCTCTCGTGAGGGGTTTGCAACATTCAACACTAGGGGGCGCTTACAACGACTAACATCAACACTAGGGAGCGCTTACAACCACTAAGTAGTAAAATACCCAAAATAAAAAGGAGAAAATAATAAATGAGACAACATAAAAAATAAAAATATTTATTCTGTTTATTTTATGTGTGACACGTTTCAGTATAAGTTTACTTTTTAATGTTTTTTTTTTTAAATAATATCTGATAAAGAGTATCCTCATTTTGAATTTTTTTAAAAATAATATTTGATATAAATACTATTCTCAGTTAATTTATTTCAAATTCGGTCTGAGGGGCTAAAACGTGCTGCCACCTCACGGCATCTGGGTAATCGCACCGCGGTCGCCATTTTGTTTTTCTTTCCAGTGCCGCAAAACGATCTTTTACTTTCTGATCTTATCATGAAAACGACCTCCTACAGCCGCGAAACTTCCTCTCTAATAACTCATATTACATATATGCACGCTAGGTCATAAAATTAAATCATTTAAATTGCTGTGACGAATAATATTTACAAAACAAAATCTTGCTAAACTAAAGTCGACATCGCCGGCGACTGTTACGCGAAGGCTGTAGGCGTAGAATACCGTGGCGTTACGTCGATGTTTTATCGCGGTGTCGCTAAATCTGGATTCCGGTTTTATCCTAAACTAACCTAATACTTAGCCTAAGTTTATAGACTTTAATCGTACACAAGTTTCTCAGTGGTGGCCATGTTCGCCATGTACGGAAACACCGATTAGATGATGAGCCATTTTTAAAAATCGAAAAAAAAACGTGGTATGCAAACTGACGACGGTGCACCGAACTGTGAGCCTTAAAACCGCGGATACCGTGAACCACGATTAATCGTCCCACCCCTAATCATAATTATAACACCCTTTTGGAAAATATTTCAATGTACACTTCAAAACTACTAACCCCCACTGTTGAAACTAAATAATACACAAGGTTGATGTATAACGCACCATTCAGGTGATTCGTGAGCACTCTGAGAGCGTCTAGACGACCTATTGTCTCTAGTGCTTCCATCACGACACCAACAGTCGTGTCCGTACTGCTTGCCTTCCTACAGAAGTCTTGAAGCATCATCAGCGTGTCACTGCCCCGGGTCACCATCATCCTCCGACTTGGAATCCACTGAAATGTGTCAAGATATGGCAATGTGATATCACCATGAACCGCGGAATAAAAAATATACAGGAAAAGCAGTCTCAAGCTTTTGTTAACTGACTGTTGTTATGTTGCCTTGGAAGGAATTAATTATTAATGACTAGTGCAGATAGCTATTAACATAAATTAAATGATAATTCAGAACGAAAGTGAAAGCTTGTACGTTTTACAAATATTAATTTTGTTTGGTACACACAGCACTGCTGGTCTGTTTGCCAGCTACTACTAAAATGTCAACGTATTATCAACAATACTAGTAATTGTCAATATTTAAATTGACTACCTGAGGTACTGTCTATTGATAGCACTCCATTATTAATTTGACCATCATGATGTATAGACAGTTCATCTAACAAATTTATAAAACAGCTTGAAAAAAAAAGAATAAAGTGAGTGACATGAAGTAATGTCTTATTAGTTGTAGGGCATAATCATAAGGGACATAAACACCTACATTTATTTGCTTAGCTGTGAAACCGAGCGTTTCAGCCAGACTGTGCCAGTCGTTCCTGCCACTGGGATCCAACAGAATGGCAAGTTCCACTCGGATGGTGTCGTTTACGTGTTCAAAAGGAATGTTCAACACTTTCTTGTCGTTCTCACCCCCGCCTTTGGGTGAATCTTCACCCGCTCCCTGCTTCCCCTCCATTGGGGTAACTCTAGCTACGCACGCACAACAGGCAAATCTGAAAATTCAAATTAGAATAGCTTGTTTGTATGGTATCAAATCAAGTTTATGATAACACCACCTTTCTATATGAAATAGATTATGGGGTGTTTAGCCATTATATACATTAATAATACAGTACACAAGTGAGTGAAATGACTATAGAATCACTTTACGGTTGCCTTAGTAATACAGATAGCCAACAATTAAGATCTCTTTGACAGTCACAAATAAGTTTTTGGGAATACACATAAACTTGCTGAATGTACTTGTTCTATGGTGTGACACATTTATCAGGATGAATGCATTTCTTGCATGCCAACACATTTTTATTATGAATGAAATCACAATATGTGTCGTTGGCATATTAAAATACTGATTACACCAGCTATGCTGATGTCATTATTAGCTATCCACAGTTAACTTAAGAGACAAGGCTGGTGCTATCCACTTGTCATTCAGTGTTCAAAAGAAAACAGTGAATCAGAATAATTTTATCTTAACTGGGTTGTTTTTCCTGATTTGGTCTCAGAATGGCCAATCAAATCCTGTAAGTATTTAAAAAGTTACAAAACTAGCAACAGAGTTATAGACAACTGTGTGTTCATTGCATCACTACATTTGCCATGAGTGTCTTTCTTTTACCAGAATTTATCTGTGTGGTTACTGGATATATGCTTTTGAGAGGTATGTCAGCAAGGAAATCATGGAGGAATATATTTGCTCCAGAGCGCAAAAGTTTCTTCTGACTGCTAAGTGTGATCTGTTTTTGAAAATCTTGCTTTTGTCACCTCACTGGTTAACTACATTGTCAAGTGGTAGAAGAAAACTATCAGGGAATCTTTGATCTATATTATTTCGACGAGTTTAACTTTAAAGGTTTGAATCACAATTATCTTGTTCTCTCCTAAAATGTTGGTAGTCTACCAGCCCTTATCTGTACTCATAGCTCTGACATCACAGACTTGTTATGAGCTTTCTAATCTGTCTCTGCATTTGTTCCAGTTTAGTTGTCCCCTCTTAAGGGTAACAATCTTGTTGCCTTGTATGTATTCTATGAAATATTCCATTTCTAGGTATGGTCTTACTAGAATAGAGATTTTGGTAATCTTATACTTAACTGGCCTAAATTATTATGGCCTTTTAAAACCGTTTGTTTCATCTTATATCGATGTGTATGTGTTCGCAATGTGATTCTACATCACTTCCGGTACAAAGAAGTCAGATTAAACTATTTTAATTTGTGTTTTAGAACAATTTAAACACGCCGAGTCGAAGTAAACAACGCGATGTCACCACCGCAAATATGACGCCAGCTGTAGGAGCCTCCCCAGCACCAGAACCGCGGAGGCGATTTCTTTCAACTCGTCATGTTTAAATTGTTCTAAAACACAAATTAAAATAGTTTAATCTCACTTCTTTGTACCAGAAGTGATGTAGAATCAAATTGCGAATAAATACACATCGATTTAAGGTGAAAAAACGGCTTTAAAAGGCCGTAATAATTTAGGCAAGTTAAGTATAAGATTACCAAGATTTCTCCACAGGCACAATGTTTTAGTAAAAGTTTTTGTTATGATAGGCTTTCTTTCAGGTTTAGAACATTTTATGATTTTTTATGACATCTTTTAATTCTTTAAGACATCTTTTCTTGCATGACAAACACTTAGAACTAGGTCATCGATGTCTGAAATGACATCATCATGGTCATGGACATCAATAGTGCCATTTTTATGATTTTTCTCTCTTTTGGCAGAATACTTGAATCTTGGTGAAGTAGCTTTACTTTGTACACGCAGCAATTGTAAGCTTAAAAGCAGTTTGGCTACTGCGTTCAACATAATGAAGCTAATTTGGCCGATTCATGTACACGGAAACTAGTCATATTTCGCACGCCATGACTCTGACAGCAACAAGCCAAGCCCAGGCCACGGCGTCGGTGTCAAGTTGATTGACCTCTTTTAGCTTTTCGCTGTCAATGTCATTTATAAGGTAAAATTACGTCAAACTCACGTTTAAAGTTCTTATAGTTCGTGTCCATGGTACTCCCCGTTCCACAGCGAATCATATCAAAGATACGGTAAAATCTAGAAAACGAAAACACTTATCCTCCCTTCCATTACGTGACGAAGTCCGACGGAATACCTTTTTCAGGGTCGCAGTTTTATCAGATTCCGCCAGGTGGATGTAGTTGTCAACAATTCCGCTAACGGCGCGCAAGGTATTTATGTCTATTTTTCTCAAGCCATGGCAATCGTATCTGCGCTTCTTTACCTGTTTAATAATTGGCACAACGTAGCTGGGTGTCGCGTCTACCCAATGATGTTAGTTGCTCTGACTATGAACACTGCGCAGTTCCTTAAATTATGGTTCGTCCTCTTACTCCTCTACAATGATATCACAAATACTTGCATTATCGCTCAACCAACTTTTTAAGAAATTATGAAAATGCAAATAAATTGAAATCGAATGATCATGCATGCTTAGCCTTAGTAATAATCATAGTTATGATCATTATTTTAATTTTATTACATTCCGTATTAATATTTAAACACCTAGGCTGGGGCAAACAAATGTAAATGACATAAATTCATAATCATAACTCGGACATAAGACATAACAATAACATTAACAAGCTTTTAATTTGTGTTGACGTTGTGTGCTGGCTGTTGTCAGAGACAGAGTTGGGAAATATTTTACAGAAGCGTTGACCCGTTGTAGTAGTAGATGGCCTCAGACATGGGGTCAAATACATTGAAATGTATTTAAATACAAATACTTTTAAATGCAAATGTATTTAAATACAAATACTTTTGAAAAGTATTTCAAATACTTTTTCAAATACTTTTCATTTTCAGGATATATTACTATATAGGTAAAAGAAACAAAACGATATATCAAGCAGTTCATCTAGTTTATTGCTATAGTCTAAGTTGTCTGGTTACATTCAGTGGTCTAGTATCTATCTGGCTACTGCCCAGTGTTCACTCTTGCCGAGTTCACTATTTCCCAGAGTTACACCACAGAAACATCAGCTGCTGGAAAGTGTTGTCTGTGAGGCGGCATCTCTCTGGGCGAAACACCTTCCCAGCGATGCTGAAAAGCCTTTCAACTGGAGCCGAGGATGCAGGGATGCAAAGAAAGATGGGGGCTAACTTTGCTAGTGCTGGATATTTATTTTCATTCAGTTTCCAGAAACTGAGGGGATCTGCGACTGCTGCTTGGTGGGCTTGCCTGCCATGGTCGCAGGTTCATAGGTAACTAACATGCAGTTACAACACATCTACCCTCTATGATTCGAAGATACCACCTGACTTGAGAAGCCACCACCTTCTCTTAAGCCACAGGCTACAGGTGAAGCAAATATTTGAAACAATAGCTGGTCACCACATCTGGCAGTCACCAGGCAGTTCAGTTTCATTAACTGGACCATGAAAACACTGATAAGACAGTGCAAGGGAGTCTTGTTGTTGCTAACTACATCACAGTGACAACTGACAAGTGAGGCAGTGGCTTCTTGTAACAAGCCTTCTTATACAGTGGTCTCAAAGGTCCACTGCCTCAATGACTGCTCATATGATGGCTTAATTGCCTTTACTAGGCCGTAATTCCTGAGTAAATTGCCACAAGACACAATACAGTTACTTGAGTTTTAATAATTCAATCAAGAACTATTTAAAATTGCAATTAGTATACACATTTGAAAAAGTATTTGAAAAAGTATTTGAAAAGTATTTGAAATATCAAATACTTTAGGAAAGTATTTAAATACAAATACAAATACTTTCAATTCCTAAATGTCAAATACAATACAAATACTTTAAAAAAAGTATTTAAATACTTTCAAATACAAATATATTTGACCCCATGACTGGATGGCCTACATTTTCCTAAACTTAGAACCAATTTTAAATAAAAAAATATCCTTTCAAATACCATTTCGAATACTAGTATGGGGACTGGTATCAACAAATGACAAGTCTGATTTTTTATTTCTGGTTGTTATTCCATGCTTTTCTATTACTATTATGTCTTCCAACCACCATCTCCACTCTCCCGTGCTATTATCTCTGTGACTCTGTCATCTCCACTCCCTTGTATTATTATCTCTACTAACCTATCTCCACATTGATGATCAGTCTCAATGCCGAGAAGGACAACAGAGTTTTCACAGTGAATGGTAGTGTTTTCAAAAGTAAAATTTGTTATGTTTGTTCCCCTCTTGCCGAAGCTAATTGCTTGGAATTTGGATGGGTTAGCCTTCATCTGGTTGATATTGAACCTCACAGTTTACATCTATTTAAATGTTTACAGGATTTATAATTGTATGTTAACCCCTACAAGAGTATTTATATATTTAAATATTTTAATGTATAAATTTGACCTGATATCAGAACTGGGAATGACATTACAAGTAAGACTGAGTCCATAATTGTCAATTACACAGTTACTAATGGCATCTGTACAAACTATAAATATATGTGTGTGTATATATATATATATATATATATATATATATATATATATATATATATATATAGCAGCCATATACTAGAGGCTTGCCTAGCAATGTAGGCATGTAGCTGATTTTCTTTATGTGAATCATTCATTACATTATACATCCAGAATTCAACCAAGAAACATAACAAATTAAACATGTAAATGTGATGCAATTTTATTTCAGAAAGTTCACTGCTAGGATGGACTCGTTGGAGGAAGGCAGTCATCCAGTGATTCAGGAGGAAGCCTCACATACCTCACAAACCTCACACACCTCACAGACAGCTGCCAACAGCTACAGATGTGAACAGTGTACCTTTACTACAGACCACCGCTACCGGCTCCGGATTCACATACATAACCAGCACACAGTGTTGGCGAAGACGAAGCCACTTGTGTGCAAGGTACATGGCCCGTACATGTAGCAGGGCTAACTACACTGGGATGTTATTACCCAGGGACATTTCTGCTCTTGTAATGTTATTATGTAGTAGAACAAAAAGTATTGACAAAGTTAGAGCAGTACTGTCGTGATAGTGTCATAAATATTGTGATAATAACACTACTGTAATATTCAGGAAATGATTGAATACCATTTGGGTGTGTAAAGACAGTGAGAATACATATCATTATAATACATATCATACCAGTAGTTAGATTAAGTGAAAATAGTACTAATTCATGACAATTATCACAGTGCATCAAAAATATTATAATATTTGACGTGATGACAAAGGGCATTTGTGGAAAATAAGTGTTTGCTGCGTTACAATAGTTACTTCAGTGTTAGTATTGGGCATGACAATATGACGGTTGTTACAAAATATAATTTTTATTTAAAGTCCATAATGATAAGCTATTGCTAGATATAACTACTATTGGATAGCTATATTCGTGTGGCTGTTTCCTACACGTCTTCAGCAGTATCTTAAGACATCATGATTTATGTTTCAGTTCTGCAGTTACCGAACTCACTACACAACTAACCTGAACAACCACCTGAGAACGCACACAGGGGAAAAGCCGTTCGCGTGTCGTTTCTGCGGCCGTTCCTTCGCCGCTCGGTCAAACCTCAAGAGCCACGAGAGTATCCACACTGGCTTCCGGCGACGCGTGTGTCCCTACCCACACTGCCAGTACAACAGCAACCGCGTCGATGCCATCAAGGCCCACGTGGCACGGTACCACCCCGAGGCCGACGTTAGCGTACCTATGTCTGCCGTTGCGTCGCGCCAACTCAAGTTTTGGACGGGCGTTTACGGCGACGGTGGTCCGAGCGGTGTCACAGATGGCGCTAGCGTGCACCCTGCGAAGGAATCCAAGTCCGCTGTCACAGTGACTGTGCCATCAATGGCGCACATGCAGAGTCTGTCTCTCGAAACATTCCCAGAGTTCCATGGGGCAGGTGGGAATGACCGACTCATGGAGTCGGATAACAGTTCTGAATGCGTTGATGTGAAACCTTTCCAGGAGGACATGGCCCCGTTTGTTTTAGTTGGTTCATCGGAAGAAGAGGAAGAGGGGGAGATGAACGGTATGGCTCCGTATGACGTGGGCAGATGTGACAATCAGTCTCTGCCTCAATGTGACAACCAGTCGCCTGTGTCTCAGTTATTGGTGGACGTCAAGGAACATGACAAGCCAGACAGTGTTGTCAATGGTGTGGACTGCAAGAGACAGTCTCAGTCCGATCCTGTGGATAATATTTCCAACGCGACAGTGTCGGAGAAACGGAACACGCGACCAAACGACAGGAGCGGTCCGGCAATAGAACATTTCGCTGAGCTGCTCAGCGACATCATACAGGACAACATCGACACGAGTCTCATTGTGAACATCCTCGTGCAGCAGGGAAAGCTTCACCGGTGTCACCACTGTAATATCATCTTCCCAGAGTACAGCACGTACGTACTGCACCGCGGTTGTCATGGCAACGACAGTGCATTCCAGTGCCACTTCTGTCAGGCGGTGTTCGCTGAGAAGTTTGGCTTCATGACTCATTTCATGCAGTGCTTGAAGAAGCGACCTGCCGGAGATTACTCTCATTGAGTTTACTGTTTTGCTATCAATGCCCAGATCTATTCTAAAACTTGTAGTATTTTTTTATATTTATAATATACATAGTTTTTTTTATTCTATATGATGTATCATTGTAACACTAACATTACATCGTTGCAATCCAGTGCATCATTGCATGCACTATAGGTAGTCAGTGCTGTAATGATTTGTGTATTTGGGCAGTTAAAAATAACCAATTTATCATCTGTTTTAAAGTGTAATTAAGAACAAAATGAACAGTTAGCATAACTACTTTTATAAATAAAATGAATTACCTCTCAAGAAACTTGTTTTTCCGTATATTTCGGCTATCTCTCACAGCCTTCTTCTGCGAACTGAATTTTCCGGTTGTGTCACATGACTTGCATCATGTGACATAAGCTGTAGCGCGACCAGTGGGAGTTCCTATTTTCATAGCCATTATTAATGATAGCCTGCATCATAATTCGTAACAGTTTGGCGTCACTATAATATTATCATCTCTTAGTTTAACTAAACATTTTAATGGTGCTCCCATTATTGTGCTGAAAAACTTGCAGTATCATAACACAAGAGTTGTTAAGGTATTGTTGCTTAACATGTTTATTTAGAAATTATGTTGGTCTGTAGCAAATAGTCTAGCCTGTCTTTGTAAACTAAAGACAATTTTCTCAATTCTCAACAAACTGTTGTTTACAAGGTGCGTGGTCGATAGTTGTTTTGTTATTTACGGAACCATAAATAACATGATTTCATTTGTGTAGTTATGCTTAATGAAAACAATCGGCAGTGAGCCCAAGCTAATATATTTAACTGGTTGCCATGTTACATTAAAAATGTCTACCTGCTACAGGCTTGCATACCTAACTAACTGTGACAACGGGGAGTTGTGTACATTTCCTAACTGGGCATACAGAGGAAACTCTGGCCGCTTTCTGGGACTATTAATTCCGACACATTATTTTGAAATGCATAATATTGAATGTGTAGTATTTTTTTTAAATATACACCAAGGGAAAAATACTAGAGTATTACCTGCGAGAATAAACAATATTTATCCAGTGTGATCACTGTAATAATGACAACATTCTGCGTAATTGTGAATGTATTTATTGTGAAATTTGCAATCAGTGCAATATATGACAGGAGTCCCCTTTTAAGAAGAAATACAACTCGTACTCAAAACATTTCTGCTGTCATATTTTTTGTGAGTACATTTGTGGATTATCTTCCAGGTTATTAATGACAGCATTTAGGCTTCCCCACAAACACTAATACACTGCACAAGTATTCTTTAACTGAGCTATACAGCAATATAACTATAAACATGAGCTGGCAAAATAATTTCCTGTATGCTGCTATGCCATAATCCAAACAATAATTTATTCAGATAAATACAAATGTGACAGTCATGCTCCAATGACAAAACACCTTTATTACGATGTGATGCCAGGGTTAGGTCAAATTTATTCACAACTACAATGACAATGAGATGCACCTGGACAAAGGTCAAAGCGTGCAAATAAAGCAAAGATGGCTGAAGAAAAAGTAGCTATACATCGAAGTAGCACACACACTAGTCTACTAGCGTTAGAGGTAGCTATGAACAAGATCAAAATGGAATCAACAATGGCGTTCATGGAGTGAGATGCTGGAATGAACCCAACAGATCTGGGTCTCGGTTATGACGAGTATTCTGTGACGTAGCTTCAAGCCTCCATAGGTTCCGGCTCCGGTAACGAATCACCCGTTGAGTTAATTTCTTTCGCATCAGCCATTGGCTCTGTTGTTTCGTCTGTTTTCTCTTTTTCAGCTTCTCCGTTTTCTTTATCCTCCTGAAACGAAAAACGGATATTTTCATTAACAAGCCACTGAAACAAAATCATACTCATAAGAATATTTTTAAAATATTCAGCAAGTGCTGAAATTACTCTGAAAATACTGTTAATAACAGGACATTTGTATAGTATTAATTCTATTCCACACAGGTTCAGAGGACCTTGCAACAGGATGGATAATAAAATAAATAATATAATAATATTAATTTGTATAAAAACACATCAAATATACCAGGTATGATCAATGATAATATAAATATTTTTTAATTGTAGGTCTAAAGGTTTCAGTCACATGTTGGTTCCACTGCTCTAAAAATAATTATTTATTTTGAGATCAGTGGTTGGTTCACATAAAAACAATACAGGCTGTAATATTGTTGAAAATAATATAATGAAAACAATATCATGTATGCCTTCAATTCACTGCAGACTTGTAGAGTTTTATTCATGGTCCCTATAACAGTACATGTACACCTAAAAGTTTGTTGTGTTCTTATCATGTGTTCCTGACTATCCATCCTTAAAATGCCACACATCTTTCCTTTACCAGATGGGTTACTTTACCAACAAAATGGTATTTGCAATCTTGACAAAGTTCTATTAAATTAATGCAACAATAATTATCAATGTGGATTAAAATAGGTATTTAATAAACCAATCCTGCTTACTTCACTTAGTGCACCAAAACGTTCTTTGGAAAACCCACACATTCTATTAATAGACACCTAGACAAAGTACCACACATGTAAGGGTACACCCACCAGTTTGCACTGTGCTCATTTAATTGTTACCAGTTGAAGTATTGTAGCATGTGGTAGTATTGCACCATTACACCACACCTTCCATGGGGGCACCCTAATGCTTCCGTTCTGTTCGGGCGCCCCTTAACAGCTTGCTGCCATGGGGAGCTGACTTACTATTAACAATTTAAAACAATAACCGAAACGATCTTTGAACTAAACATCGTTTGATGTTTGTAGGTTATCTTCCAACAAAATGGATGGCCTAGTTGCTTCAGTAGACTTCCTAGACATTTTAGGCAGAGAAAGGTGACAGCTGAGATGGGAGGACAGACTGAAGGGATTTCACAGATTTGGGAGGGAGTGTAAAAAAGAACAGTGTAGGGTCAATGATGGAAGAAAACCCCACAAACTGAAGAATCCGAGGCTGGTCACCCTAAATCACAGGAACAAATTATAACACTTTCACCTTGAAAATACTGTTTCCTTTCAATAAAACTCAACATGAAATAATTATAGTGACACCAAAATGTGTCAGGCCACACTGAAAGATACATCAATCACTTGTTGTGTTTTGAGGTTGTCAAGATGACCTCAGTACCTCTCTGAATAATGAATTCGCATACTTTATGTAAACGTCTTGCTCCACCCGTCACAGATAAAGTGGCTGCCAATCCAATCCAAACACTAACTCAATACGTACGGCTAAAAATAAATGATGTGGGCCATGAGCTGTGCCACATGATGCCTCTCTCTTAATATAACCAGGGTCTGTTTACACTTTCACATGGTTTCTAGGCCACATATGAAAAATACATTTATTATGTATTTTTATCCCTGACTTGTTTTTCTGAAGTCATGTATCAATGTCAGAAAATGTATGAAAACATCTTTTTTTCACATGTTTAAAAAATGGAGTCCATGTAGTACTAATAAGAGCATTAGTAAAATGTTTGACATGAAAAAGTACCAACTACTTATTAGTGTTAAAGTGGGTGATAAATTAATGAAACAAAATATTAATTATATGTATTGTATTCTACTTCTAGTAACCAGAAGTAGACCTCTGGAACTTGCTGCTTTGGACTGATTAAACTTAAAGGGGAACAAAAGCTATCTTTATGGGTCTTTGCATGTACAAAGTGTAATAAAATATATCGTATTTAAATTGAAGACTGCACTAGTCATCAACATTTAATGGAGAATATTTCTCTAGCTTACATTTATGAATTTGTTTTTTGAACTGTAACTAACATAAATTTATATTATAAAATTTCCCCCAGTCGTAATATCGTAACAGATGTTAAGTGTTAACTGGAAAGGAATGTGAGCAACCAATACTTCAGCTGACGTACGTGTAAACAGGAGGAAATGGGGATATTCAACACATCATTTCAGCACCAAACACGTTCTAGGCGTTTATCAGCGAAGCACTAGGGTGTCTGAATAATGTCAACCACCAGGAATTGAGTGTCAAATGTCAATAGAACCTCAAACATAAATAAATTCTGAGCCACTACTGAGGGATGATGACAAGCACAGACACGTTTAAAAATCTAAATCTAGCACTTTATTATATTAAAATACAGTGTAAATCATATTATGCTGCCAACATTGTGTTTGTTGCCATGTCCAGAATAATCTACGGACCATCTTCATGACTGATTCCAGACAACTGCCCAATTATTGTGGGACAGTACCCTGAAAGCGGGGTCTCCTCAGTATACAAAATGAACGAACTCAATCTTTTAAAAACTCAGTATTTACAGTCTTTCCACCAACTCAATTGTCAAGGACTTCCTGAAATAAAGTTTTACTTGACTATGTCTACAGGCATGGGAACATCTGACTTCTGATGACAGACTTTCTGACTTCCGTCAATCATACGTCTGACATTTGAAGTGTGATGATAGAACATTTGACCCTTGATGATTTTTCTGATGACATCATTCCTCTCGAATTTCTTCTTCTGACGACTGATCACCGAATTGGAATGAGTAGTGAGTCTGTGACAAGAATATCTATCAGGTCAAAGGTCACGATCGCCCTTCGTGCCTGGGGTCGGCGTTCTCCTTGTCACCATTCTTGTCATACTGTGCGGCGGGCATCTTCTCGCCGAACGCCTCCATCTCTTCCTCCAGGGTCATCATACCCGTCGCCATGTCATTCGACCACTCCCCGATCTCGGCAAGGCTCTCCCCCGACTCCCCCACAGCGAGTCCCTGCGGCAGGTGGGCCTGAAACGCAGGGACACGACGTGAGACCGCGGGAACAAGTCGGGGGGAAACACATGTGCAGGTACACGTAACGTGTTGATCTTTCCCACCAGTGAGACTCCTCGGGATAAAGTCCATAAACCCATTGTGTGAGAGGTTGAGAGGTCAGGTGTCCACCATATGAATGCAGGATATTTGCAATAAAACCCTCTACAAAGACCAGATTCACTCACAAATTTTCCGAGGGTATGCCTTACGAATCAACATGCCACTTGCTCAACCGATAAACCACATCAACTTACCAACTTATCTGCTATCTGCTATGCTGTCTAAACTGAGCATCAGTGACTACATATAAAACTCTTGGGTAAACGGATGAATTCTCCAGTTACCGTTTCCAGACCGGCAATTTATAATACGGGAACGATGACTATTTACAAGTTAAATTAATATATTTTTTCCAAACTGTACTTACGTAACAAATATATATAATTATATATATAATTATATATATAATTATATATAGATATATATATATATATATATACATACACACACACACACAACACAGTAGAAATATCTGCAGGACCACCCACCTTGCTGTCTGTCTGGATCATTTGCCGGAAGAGATTCGAGTATAGCTTCTTTTCGCTGTCGTGCTGTTTCTTGATCTTCTGCGCTGTCAACACCACCTGGTTCTTGGCGGCCTTGTTGTTGGGGTCGACCAGCAGCACTGCACGGAAGTCACTCAGGGCTGCCTCGTAGTCCTTCACGTTCAGGTGGGCCTGCAACATGCAGCAAGGTCAAAATTAGAACATAAATATATCAGTTTATAAGTATTTGTGTGTATATATATCATTAGTTTTATCTGCTAAACAATGCTAACTACTACTAACCCATGGCTTAGAGACCTGCAACTAAGCTGTTGCTACAAAATGGCATAATAGTTGACTTGCCAAGATTGCAGTGCCCTGAGTCAAGTAACCTGTAGTGACTCAAAACAGGGGCAGTCTGTTCTTAGGTTATCATATTTTAATCAACATAAAGTTCTTAAAACTAATAAATATATCGAAGCTATATCGCCCATCAAATTGTGTTTAATGTAATGTAGTGTAACTAAATGTAATTTAAATGTGTAATTTCAGTTTCCATTGCAAAACATGTTTAAATGTTAAACAAAACATCCAGTTAGTTTCAACATTATTAGCAATTCATTAGCAATAGTGTCGAGTTAACAGCAACCGCCTTTGATGTTCAACGACATCCTATTTTCCCTTGATAAATGAAGCAGACTTCCTGTTTCAATTTACACCTGTTAATTATAGGCAGGGTTGATTGTTTGCCTTTAATGCCTAATTTGCCTGTGCCTGCTGGTGACTCACCGTTCCACGTCGGAAGAGTCCCTTCTCGTTGCTGGGGTCGAGCTCGAGTGCCTTGTCACACTGTTGACAGGCGTCATTGTCCTCGCCCTGCTTCAGGTGACACATGGCGAGGTTGAGGAAGGCCGCCAGCAGCAAGGCCTTGCGCTTGTCTGCCTTGTCTCCCTCGTACGACGTCTCGTTCTCCAGGAAAGTCACCACCTTCTTGTAGTAGCGCATTGCCACCACCAACTTGCCCTTCTGAAAGAGACATGCCAACAGTGGTGGTTAAGAGACATGCCAACAGTGTGGTTAAGAGACATGCCAACAGTGGTGGTTAAGAGACATGCCAACAGTGTGGTTAGAGGTGCCTCGTCTACATAGCTTTATGTAGAGACCAGACCACCCATCATTTGGACAGGTAAAAACGAATGTGGACGGGTAGAAATATGGGTAGACAGGTAAACAATTGGAGCAAAAAAGGTCCTCCAAACCATAGATATTGTTAGTTATGCATTGAAAGTGAGTGTAAATGGTTTCATGTGTGTTTGTAGCCCATTTCAGATCATCATGCACATTTGAAAGTTTGTAAACTAGCTTAACATTTAACATCCATGTGTCAACCAAAACATGTGTGACTGGCAATAATTTGATCCTGCATAAAGCCCTGCTTGTCTACCATCTTACTGGTGGTATATTCAAGTTTTGGATTCGTCCAAGGATAATCCTTTTTTGCAGATGATAAATCCTCATTATTCAGGTGAATTTAAGATTTAAATAAATTCGGTATTTTAATATTAAAAATTCAATTATATCGCCGAATCATTATTTCATGTAGAAAAAGCACCAAAATACGTATTTACCCTAAAACTGAACAATTATTTGGCCATTGAGTGGTTTTAATTTCCAGATGCTATTGAGCTACCATTTTTTTTTTTATTATTGCTTGGCTTTATAAGACAATAAGATATACAATACTGCATTCCAAGCAAACCCCAAGCTTTGACATCATAATCTTTATCATTAACCTGTGGACTAAATTCACCCTCATCTGACGGGACATCCGGAGTCATCAAGCCATGACTCACCTTGAAGAAACTTGTCCCCTTTCCCTTCATCATCTCTGCCTGCTCCAGTTTCTCATCCTCATTCATCTCCCAAGACTCCTTCACCTGAAACACAACAGTCTCATTTGTACATGTTCCATATTGTGTGTTATGTATGGGAATCTGTATAAAAGGTAATTATAAAAACGTATTTCCTGATTAAGATATTTATATGTTGTGGGTTAAATGAGATGTAGAGAAATTCATAAGACCAGTTCTGAATAGTGCGTGGACTCCTGAAGCTTGAAACAAATTCTGTAAGTATTGCCTAATTTTTTTATTTATTCAAATAGTCATAATTTATTCAAACAGTCATAAAACAATAATGTATGTAGTGTTTCTTGTTGCTATAAAAGCTGTGTGGAAAAAGTGCATTATCATTTTAATTCACTAATTCAAGAAACTGACTGGCAACATCATTTGACGTAAGTATAAGTGTAAAACACAATGTTGTATACAGTCAAGCCAGAATACTCTTATTCTTACATTATATATATATATATATATTGAATTAATAATCCTGTCTCTGTCAATGTGATAACATATAAACTGCCATCTGGCATATTAACATCATCTTGCCCTGCATGTGGTGTCATCGAGTGGGTTTATGATAGCCTGCAGTGAGGTGTTGTCAGTTTGTCCCACCATCACATCAATCTTACCTTTTCGAATTTCTTTAACTTGACTTCATATTCAAGATCTGCATTGGGTGGAATGTTGAACTCTTTGTTGCCGTCGGCGCCGTAGCCGTACTCAGCTTTGACAGTGAGCAAGGCCTTTTCTCCTTTCTTGAACTTGCGGACAGCGTATTCGACGGACTCGAGGAGTCCTACCTCAGAGCCTTCGCCCATCACAAAACTCACGTGTCGGTCCTCAAACACCCGGCCATTACACATGCCGACCAGCTGAACTGTAAGGGAAAGTGTCAAAGTGATGACTGATGGCTTCACCAATGTGGCCCTTGACTGGGCACAATTTATTTGTTTTTGTAATTCCAACAACGAGACAACTTGTTTAATGTGACAATATTTACACGGAAAACTATTAAAAGTGCTGTTTTAATTTTGAGTTAGATGGAAGAGAAATTTACTAATCGGAACATATGGCAATGTGTCTTCTAGATAGATTAATCTTGTAATTTAAACAAACAAAATTTTTCCTACGGTTTATACATACTTTCACAAGTGGCACAGTCATTTGGCGAGGTGTAGCCTTCTCCAGCTTCCAGTTGGCTGCTAAGTACGCCACCATCTTGATGTTCGGATACATCCGTCCCTGCAGAAAACAATACACAGCGTAAGTCAGGTGTTTAAGAACTAGACAACATCTAAAACTTCCCATTTTACAATACCTCATCAACAAGTGACTTGCTGATTTGTTGCATTGCAGAGATACAGCAAAATACCTTAGGGTTTGAGATGTATATAGTCTATGTGTTACTGAAGTTACTTCATAGTTGGTATGTGCAAAAACTTCGTAAACAAAAGGAGAATGGAACAACAATATGTGATTTAATGTGTAAAATCACGTCAATCTGTACGATAACAGGGTTGACGATTTATTTGTTACATACCATCTCTGCCAGAGTACTCACCTCTCCAATCAAATAATTCTACCTCAAACACAAGGGTTGCGCCTGGAGGTATCTTTGGAGGGGAGCCTGAATCACCATAGGCGTAGTCTGATTGGCATGTGAGAACAGCAATCTCACCCCTCTTCATGGTGGCCACGCCAATATCCCAAGCTTTGATAACACTACCTGCAAAATAGAAACAGGTTTTAAAACAACAAGGTACAAGATGGAAATCTTTCAGCAAAGGTTAGGTAGTTTTGTGAGCAACACAAACTGTTATAATTCAGATATGTCTTGCCTTGGACACTATTAGATAGCAACAAATAAAAATTACAAATCTTGTAATGTAATGAACACAGATGTGCATCTTAATTCTTCAGTTTCCAGTTATCTTATTTAGTAGCAGTAAGAACGTAACGTATCAATCATAATAATTAATGTATCAATAGCATTTCAAATTGTCACATCACATCACTGCAGAAGTCACAGCTAGAGGTCTGCATAGCAGGTTTCCAAGAATTGCTAGACTGTGTTTATTGGTTATTTATCACCAAGTGTCACAACATGTCAGCTTAGTTGCAAATAAAACAAATTTTTGGCAAAAGTCTCCCACTTTGAAAACACATTATAATCAGGTAGACGTGCAACTGGTGTGATAAAGTTTATTGTAGTTTTAAATCAATTCTTAGCATGTTATTTGTGTTAATTGTGCACAATAGCGCAAATCATAAACATTTATATTAGATTAAAAAAAGTGTGCATGCATACAGTTGTCTTATGATATTAGTCACCGAAAAGTTAATGAACGACACCATATCGCTGCAATTTTTAGAGACCACATTTTTAGTAGCATTTTTTATATATTAATTATTATTTTTATAAACATCTCAACACCATGACATTATAATTTTAAATCAGCACTACCCAGCACTTGAACATTAGCAAGCCCTCAACGAAATCGTTATCCTTGACGGTAGTGGATTATTGGAAGAAGAATACACCATAGTAGTAGTGGATTATTGGAAGAAGAATACACCATAATTTTCACACTGCCTGATGACCAGGCAGTGTGAAAATTATGAATTGATTATAAATTACCAGTACTTACCTTTTCCCAAATCGAACTCGAATTTGTCTCCCCTGTCGCGACTCGAATCGAATTTTGATCCGTCTGTAAGCGTGCCAACATAGTGTACCGATACTTTATCGCCAGTATGTGGGTAACTGTCGCCTGTGCCTTGTTGTTTGATCTCTTTCAGAACACCGCCGTCTTTGTTTGGGGTGATGTCAACGGCGTCGGGCCCCGGCGTGTAGCTGCTCGTCGACCCTGCCTTTGGAGCCGGTGAGTTGTCGTCAACGCTCATGCTTTCAGTTGGCTGCGGTGCATCTTCAGACATTTTCCTAGTTCCTGTAGTACTATTTGCAAACTGACAATTTACGTGTACGCAAATAAAATTGCTGTATGTACAATTTCGAAAACCCGGTGGCGAAACCACGTTTATGTACCGATGGAGATTTTTCTGGAATAGCCTCGTTTCCGTCTAGAACGTTATGCCACCTGGTGCCTATTTCTAAACTATTTCTCAATGATCGACAGATGTCGCCAGTTTCTAGTTTTAAGGCTGTAGGATTAGTGTTAGGTTTAGGCATAGATATAATAAAATAAAATATAAAATAGATATAATAAAAAAAATATATATATATCTATGGTTCAGGTTGAAGGTACTTAAAATTTGACAAGATTGACATTAGGTGTTTTAGTTTTACATGCATCTGTATGAGAGTGCATGTTAGTAAATAGTTTATGCTTTGCCGATATTGCCACCAGGGCGGCCTTACCCCCAACTAGGGTAGAGACGCTGATTGGTTCTCAGGCCGAATTTTAAATATTACATTAAATAAGGATACCCTTTTTATCAGATAATTATTAATACTTAATTCCATTCAGGGGTCTGGCGCACGTACTGCGGTTCTAGTAATGGGTGTGTCTTCTTTTCGGAGCACGTGGCCAATCCACTTCCACCGTGTTCTGGTGATACTGGTTCGCATGCTTTCCTGATTGTTATTTTCTAGTGGTTTCTCATTTGAGATTTGAGAATATCCTTAGGAAGTTAGGATTCGATCTTTGGTGACTGGTTGTGTGGAAGGCATATATAGTCTAGACATGTCTTTCTCTGTCCTACGCCAGCACGCTGATCCATAAAGAAGAATGGTAAGCATACAGCTCTAACACATTTTTAACTTCGATCGTGTGCTATTATTGCTATATTGTGCTGGTTTCCGTATTGCCTTTATGTCCATGAAAACACCTCTGGCCTTATTCAATCTGCTCTGAATGTCTATGCTTGCACCTCCATCCTGGCTAATGACGCTAACCATGTAAGTGATTCGAAGGTGGTAGTACTTGTTAGTTCAGACTGCCCGACCTTCACTACTGAGGGAGTTGGGATGCTCACAGTCATCACTTTTGTTTGTTTGTTTATTTATTTTTTGGCTAATTTTTAGTCGAACTTGTTGGCTGAAAGTGTGAAGCCTATAGTCGTATTTTTGTGTATATGACAATGAATGTGTGACAAGAGAGCAAGATCAAATAATACTATAGTATACATTTTATTCAAAATTATACTTATATTCACATAAAGTAAACACAAACATAAATTTGCTGTTGTTTATGAAGCAGAATTATGACAGAATTAGCTTCGATTACCCATACTCCGTGAGGAGCTGGCACGGCAGCACTTTACATGGATAACATTCAAAAGGCGACTAAATGGCCAGAATATATTTTTGGTGAAGCCGAGCGACAGTTTATATATTCACGGACTTATACACACTGTATGTAACACAATATCCTGCCGCTGAAAAAATCTTCCGTTTCGGCCCAGTCCGGAAGCGCAGATCACAAAGGCCGTATGTATTCCTAAAATCTTGCCGCTGTTATGCAATAATATATACTGGCGTACCGACCTTAAATAGGCACCGACCCTAACTGCTGAGATTTATTTATTAACAACTCATAATACATGCAGGATTAGAAATATTTATGAATGCTAGCCAACTAATATTTTATTCAGCACGAATCCTGCCGCTGAAAAATGCTACCGCATCGAGTGTAGTGCGGCCGTATAGTCCTACGTGTCGGTAGGTAGGTACGCGAATGAATGAATATAATTATTACATGATTTTATTAAGTATACGTTATGTTATACATCTACAAGTATACAGTTATTATTTTCTTCTAAAATATTTTTGACAAACGTATTTTAACACCAAATGTGTCAATGTGTATATTATTTCTGCTGAATAGAACTTATAATATATTCATTTAATTGGCTAGCATTTACAAATATTTAAACATATCTTTCTTCAAAAATAACAACATCCTAACCCATCCCATGGCAAATATGCATTATACCATGATACACGCCCCTTGCTAACATATAATGAGCCCTAACACCTGAGCCGGAGACTCGGTGCGACAGGATTGCTAGGCCCTTGCTAGGATATTCTACGACTCACCGCGAAGTTCTGTACCCTCGGACATGGTCGTACCGGCAGTATTTTTCTGCGGCAGAATTTGTCGCTACAGTTTCAACAACTCGACCACGTTCGATGCCAACTAGTTTGTGTAGGCTTATATCCTATCCTATAATATTATAATATTATATTATTATGTAATTGTGATTACTATGTTATGAACTTATGAGGTCACATACAGCTAGTAAGCTACTAAGTAAGCCACTGACGACGATAGAAGAGATCTCTAGCTTAGTCACTCTAGCCTTGCAAAGGTTGTGGTAAACATTGTATTGCTTACATCAATGTTTAAATGTAGGTCTATACGTGGATCCTTTAAAGGACCAAAAAAGTTAACTGTTTCGTGGCATACACCTAATAGAGTTAATATAAAGTAACAATTTCCACATATACTCAATTTTTTAACGCCAGCGGTTTACCAGAAAAATATTTGTTAACACCCAGCCATCCAAATACTATGAGCTACCCCATCTTAGACGAAGAATGACGTCTGTTACAACCGATAATGTAATAATCGCCCGTTAATGTAATAACTACCCGATAATGTAATAAAATCAACCGATAATGTAATAAACTTGCTACCCGATAATGTAATAATTTTCGCCCGTTAATGTAATAAACTCCTCTTGCCTGATAATGTAATAACTTTCGCCCGTTAATGTAATAACGTACATATTTCACGTAGGACTTAGTCGTTTTCGTGGATTTCATGTTGATTTCTTGCACTTAGTCCATTGTTTCTGTCGCCTATTTCGCAATACTGCCATGTTTACTAATGGGTAGTAGTACTCTTTTTAGATTAAATCCAATATGTTGATTCCAAACCTGAAGTTAGATTTGTCAGGTCAGGATTTTGAGTTATACATTTTCGCACCACGTTATATACATTCTCGCACCATTTATGAATGACGGTTTGCTATAATGTTAGGGTATCTAATGCCGCAGGCTTGGTGTTCGCCGGTTCGATGCTAGTTTGAAAGCCAGGTTAAGAAATGGTTGATTAAAGAATGTTTTATTAAGGTTTTATTACGTAGTTTGTTGACACTTTTGTGTCCACATATTCTCGTATGATGTATTCTCAATCAAATTATATATGCACACATATTTGGCCTATTTCGTCTATTTTTCATCTATTATATATATATATATATATATATATATATATATATATATATATATATATATATATAAATTATATATATATGTGCATATATAATTGGATCGAGAATATATATATATATATATATATATATATATATATATATATATATATATATATATATATATATATATATATATATATATATATATATATATATAATACTTGAAAAATAGATGAAATAGGTCAAATAGCCAAACTGCACAAGATATCACTTCTATGACCTTTGTCATTTTAATTACCCGAATGTATTATTTATGCATATATATATATATATATATATATATATATATATATATATATATATATATATATATATATATACATATATACATATATATACATATATATATATATATATATATATATATATATATATATATATATATATATATATATATATATATATATATATATATATATAAAGTTTATGTCTTGGTATATGAAAAGAGAAACTAGCAGTGAGGAGAAGAATTCCCATTTTGCGATGAGTAGCCTACTATGGCGTCCGAGTAATACCCTTGTACCCACAAGTCCGCGCTTTATGGTAGTCTACCCCAACGTCCGATCTATCTTAACAATGCCGAATATGAGTAGTCTACCATAAAGAGTGGACGTAGAGTACGCAGAAAAATGTGGGAACGCTTTCGGCACGCAGACGTGATAATGGAAAGACACCAAAAACGACCGCGGGAACGGGAACACGTGGTCGTGGTCTTGGAGTCACACCTCCCATTGTGAGCGCCGACGTTGTGACAAGCCATCGGCTCGGACGGCGTCTGCCAGGTGCAGACGCCCACGCACGCCCACGACCAGTGATCGTCAAATTTGCCACGACGCACGTGCGCGACGTGGTCATCCGTGCGAGACGCCGCTTGCGAGAAAGCGGCAGAGGGCCCACCCTGTACGTGAACGAAGATCTGACACGCCGCCGGGCGACTCTGGCAAAGAAGACTCGAGAACTGAAGAAAGAAAAAAAAATCACCGACTGTTGGACATTCAACGGAAAAGTCCTAGTAAAGACTATAGACGGAACCGTGAAAGAAATCCGGGCCGACATTGACCTATCTGGGTACTGACCCAGCGAACTCTGAATCTGATGATATCAACATTTCAATTATTATTATTATTATTTGGGAGCTCCATGAGTTATAGCAAACGTAATATATATTTTTTGACTTCTAAATGTGGTTCTGTTAACTGTGGTAAATTTTTATGCGTGTTCATAATTTGTTTTTGTTTTTTTACAGTGTATACAAATGTGTGGTTGTGTCTGCGTAATTATTAAGCTGACTTAGACGGTGTTGACTGAGCTACCGGTATATTTAATTATTGCGCCTTTAATTATATGTAATATATTTGGGTGGTTCTGTTAAACTGTCTACGTGGATGCAGTTTGTTTACAGTATTACCATTATATGTAGATGTACATTTATTTTTCTTCTTCTAAATGTGGTTCTATTAGCAGTGCGAACATTTTATGATAATTTCGTTTTATTTGACAGTGTAGACACATTGTGTGGTTATGTCAACTGCCAAAATGATTGAGTTTACTTAAACTGTGTAAACGGTGCTATTGGTACTGTTCAATTATATGAAATCTATTTGTGTGGTTCAGTAGACTGTTTATGTGGATGCAGTTTTGTTTACAATACTGCAATTATGTGTACATAATTTTGGTTGTTTCACTATACACAGACACATTTTGTTGACACGCGCTACTGTTTCATGCAGGCTGTTGTTTAAATAATCTCAACAGAGATGTTAATTTCACTATATCCTCCCTGTGAACATTTCATGATGTCATTCACTCCAAGCCTAATAAGCTTTTCATTTTTCTTTTTGTTATGTTTTTGTACTGAAAACTATGCGATGGTTGTCTCTATTCAATTACAAGTTTTAGTCGATAGCAATACTTTGCAAAGAACTGCTATGTGTTTCGAAGTGTACACATCAATTAACTGTATGTATTATATGTATTGTATGTATTATATGTATTACGTCTATCAAAATATCTTCAAACATAGATGCATTTTTAATGACAGTATAATGAAATCATATCAATTCAAGGAAAATGACTTCCGATGAAGCTTTCCTCTCCTTTTCAGGAGGCATGCTAAACAACTGCTTAACAAATATATTACATATCAATGAAAATGAAACTGACATAAACGAACAACAACTAATTCATCGCTCATCATACCATGATCTCGATCAATTTAGTAAGTTAGCCAAGGAAAATAAAAATTCATTTAGTATTTTAAGTACAAATATACAGTCAATAAATGCAAAGTTTTCTGAACTTGAGGCATTCGTAGAAGAACTTAATATGATAAACTTTAAATTTAGTGTAATATGTCTTCAAGAGACATGGATAGATGAAAGTGAGGACATATCACCATTTCATTTACAAGGCTATGACTGTATATCTCATGGTAAAACATGTACCAGCAAAGGAGGGTTGATAATATATATAGATGACCAGTATAAATCAAAAGTAATATGTAATCTCAATACATACCAACAATGGGAAGGCCTGGTAGTAAAGGTGCAGAGTAATTTATCAAAGACTGTCACTATTGGAAATATATATCGATCGCCGAGAACGCGAAATGAAGACCTAAGCGCTTTCATAGATGAATTTACACCGATTATATCAAGTTTGGAAAAAAACTGTAATAATGATATCGTTATTGCTGGGGATTTCAATATTAACTTACTTATACTAAATGAAAACGAAATGTTTAGTAGCTTTTTCGACATGCTGATCTCACATAGTTTTTACCCTGAGATAACCCTACCCACTAGATTTACTAGAACAACCGGAACCCTGATAGATAATTTATTTTGTAGACTTCATGAATCAATACATACCGCAGGGATATTAACTAAGCGCTTTTCGGATCACCAACCATATTTTATGATTATGCATAATACTGTAAAATTGCAGTCCCCGCCAAAATATGTAAAAATAAATACATTAAATGAGAATGCAATGATAAATGTCATGAATGAAATAAAATTAGGTAACATTTATGAAAAATTAAATCCAAATCCAAATGCTGACCCAAATTATAATTATGATATACTATATGAAGAAATTACACGTGCTAAAACTAAACATATGCCAAACAAATTAGTGAAATTTAATAGATACAAACATAAGAAATCTGCTTGGATCACACAGGGTATATTAACATCAATCAGATATCGAGACAAAATGTACAAACAATTAAAATTAACAAATCCCACCTCAGGCAATTACGAAACTATTAAAATTAATCCAAAAACCTATAACACCATATTAAAGAAAAACATTCGGGCGGCTAAACAAATTTACTTTGAATCTCGGTTTTCACTTTTTAGGAATGACATACGAAATACATGGAAAACCATAAATGAATGTCTCTCAAAAAAACATACAAACAACAGTTTCCCAACTTATTTTGAAGACAATGGCTATCAAATGTCAAACAAACAAAACATTGCTGATGCTTTTAATAACTATTTTACAAATATAGCTCAGACAATTGTAAATGATATAAAGTATGAAGGTACCAAAGATTTTACCTATTATCTAAATAGACAAATAAATTCAACTTTTAAAATACAAAATGTTGATGAAGAAGCTGTAAAGAAAATAATACACAATCTACCCACAAAACATAGTTGTGGTTTCGACGGTATCTCCTCCAAATTGTTACAAATAATTGAACCTGTAATTTTAAGATCCTTGACTATGGTCATAAATCAGGTGCTAAGTACTGGAATATTTCCAGATAAACTCAAAATTGCCAAAGTAATTCCTATATTTAAAAAGGATGATCCCACATTATTTAAAAAATATAGACCAATTTCCCTGCTACCAACAATATCAAAAGTACTAGAGAAAATAATTTTTACCCAGTTGTCGTCATACTTTAATGAAGCCAAGCTATTTTTCGATAACCAATATGGATTTAGGCCGAAACACAGCACTGAGTTTGCTGCGCTTGAATTAGTAGACAGAATAATAAATCACATGGACAAATACGAGGTACCAATTAACATATTTCTTGACTTGACAAAGGCCTTTGATACCATTGATCATAATATTTTATTACACAAATTAAGATTTTATGGCCTGGATGATTCGACAGTATTTTTGTTTGAAAGTTATTTAAGTAACCGACGACAGTATGTCGTTATTGATGAAATGAAATCAGAAATCCTTCCAATAAATATCGGAATTCCACAAGGTTCAATCTTAGGACCTTTATTGTTTACTATTTATATTAATGATTTTCCAGAAGTCAGTAATATATTTAACTTCGTTATGTACGCAGATGATACAACACTCTCTAGTACATTAAACCAATTTATTGATAGCACACATCAAAACAAAAGTGTAGAATTTTTAATAAATTACGAACTCTGTAAAGTTATGGAATGGCTAAATATAAATAGATTGTCCTTAAATAAAGAAAAATCTAAATATATGATTTTTCATGTACCTAAAAAAGAGATTCAAACTCTTACTCTTAAAATCGATAATATAAACATCGAACAGGTGGATGAATTTAATTTTCTAGGATTAACTCTGGACACAAATCTTACTTGGAAAAAACACGTAAATAAAATAGCAAATAAATGTTCTAGGATTACGGGCGTTTTAAACAAACTAAAGCATGTACTACCACTAGACATTAAAAAACTTTTATATAATTCTCTAATCCTATCACATATTAATTATTGTATTACAGTTTGGGGATACAAAGGTAGCCGAATATTGAAAATCCAAAAAAAGGCAGTTAGAATAATAGCATTGAACAGGTACAATTCACATACTGAACCACTTTTTTAAACTCTCGAAATATTGAAAATAGATGATCTATTAAAAGTGCAAGAACTAAAAAAATTCTATAAATATAGGCACGGTATTTTGCCTGTTTATTTATTAAATTGGAATATTATACCCAATTACAATATACACAGTCATGATACTCGCAAAGCAACATATATACACACATCTATGACAAGACATGAATTTGCCAAAAAATCCCTTAAACACAACTTGCCTCATACTATAAACGATACTCCAGAATTAGTTTTGGAAAAGATTATTACCCACAGTTTACAAGGGTTTGCGTATTACTTAAAAACATATATTTTGCAAAGATATCACTACGCATGTACAATATCTGATTGTTATGTATGTCAGATAAGTCTACAAAATCTCTAGAACTCAAATTTACATATAAATTAATAGATGCAAACAAATGTAATATGTTCTTATGTATTTGTCAGTATTGTCATTTCATTGTTTCAATTTGTACACATGTCTTATAGATAGATTTACACATAACATAGAGACAAACATCGTATTGAATTAATACAAATATAATAATGTATAATAATCCGAGTGGCTCCTGTGATAGCGACTTTTTAGTCTTAGCAGGAGTCACTGACCCCAATTTCATATGTATTCTTAATTACTTATGGTGACATTTGTTCATGTGCGTATTATTGCTATTATTTAATGTAATTGTTTTGGGGTCAGAAATAAACATCTTGTTCTTGTTCTTGTTCTTGGGAGGCGGGAAAACATGAGTATATAAAGATGTTGGCGGGCAATACCAGTATTGGCGAGCTACTCCATACCTAAGGTATCTTCACGTCAGCGATGTAGGAAAGAGAGCAAGTTACATGAAAGATACAAAGAGAAGAACAATTTCCATTCGAAGGTGAGTAAAATGGCGCAACGCGTCTTGCAAATTTGTCGTTCATATTGAATGTTGATGTAAATCTTCTATGGAGTAGGCAGTTTCTATGTGATTGTCTATGTAGGACTTATCGCCTGTCTGTGAAAAGACCCGTGCTATCGGACGGAATCATACCGGAGCTTCGCAAGGATGAGTTATTTCTCTATTTTTTTTCTCGATTAATACGAACGAAATATCACTTTCTTATTATTGCTAGCAAACTGATTTCTAACTTGTCAGTTAAGTCGGAATACTCGTTATCTTCAAGTACCTGGATACGTGAACCCGGGGTTGGTTATCACACGGATTGGTTGTCACAAAGCAAGTAGGGCATCTCCTAGAAAGCGAGAACACTGCAATGATCGTTTAGTAAATATGAATCCCCATTTGAAATTTTTGTTTCCGCAACTGAATATTGAAGCGCTTGCGACGTCTTTCGTTTTGTTTATGTAAAGTATATATACGTTATTATAATTTTAGTTGTGCCCGACTAAATTGTAACATAGAATACTTACGTTATGATCAGTATTTTATAAACCGTTTTGGTTAGATTCATACAATGGGTATCTAATACCTACTACCTATCCTATTCATGTCCAAATATGTCGTCCTGAAATGGTCTACGATTCCAACAAACATTTTATTGACGTAACGTGTGAGTAAAATTGATTAATTACGCTTAACGTGACACTTTTTTTATATAGCGTTTAGCTACTTAATACAAATTTAGCTTAGCTTATAACATTGTGTGACAAACACACCCACATTGTGTGAGACAACCAAACAGGGTGGCGGGTAGACTCACAAAAGAGAACCTTTTTGATTAAAAAAATATACTATTTTTAATAAGGGTACATCGATATTATATTAATATTCGTACATGAATTATAGATTGCAATTAATCTTAATAACAATAATGCTCAAGGTAACATTTATTATAAAGAATAAAATAGGGAAAATTCGAAAAAGTATGACAACTATCCCCTGTCTGCCCTTCTTTATTAGATCAAAGCTTTGACATAAGTCAGTCAGCAATTTCATTTATCTTATCTACTGAGATTTGATAGAAACATTTCGATATTTAAATACTTATTTACATGGCACGGCAATATGACCAATACAAATAAAGTTCGCACGCATTGTGAACATAGCAAGCAAATTGATTGGCCGTAGGACAGTTGTCTAATTTGAATAATATGACGCTAAAAGGAAACCCTCTCAAATAGTACACGATGTATATCCCCTGAACGATGCAACATGAACTCAACAATTATGTCTATCAAATCTTTCACCGTTCTATTCTATCGCTTGCTTCGACACAAAAAATATCAAACGAACTGATTCGGAAATAAACAACCAAGTTAAAGGCAATATGTTACTGAAACACACACGTCCCGTTGGACACAACGAATATATATATATATATATATATATATATATATATATATATATATATATATATATATATGGTGAATTTATAAATACCATATCAAAATATGTGTGCACAATATCTAGATGCTGTGCATACACACACTCTATTCAATTAGGAACACTATTTGGAGATGGGTTATTCCCAAATAAATTTATAATCTAAATATGATGCAGTACATATACACAATATTGACTAGAATTGCATATACGTTACTGTGCATTTTTGGATACATATTATACATCACTTAAAAAGTGGTAACTAGACCAGAATAAACGCTATTATGTGTACGTTTCCATGCGTCTAGGATGTAAAATCTAGCATCCCGAATAGCACTAAATTCGCTGGCCTTCAATTCATTGATGTGATAGTAATAACACATGAATAGACATGGAATTCCCACAAATATTAGCTGGACTTATCAAAAGCCTTCGCTACTTTGAGTTATAGGATATTACTAGACAACATAGTATGGCGTTAGTGGAGTAGCATTAAGTTTAATTATAAATTATTTAACTAACAAAAAGAGGTATGTTGAAGTAGAGAACGAAAAATCTGAAATACATGATAGTTCAACCGGCGTACCTCAAGGCTCGATGTTAGGCCCACTGTTGTTTATTATATACATTATTGACTTTGCCAAGGCCAGTGAACAAATTATTTTCTGTACGGTTAGGTACTCTTGATTCATTTGCAACGTAATGAACAATATCGAAACGTAGACGATGCGTTAAATACAGAACTAGGAATAGTTAATGAATGACTCAAACTTAACACTGTGTCGTGTCTGTTAACTTAGCCAAAAATAAATACTTGGTTTCTAAAACAGCCAGTAACATTTATTCCTCCAGTAATATCGTAGGTAACGGTATTATTGATAGTGTCAATAATATATCAAATACATAGTACTTCATAATATAAAGATTATGACATATGTTATTTACATAATATAAACATATATATATATATATATATATATATATATATATATATATATATGTGTGTATATATATTTACATACAATAGCCGAATTACCCAGCCGTGCTTGGGGACAAAAAGCCGTCTTCCGCAATAACACCGTTTGAAAATTACAATCACATTAATCTGTTCGGGATCGGTTCATTTATGCTATGCACAAAGTATCCTACATAGATATCCCCTCATTTACATAGCGCGAAACCTAATTTAACCAAACTGTGCCAAGAATAACTGTGACGAAATCAAAGTGAGTGATATGGCACAGGCAGACAGAGTTACATTAAATAACTCGGCAGTCCATCCACAATGCAAACAAATATATTTTGCAATAATACTCGGTTACATTTTACATTTGTTTGCGCAATCCTTTGCCGACTAGTTCGGTATTCCATGGTTTCGCCGGTTTACCTCTCAATTGTTCCTCAGCTTACTATTACTAACTGAGACTGACCAGAGGTGTGTTACGCGCTCCGTGACCAAGTTGTGTTTTCTTCTGTTTACAGACACGAAAGTGTCAACAAATTACATAATAAAACATTCTTTAATCAACCATTTCTTAATCTGGCTTTCAAAATAGCATTGAACAGGCAAACACCAAGCCTGCGGCATTAGATACCCTAACATTATAGCATGGAAAGGGAAACCGTCATTCGTAAATGGTGCGAGAATGTATAACGTGGTGCGAAAATGTATAATCCAACAATCTGACCTGCTGCGACAAATCTAATTTCAGGTTTGGAATCAACATATTGAATTTAATCTAAAAAGATTACTACTACCCATTAGTAAACATGGCAGTATTGCGAAATATGCGACAGAAAAATGGACTAAGTGCAAGAAATCAACATGAAATCCACGAAAACGACTAAGTCCTACGTGAAATATGTACGTTATTACATTAACGGGCGAAAGTTATTACATTATCAGGCAAGAGGAGTTTATTACATTAACGGGCGAAAATTATTACATTATCGGGTAGCAAGTTTATTACATTATCGGTTGATTTTATTACATTAACGGGCGGTTATTACATTATCGGGCGATTATTACATTATCGGTTGTAACAACGTCACGACGGTGAGACCCTCTCCATGTAGATTCCATGCATGGGGTTTGGCTGTTGACATGAAATGGCTGCAACTCGGCAACGCGCGTAACATGCTGATGACGGTAAATATAAAGTTGTCTATTATTGTTATCGCTGAAATCATCCCACCAACTGATATGATACATGTCTACTTCAAAGCATTTCTCCTCAAAATGGACCGAGCAAAGTGAACTGTACTTGGACTGGAGGGATTCCAAACAGTACGCCCGCAAATCACCAATGTGAATCCATTGCTTCAATACTACCGGTTGTTTCAACTATCATTGCAACCGTATGCCGAACACTAAGGCATAATTACTAAAGTTTACCATACATTTAACCACATATTTAGATATACGTCTATAAGCAGCTGCTAGATGTCACGCCAACTGAACGAACTGTCGAAGACTCGAAGTTGTTGACCCTTAACAACGTCGCAGGAATCTGACCGGCTTCAGCAGAGATATAGAATGCCGCGCGCTGAATGGCCAAGCCAAGTTAACCCTTCACCTATGGCGGCGTCTAGACCATCGTGGATTTCGTTAGAATTTTAGACTTTAAAGTCACATTCTGAGTAAACCGCTGACGTTAAAAAATTGAGTATATGTGGAAATTGTTACTTTGTATAAACTCTATTACGTGTATGACACGAAACCGTAGCCTTTTTTTGTCCATTAAATTCATGTTTACCTTCTAATACGTCACGATCGCAAGATATATCCAAACGGCGCAAGCCAAGGGGGCCCGACACTGAAGGTTCATGCACGGGCCTGAGCTCGCCGGCCTACGGACTGTTGAACGCTTGGAGCATGCGCTTTCTGTCCAATTCACAAATTGCCGTCAACGTTTATATTCATAACGTCAAAAAGCATCACCGGATACTAGACCAGTCCGAACTTAATTATCACCATCACCATCACCATCACCATCACCATCACCATCATCATCATCATCACCGTCATTCAGCGGCCCGTGTTTTGGCAAAGATATCTCCGGCTCTGCTTGCTGTTTCCGGGTCTGCCTGCTTTACGCCACGTGGTGCTCCTGTAGCTTCACAAATCGTCTCTCCACCGCATCGACGGTTTTCTTCTAGAGCGTTTCCCTTCGTAAAGTTTCCAGATCCATGCATGTGTAGGTTAATTGCATGCGTGTGTGTATGCGTATCCAATGTCGGGATGCGTATCCAGGGTGCATAGGCCTACATGCATGCGTGCGTATGTATGCCCATGCGCACAAAGGCTGTTCTATGGTTTGATACATGGGACCCTAAGCCCCACATTGACGTTTTGACATTTCAGTCAAAATTGATTCCTTACAACCAGTAACAGTAACACATGTCTTTACTGAGAAATAAATAAATGCCTGCCACCTAGTGAATATGAGCACAACGAATTGCAACTTTATGACATCATTGTATAGCAGAGATTTATTCGTAAGATAAATACGCGTAGCAACCCGTCACGTTCGCTTTCATTAAGTGCGAAATGAAACACTGGAAAGCACATGTGAGTTAGAATTGTCAATATATTTGACAATGAATATATATGACAAATTGGGAAAGCTGCGTAATAATGATAAGAAATTATTATATTGGCCAAAATACGTAAAAATGGAATTAACCGGGTAGTCCCTCGTGGTCTATTAGCATTTGGATGAGATGTAGAGACCGAGAAGATCTTGGTCTAGAAACATTTGGTTGAGTTGCACGGACCGAGAGGCTCTTGGTCTAGCAACATTTAGTTGAGGTGCACGGACCGAGAGGCTCTTGGTCTAGCAACATTTAGTTGAGATGCACGGACCGAGAGGCTCTTGGTCTAGAAACATTTAGTTGAGATGCACGGACCGAGAGGCTCTTGGTCTAGCAACATTTAGTTGAGATGCACGGATCGAGAGGCTCTTGGTCTAGCAACATTTAGTTGAGATGCACGGACCGAGATGCTCTTGGTCTAGTAACATTTAGTTGAGATTCACGGACCGAGAGGCTCTTGGTCTAGCAACATTTAGTTGAGATTCACGGCCCGAGAAGCTCTTGGTCTAGCAACATTTAGTTGAGATTCACGGACCGAGAGGCTCTTGGTCTAGCAACATTTAGTTGATATTCACGGACCGAGAGGCTCTTGGTCTAGAAACATTTGGTTGAGTTGCACGAACCGAGAGGCTCTTGGTCTAGCAACATTTTGTTGAGATGCACGGACCGAGAGGCTCTTGGTCTAGAAACATTTAGTTGAGATGCACGGACCGAGAGGCTCTTGGTCTAGAAACATTTGGTTGAGTTGCACGAACCGAGAGGCTCTTGGTCTAGAAATATTTGTTTGAGATGCACGGACCGAGAGGCTCTTGGTCTAGCAACATTTAGTTGAGATGCACGGACCGAGAGGTTCTTGGTCTAGAAGCATTTAGTTGAGTTGCACGGACCTAGAGGCTCTTGGTCTAGAAACATTTGGTTGAGTTGCACGGATCTAGAGGCTCTTGGTCTAGACACATTTGGTTGAGGTGCACGGACCGAGAGGCTCTTGGTCTAGCAACATTTAGTTGAGATGCACGGACCGAGAGGCTCTTGGTCTAGAAACATTTAGTTGAGATGCACGGACCGAGAGGCTCTTGGTCTAGCAACATTTAGTTGAGGTGCACGGACCGAGAGGCTCTTGGTCTAGCAACATTTAGTTGAGATGCACGGACCAAGAGGCTCTTGGTCTAGAAACATTTAGTTGAGATGCACGGACCGAGAGGCTCTTGGTCTAGCAACATTTAGTTGAGATGCACGGACCGAGAAGCTCTTGGTCTAGAAACATTTGGTTGAGATGCACGGACCGAGAGGCTCTTGGTCTAGCAACATTTAGTTGAGATGCACGGACCGAGAGGTTCTTGGTCTAGAAACATTTAGTTGAGATGCACGGACCGAGAGGTTCTTGGTCTAGAAACATTTAGTTGAGTTGCACGGACCGAGAGGCTCTTTGTCTATATATATATATAATAATAATAGTAACTTCTTTTGCGCCAATATCCTCGAAAATCAAGCTCAGTGGCGCGACAAAACCAGGGGATTAATCAATCTCATAATCGAAAGCAATGCGTGAGTCGTCAACGGATGGATGGAAAAGCTAGGAGGCTAAGGAGGATAGGCAGCATTAAAGAGATAGGTTTTTAGATGTCGGCGGAATGAAACTATATTACCTTGTGATTTAACACTGGCAGGAAGCGAATTCCACACCGTTGGTGCGGCAACCGAGAAAGCTCGGGTCCCGGCTTTCGTTTTCACCCGAGGGATGTGAAGAGGGTTACTACTGGTTGAGCGTAGCTGTCTGGAATTTCTTGTTGGAGTTAGCATTGAATTTAGATATGCTGGTTGTGTAGATGAGAGTGCTTGATAGGCTATTGTACACATTTTGAAAATGATGCGATAGTGCACAGGTAGCCAATGCAGTGATTTTAGAAGCGGCACTGAGCGAGAAAAACGTGGAGAACGCGTGACTACCCTTGCTAAACAATTTTGGACACGCTGAAGTTTGGCTATGTCCTTGTTTGCGGTATTGTAAAGGAGGGAATTGCAGTAGTCGAGTCTGCTGCTTACTAGAGCTGTGGCGATGGTTTTAGCAACGGAAAGTGATAACAACCGGCGGATACGGCGAAGATCACGGATATGGTAAAAACAGCAACGGCATGTTTTCGAGATATGTTTTTTGAAATTGAAGTTTTCATCAAACGTTACTCCGAGATTTAAAACTGAGGTGGCTGGTGTGATACTCTGACTCAGAATATGTGTCGGGAAAAAGCCATTGAGTTTTGCCCGCTGCGTTGAGGTACCAATGATGAGAAATTCAGTCTTATCTGCATTTAGTTTTAATTTACTATTTTTCATCCAGAGGGAGACATCTTGGAGACAATCCCTGAGCTGGTTTAGGGAGCGACAAGTATTTGGTGTGGTCAGAGAAACATAGATTTGTGTGTCATCTGCATAAAGGTGATGATCCAGGTTATGACTCTGGATAACTGAGCTTAATGGTGTTGTGTACAGAGTGAAAAGCAACGGACCCAAAACAGAACCCTGGGGGACACCACAAGAGGTGGGCAGCATGTCTGAGAAGCAGTTACCTATTTTAATGGCTTGCCGTCTGTCAGTAAGGTATGAAGTAAACCAGCTCAAGGCTGTGCCAGATATCCCGTACCACGTTGATAAGCGTGTAATGAGAATGTCGTGGTCAATGGTGTCGAAAGCGGCGGATAGGTCAAGCAGGGTCAGTGCAGTAACTTTGCCATTATCAATGTTAAGGTTTATGTCATTGTGTACTTTTAAAAGAGCCGTTTCTGTTGAGTGAAATTGTTTGTACGCAGACTGTGATGCATTGGTTAAACCATTTATGTTGATGTGAGAAGTAAGTCGATTTGCAACAACCTTTTCGAGTATTTTGGAAATGAAGCTAAGGTTAGAAATAGGCCTGTAGCTGTTTAGATCTTCTTTTGACAGAGTTGTCTTCTTAAGAATTGGATTTACATGTGCACGTTTAAAGTCTTCAGGGAATAAGCCGGAGCAGAGTGATGCATTTATTATATATGTTATTGGTTTAATTAAAACGTCAAGGCATGCTTTCAGTAGTATGGTCGGAAGTGGGTCAAGATCACAAGATTTATTTGGGGATGACATGATTATTTTTTTCACTTCAGTAGTTGTGGCTGGTTCAAACGATGTAAGTTTAGAATTTAGTTGTGGAGAGTCGGCATTTATAGTGTCTGAGGTGTGATCTGTGAAGGCTGAATGTATCAGGCTGATTTTGTCTTTAAAATGACTTGAGAAAGAGTTACACAGTGATTTGATTGATGCATGGGTTGGTAGGGAAGGAGCAGGCCGCCTGTGTAAAATCTGATTGATGCATTTCCATAGTTGTTTTGGTGTAGCGGAGTTATTTGCGACCATGTTTTCGTAATAATACGACTTTGCTTTTGACATTTGTTGGTTACATAGATGACATTGCCGTGTGTAGCGTGACCTGTCTAAGGATGACCGAGATTTACGCCAAACACGTTCCAGATAGCGACGGCGCCGTTTAGATTGGATTATTTCCGGGGTCATCCAAGGAGCTGGCGGCTTTTGTGACACAGATTTGGATTTAGCGGGTGCATGTTTGTCAAGCAATGTCTTCAGTATTTGACGGTACTGTTTGTATAGGTCTGATACATGTTCTTTAGGATGTGTGACAAGGTCGGATGTAATTATATCAGTCATAAATGATGCAATGTTGATACTGTGAATGGCTCTGTAGAACATGTTGTGTTTGGACACGGCTGGGGTTAAAGGAACTTTAAGATCTGCAATTACTGTGTTATGGTCCGATAAGCCATCTACAACTGTGGGTGTCTGAATGTTTTTACAAGAGGAACGAGTTATCAAGATGTCAAGCCAATGTCCATGTATGTGTGTTGGGAAATTGACATGTTGTTTTGGGTCAAATGATGCCAGGATATCATTAAACGTGATAGTTGTTGCAGATGGTGTATCCAGGTGAAGATTAAAATCGCCCAAAATGTAAAATTCTGTGTGCATGGTTGCAACATTTTCCAAAAGATCCTGGAATTCTTCAAAGAAGTTAGCTGGATGACCTGGAGGGCGATAAATACAAATGAAAACCCCACAGAAGCACGAATTAGATATGTTCAGACAAATAGATTCAAATGTGGTATAGTCTGGGCTGGTGTACGGGGTTACGTTAAATAGTTTTGAAATAAGGAAACCGACACCTCCGCCTCTTCCAACTGGACGTGGTCGATGGTGGAAGGTATAGCCAGGAGGGGAGATGTCGGCAATACATGCATCTGTGTCATGCGGTCTGAGCCAGGTCTCAGTCACAGCGAGAATGTCTATTGTTTTGGAAATTATAAGATCAGTGATAGAGGCAGTTTTTTCACGAATTGAACGAATGTTAGTGGTGGCCAGGCGGATGTTATGCCTGACCACAGGTCCAGGATTAAGACTAACATCTCCCGCTAGCAGTAAGATCAAGGCCAATTTAAATGTTGGCCTGGAACGGGGTATAGGTAGTAATTTTCGGTTGAAACACAGATTAAGGCATGGCAGACTGTGTAAGTATGTCAAGGATTCTTGTGTGGTCATGTATTTGGAAGGTGTTGAAATTACATCCGACCATTGTGCCAGTGTGTTACACAAGGTGAAATCATGGCTTCTAGAAGCTGCAGAACATGATAAAAATAAAACACACAGTGAGAACAATGGTGACATTTGACAAAATCTGCTCAAGTGATAAAATTAATGTATCATAAAATAATTAGTGACTGAGAGTGGCCAGACGTTCTAAAATAATGTAAATGTTTGGCATGGGTCAACAGCACCAAAACTTAATAAATAACATGTAATAAATAAGTATATGAGAGTATAAGATCACACTAAATCTAAAATTACAGTAGTTTCTCAGATGTAAGACTAATAAATATAGCGAGAAAAATAAATAATGTGTTGCACGGACCGAGAGGCTCTTGGTCTAGAAATATTTGTTTGAGATGCACGGACCGAGAGGCTCTTGGTCTAGCAACATTTAGTTGAGATGCACGGACCGAGAGGTTCTTGGTCTAGAAGCATTTAGTTGAGTTGCACGGACCTAGAGGCTCTTGGTCTAGAAACATTTGGTTGAGTTGCACGGATCTAGAGGCTCTTGGTCTAGAAACATTTGGTTGAGTTGCACGGACCTAGAGGCTCTTGGTCTAGAAACATTTAGTTGAGATGCACGGACCGAGAGGTTCTTGGTCTAGAAATATTTAGTTGAGATGCACGGACCGAGAGGCTCTTGGTCTAGCAACATTTAGTTGAGATGCACGGACCGAGAGGTTCTTGGTCTAGAAACATTTAGTTGAGATGCACGGACCGGGAGGCTCTTTGTCTAGAAGCATTTAGTTGAGATGCACGGACCTAGAGGCTCTTGGTCTAGAAACATTTAGTTGAGATGCACGGACCGAGAGGCTCTTGGTCTAGCAACATTTAGTTGAGATGCACGGACCGAGAGGCACTTGGTCTAGCAACATTTAGTTGAGATGCACGGACCTAGAGGCTCTTGGTCTAGAAACATTTAGTTGAGATGCACGGACCGAGAGGCTCTTGGTCTAGCAACATTTAGTTGAGATGCACGGACCGAGAGGCTCTTGGTCTATAAGCATTTGGTTGAAATGCAAGGCCCGGGCGGCTCTTGGTCTAGAAACATTTAGTCGAGATGCACAGACCGAGAGGCTTTTGGTCAAGTAGCAATACGTTGAAATGCACCTAACTAAAAAAATAATCTCTCGATCGAGAAACATTGATTCCGGCAGCAGGTCACGCTGCCCTGGGTCACGTTGCCCTGGGCCGTTAAATACCTTACCCGAAATATATTGACTATTGATGCCGTTGTGATTTTAAATGTTGATAACATAATTCAAGTACCGTGTACAGCAACACCACAGGTAAACGAAATTGTTTGCGTGCACAGACGTTAGCCAGATACAGTCCATAGTTCTCATATTTAGTGTCATAGTTCAAGCGAGACGCTGTCGCGTATTGTACGGTTCTTGTGTTTTCCTGCTTCCGTATAAGGTATAGACTAATTCACGAGTCACGAACAAAACGCGATAAAAATCAGATTTTGCAGTAAACAACCGGTTTCCCCGCATGAAAGATTTTCTTTAGACCCCTCTATATATGAACGATAATCGAGCCGTTTAGTCATGGGAGACCGCTTGTTTCACCTGGCCAAGAAAATCACGTTACAGCGAGTATATGAATAACGAATGAGCATCAACATGTTGCACAGGGTGTTGGGATATTTCACCGCTCTGTTTGCACTCGGCCATTGTATTAAAATGTGGCCACGTTGATGTTTACGAGTGCGTGTAGCTATGGTCTACTCAAAGGGCCCATTCAAGTGTATATGGCTCGCATTAGCCTTTGCCAGTCATGCTGATTAAACAACGTGTTGACGCAATTGTGTCTTGCATTAAGGCTTAGAACCAACGCCTACACTAAGCGGCCAAATTTGAACACAAAAGCGCATAATGTTAGTAATCAGACTTTCTTTTCTGGAATTATATCGCCGATGGCTACTTATTTTGCAACCTTCGTTACGACACTCCCTGGATGTTGGCAGATAAATTATGAGTTTTGTGACATTACCGAAACAGTCCTGGCGACACCCCTGAGGTGATACTTTCAAAGCGACTACTTCGACATGTTACTGCCCAGACACCTGTCAAATGACACGTGTAAGTTGTCACTACATGGCGTGTCATTATTATTCACTCTGGTTTTGTCGCGTTCAGCACGTCGGCGACTAACCGGATGGATGGGTGGGTGGATGGATGGATGGATGGATGGTTGGATGGATGGATGGATGGATGTATGGATGGATGGATGGATGGATGGGTGGCTGGCTGGCTGGCTGGCTGGCTGGCTGGCTGGCTGGCTGGCTGGCTGGCTGGCTGGCTGGCTGGCTGGCTGGCTGGCTGGCTGGCTGGCTGGCTGGCTGGCTGGCTGGCTGGCTGGCTGGCTGGCTGGCTGGCTGGCTGGCTGGCTGGCTGGCTGGCTCGCTGGCTCGCTCGCTCGCTCGCTCGCTCGCTCGCTCGCTCGCTCACAGACTCACTGACTCACAGACTCACTGACTCACTGACTCACTGACTCACTAACTCACTGACTATCTCACTGACTGACTCACTCACTGAATCATTCACATACCTGACTGACTGACTGACTGACTGACTGACTGACTGACTGACTGACTGACTGACTGACTGACTGACTGACTGACTGACTGACTGACTGACTGACTGACTGACTGACTGACTGACTGACTGACTGACTGACTGACTGACTGACTGACTGACTGACTGACTGACTGACTGACTGACTGACTGACTGACTGACTGACTGACTGACTGACTGACTGACTGACTGACTGACTGACTGACTGACTGACTGACTGACTGACTGACTGACTGACTGACTGACTGACTGACTGACTGACTGACTGACTGACTGACTGACTGACTGACTGACTGACTGACTGACTGACTGACTGACTGACTGACTGACTGACTGACTGACTGACTGACTGACTGACTGACTGACTGACTGACTGACTGACTGACTGACTGACTGACTGACTGACTGACTGACTGACTGACTGACTGACTGACTGACTGACTGACTGACTGACTGACTGACTGACTGACTGACTGACTGACTGACTGACTGACTGACTGACTGACTGACTGACTGACTGACTGACTGACTGACTGACTGACTGACTGACTGACTGACTGACTGACTGACTGACTGACTGACTGACTGACTGACTGACTGACTGACTGACTGACTGACTGACTGACTGACTGACTGACTGACTGACTGACTGACTGACTGACTGACTGACTGACTGACTGACTGACTGACTGACTGACTGACTGACTGACTGACTGACTGACTGACTGACTGACTGACTGACTGACTGACTGACTGACTGACTGAGCGTGCGTGCGTGCGTGCGTGCGTGCGTGCGTGCGTGCGTGCGTGCGTGCGTGCGTGCGTGCGCGCGTTTGGTTGTGCATATGCGTGTGTATATGCGCGTGTGTGTATGTGTGCGTGTTTGTATATGTATTATTAAGTAAGCGGCTGGGTACATGCTGGTGTGCGTATAATTATGTGTGTTCGTGCGTACACATGTACATTTCTACCACGCTTGAATAGGTGCGTGTATGCGTGCATGCGTGGTGTGTATGGGCTTACGTGTGTGTGTGTGTGTGTGTGCGTGCGTGCGTGCGTGCGTGCATGCGTGCGTGCGTGCGTGCGCGTGTGTGTGTGCAGGTGGACGCGGATGTATGTATGCACTGAGCAGGGCAAGTGTCAGGTGAGAATAAACGTCGTTCCTGTGCACAGTGACAACTAAATAGGTACACGGCGTGGACGCGATAACACGCCGTGGCACGTACACAATTACACGTGTTAGCCATCAACCGAGATGAAACGTCCACCACGACAATGACCAATTCACACAGGGTGTCCACACAGTCGCTCGAGCCAGAACACCTGACAATGCTAGAATATTAACTGTTCTTGGCCCAGTACGCACGACCTTAGCCGATCGCTGTCCTGTATCGATCTGCGGATCTTTGGAACATCCTGTGTGGACCAAAGCGACGCGGCCGTAAGCTGCGGGGATCTGTGGCCTCCACGGCGAGTGGATAACGTATTCAACGACACGCATTAGTGAAGCATCCGTGTACACGAGGTTACTGAGTATATGTAAAGAACACCCGATGCTTTGTTGTCGCTATTCGTTTTCAATGTTGTGGGGCAGTTCTTTTTACGAACTGCTGCTTAAGTGTAGCCTTAACAGGAATCGGCTGAACGAGGAATGTTTTTCGTTAGCACAATCACTGCGCAATTGACGGTTCATTATTGGTTCATTATTAACACCTGGCTGACCTGTGCCTATAGTTAGACCTGTCAATGTGGCACTGGTCGCCTCAAACGTTATCACAAGGACACGACTTACATTTAGGTTAGGCTGTGAGCTATGGTTGACTGAACGAAGTAGTAGTGCCATACTGGACCGCCATACACAGATCGGAGGTTCTGATTAGAAATACGATTTGTGGTACGTATATCATGCGTAACCGCATTAGGGCACAGCGCCAGGTTTAGAATGCAGATGGTCTCTGGATGTTGGTTAACCAGTCATCCTTCCTCACGAGTTCTCACGCCATCATATATACTGGCAACGCGGACTTCATAAACAGCAGGGCCTATGTCTTGACACATCGTGTTACGAACAAACGCACTGTGTTTTATTTGATTCATAATCAATCATTATGTCGTTTTCACCGCGACAGAAAACACAAAAAGTATCAAAATGTAATTTTTATTCATTGCATACTCAGTTTTATCTTTGAAAAAGTATTCTCATTTCAATTTACTTACCACCGTTTATCTTAAAAAACATATTTATATAATAAATTGATAATTATAGTAAATGTTTGTCTCAATGAATGGGTATCCATCCGATCCTTTTTCTGCGGTTGTTTACTTTTATATTGTGCCAAGGATCACTTTTACCCAAACAAACACAACGCGTGATATACGTATACTTATCATAAACGTTTACAGCTAAACCGCACAGTGCTCGTATTTAGAAACGCCCACGCGGACTCGTTTCTAAGAGATGGTTTCTTTGCGATCGCGTGATCGAGTGACCTACAAAGCCGAACGTTGAACTGTCTTTTTGAGCTGTCACACTCGACAGCACGGCGACAGAGCTTAGAACCACAGGGAGGGGAGTTGAGCAGTGAAAAGCTTCGGAAAACACAATGGACAATTCGTTCTCAGTTTGTCACACGTTTCTGTAGTCACGTGACCTGTCAGCTCTGTTACAAGGGTGTGAGTTCCTATATGGAAGTCTAAATGTGTTATTTGCCGAAAAAGACACAACATGGTAATGTTATTGTAAAGCCTTTGAAAATCCATTTGTACGCAATATTCCCCATATCCAAATCTGGGAGTGGCTGGGAAAGTTTCAGGAAGAATGCATTCTGTGTGCATTTTGAGGGTGTTTGTTAGAGCGTGAAGGTGTTTTGGCAAGTCTCACGAGTCATGATGGTGCGATTGGATGTTTTTGAAGACTCTCAAGGGCTGAAGAATATTGTGAACGTCGCCGAATTTTGTTCAACCCCAGCGTTTGTCTTCCGACGTCATCAGCCCAACGGACAGCGAAGGAGAACTGAAGTGACGTCGTTGCGACGGCGACATGTTTTCTCCTACATCCCAGGCAGATGGGCGCTGAGCTCCGCCTTAAGCTCTCTACCAATGTCAAGTTCCTTCCGACGACGGTGATTTTGGTCTTGTGTTTGTTTATAAATAGACAATTTGGTGTAGAAAGTAAGAATCAAGGGCGTGACCAATTGAAACAGAGAATTAAGAGAATTCCATCCGTACCACATATATTTATACGTTGTAGAAGTATGTAACTTAATTAGTAAGAACTTATCAGTATTAGATTACCTATCTGTAATACCACTGCTGATAGGAGACTTCAATGCGAGGATAGGAAGAGACAATGACAAGTGGCCCTTGGTCATGGGCAAACATGGGATTGGGAAATGCAACTCCAATGGCGAACTTCTACTGGCTCTGTGCTCTGAGTTCGAACTGATAGTGACGAACACCATGTTCAAGCAGAAGGATGAACGCAAGACCAACTTGTTCCAAACACTGGCATATGGTCGACTTCATCATCACGAGGTGTCGGGATAAGATGGACATCCACAGCACCCGAGCCATGCGTGGAGCAAACTGCTGGACCGATCACCAGATGCTGAGATCAAAAGTGGCTTTCAGAATACGACAAAAGCACAACAGGCAAGGGACAAATAAGCCGACCAAGCTCAACACTGCAAAACTAAGTACCATCAGCCATAGGGAGAGTTTTGAGCAGGAGATGGACAGTGCTCTCGCCCACTGGGAGGAGAAGGAAAACTCAACACCAGACGAGGAATGGGCAGCTCTGCAGCAGGTTGTGTACAACACAGCCAAGACACATCTTGGCAAGCCAGACAGAAAGCACCAGGACTGGTTCGACCCCAACGACCAGGAGCTACAGACTCTTATGAGCAGAAGAGATCAAGCCCACCAGAGAGTGTTGCAAACCAGGAGCACTAGATCCACCACTGCAGCATACAAAGATGCCTGCAGACTGCTACAAAAACACACCCGTGCACTGAAGTCGGACTGGTGGGAAAGGAAAGCAGTGGAGCTGCAGAGAGCTGCCGACAGTAACAACATGAAGGGCTTCTACAATGGACTGAAGGAAGTGTGGGGACCCAAAAAGAAGGGACCTGTTCAACTAAAATCAACAGACGGAATGGAAACCTTCTCTGACAGCAAGAGAGTTGTGGCAAGATGGAGTGAACACTTCCAGAAGCTACTCAACGTCCCTGGCGACATAGATCACGAAGCTCTGGACAACATCCCGCAGCGCATTACCAAGACAAGCCTTGATGAGATTCCAACTATGGATGAGATGGCTAGAGCAATCGCCAGCCTGAAAGATGGCAAAGCACCTGGAGGAGATGGAATTCCTGCAGAAGTATGGAAGCATGGAGGAGACAATCTGTTCAGCAGACTGCACCAACTAATCACCAATGCCTGGGAGATGGGTTCTGTACCACAAGCATGGAAGGATGCAAGCATTATAACCATCTACAAGAAAGGTGATCGAACAGACTGTGGGAACTATAGAGGAATCTCTCTTCTTTCCATAGCAGGCAAGATCTTCGCCAGGATCCTCCTCAACAGACTATCTACCCACCTAACACCAGAGGTAGTTCCGGAGACACAATGTGGCTTCAGAGGTAACCGGAGCACCGTGGATATGATATTTTGTCTCCGACAACTACAAGAAAAGTGCATTGAGCAGGACCGACCACTGTACATGGTATTTGTCGACTTCAGTAAGGCGTTCGATACAGTTGGGAGGACCGGACTATGGCAGCTACTGAAGAAGTATGGCTGCCCAGAGAAGTTCACAACAATGATCGAGGCACTACATACCGGAATGATGGCGACTGTTAATGTTGGAGGGGAAGTCTCGGAATCGTTCAGGGTCACAAATGGGGTCAAGCAAGGCTGTGTACTGGCGCCCACGCTCTTTTCCATCTTCCTATCAGCAATGCTCGACAATGCTTTCCGAGACATGGGGGATGGCATCTACATACAGTCCAGACAGAGCGCTGACCTATTCAACGTCGCACACTTCAGAGCGAAGACCAAGACTACACGGATACTGATGAGGGAGCTGCTATTCGCAGATGACAGTGCACTGGTTGCACACTCTGCTGAAGAGATGCAGAAAATAGTGGATGCTTTTTCCAATGCGTCAAAGAAGTTCGGCCTGAAGATTAACATCAAGAAGACCGAAGTGCTGTACCAACTCAACTCTACAAGAACCCGAGAGGAGGATATCATGGTTGATGGAAACAAGCTGAACTCTGTTATGGAATTCACCTACCTCGGAAGCACTATATCAAGTGACGGATGCATTGACGATGAAATACAGAGGAGGATGGCTAAGGCTAGTGCATCTTTCGGCCGACTACGCCAGAGACTCTGGAACAACCACCATGTGTCCATGCGGGTTAAAGGCAAGATATACCGTGCAATTGTGCTGTCCACCCTCCTATACGGAGCCGAGGCCTGGACAGTGTACAGACGACAGGTGAAAAAGTTGCACGCCTTCATGATGCGACATCTGCGTTCGATCATGAGGATAACCTGGATGGACAAAGTGACAAACAAGGAAATACTCGAACGGACAGGGCTGCCATCTATGGAAGATCTTCTGATCAGAAAGAATCTCCGGTGGACTGGACACCTCATGAGGATGTCATCAGACAGGCTACCGAAGCAGGTTCTCTACTCCCAACTGTCTTCTGGTCACAGAAAGAGAGGGCGCCCTCGTCTCCGGTTCAAAGATACCATCAAGAGAAACCTGAAGCTGAGAGACATAAAGATCGACTCCTGGACATCACTCTCACAGCAGAGAGACAAATGGAGAGCAAGAGTCAAGTGATGGAAGCAGTCTTTGTCGCTTCGCGACCGACAGCATGATGATGATGATCTGTAATAGTTTACTCTTTACATCTATAATAATATTTCGGCAGCAGTAGTTCAATAACAATGTTTTTACTTTAAGTAGATATATGTCATGATTTTATGTATGTCCATCTGTGATTGACGAACTTTTCAAATAACATGCAACACTTTAAACACGATCCCATTTAGGTGTGTCGTGTCGAGCGGTGCACAGAGCAAGCCAGCTGAGAGGGTCCGCAGGGAGTAGTTGACTAATTACCCCGAGTCTCGGCTCCGTCGTTGATTGTCAACCTTTGTCACATCGTCACTGACTCACACCCGGTTGAACACGAGCGAAGTCGGAATCCGGAACAAATCGGTGATAAATCAGTTTCTCGTCCGCGTTTAAGATGGACGAAAAACTGCCAAACTGACTTATTAGAGCCGGTTGTCTTTTATCTGATTTATGCATTCTATTTATTTATATATTTATATATCAGGGAAGGGTGCGTTCTCTGCGGTGCACTGCTCTAGCAGCCGTCTTCGTCCATCGTTCAGCCTCACGCGATCGTCTCGTGTTCTTCCTCACACCGTCCTCCTATTTCGTATTTCCCCGCGTCTTTTGTGCAATCTAATCTCTTCTTTCTTTGCAAGTTTGCCTGCATCGATCTTTGTCAAGTCCGTATCATCCGGCTTCTCAGTATTCCTGATAGGCTACATTCAATCGAAGCCTATTTGCTTAAGTCGGCTATCCCTCTACTGTCTCACGTAAACTTATAAGAAGACACAGCCCAGTTTGTCTAAGCAATGACTGAAAGAAAAAATACGAGCAACTTCCATAATGTTTTTAATACCAATGATCCCATATGGTCCGATTGGACGTCTTCCACGCAAGGCTACAGCACGAAAGGGACACACAGGTCAAGTTTGGTCTTAAAGCCCCGCGCACCGAGTATTCGTGCTAAAGAAGTCGATGATTTTGACTAAAGTGCGGACAGATAATAGAACCTTCTGTCCGCGACACACGGTTAGACCGCTACACGCACACACAAGACAGAAGAGTTCACTTCTATGTTTAGATCGATCTTAATGTATGATGGATAGAATGTGTCAGCTATGTTATGTAAAATAGATAGCTTATAACGAAGAGAGAGAGAGAGAGAGAGAGAGAGAGAGAGAGAGAGAGAGAGAGAGATCAGACAGAGAGAGAGAGGGGGGGGGGAGAACGCAGCAATAACGGCGAGAGAGGGGGGATCAGAGAAAGAGAGAAAGATAAGAGAGAAGAAGAAAGGAAGATCAGTACGAGAGAGGGGTGAGGGAGGGTGGAGAGAGAAATTGTGTACATGTCCACTCTCCCAAAATGCGTATATTTTCGGGGTAGAACAACGAGCGAAAGGATACATCTATAATAAAATGCCTAGTGCATAAAAGATTATAAACAGCGTTTGAGAAAAGTAGAAAGTGTAATAATGAACCCGAGAAATAAAACGACATCTGCTGATTTAGCCATGCTAAATTGACAGCTTCACGTTGAAGCTTCACGTTAACAACTAAGTAGGTGAAAGGATTCGGTTATTCCGTTTAGTTACCCGTTCTAAGTAAGCCATATGTCAACACAGCATTACTCGATCATGACGTGTACAAAATGCACGTGACGCATGTTGTTCGTTCGGCTATGACATTGCCATCCGTGGGAAGCCACACAGCTAATGTTACTGACTGTGCAGGGATTTGTTCTTGTTATATCCGCCACTGTCTACGACTCTGTGTCAGTTTATACAGCTGAGTGAACTGAAGCAACGTCGATCAAACGAAATTGCCCTTCTTCGAAAAGGCAACATTCGAAACCACACGCCCGACTAAGAGACATGACTTTCTAAACACTACACCATCGTGCCTTACAGCTTTATAACACAAACACGCTCTAAAGATAACGTCACTATAAAACACGGCATATTTAATCATATACTGCATTAGTAATTTGTGATTTATATTACTGATAAATTAAACAGCGTAATAAAGTATACACATACCATGATCCAACTACTGTAACGAAATCTTGTTGTTTCGTTGCTTTATAAAAACGCATTTTCAAAGTTATGTAAGCTATTTTCTGAGTCGATATGTTTAACTTGTCTTAGGCATCTCGTGGCGTCCGCAACTGAACCAAAACCTGTTGAAATAAACATTATGATAACACCCACTTAGCGGGTTACAGTACGCCGCATGTGGGGCGTGCCCCTTTCTGGGGTCATTTAAAGAAGGCATATCGCGGAAGTCCTAATCAAAGTTATTCCAGCCGAGACCGCTTTCGTGCTAAGTTTAGATATGGCTGCATTGTCTCTTTATTAGCGACGCAATTTGTTGTTTATAAATTCGGTTTGTTTGTCGCCACGGCCCATTGCAAGACATCGCAGGGTGCATATTTGAACTCTACCGAAACTTGGCACGCGATTTGCGAGTTTGTTTAGGGATAATCTCAAAATATCACCATTTAACACCCGATTTTAAAGCGTTGTTGTCAGCTCTGTTGCCCGGAGTCAGCCAAATGTGGTAATTGTTTAGAGGAAGTTAATTAAATAAACTTAAAGCTCAGCTTCAAAGCAGTAAATGACAAAGGGCGAGTGCTTCTGACTGTACTGTTTTGTTTACAACTTGGAAATTTAGAAGGGTGTATTTTAAATTGACGTGAAGAGATGAGAAGATGACAACGAATACGAGAAGAAATGATACTATGACTGAAGGGGTTCGAACAAATCAGAAGATAGAAGAAGTGATTAGAAGAATTAAAACCAGAAGAAATGAAAAAAGATTAAATGAAACGGCACGATAAAAAGTGTGAATCGATGTGAAAGGATGAAAAGTGAAGGTGTGAAAAGCTAAGTGAAGGGATGAGACCAGAAGAGTCAAGAAGAGATGAGAAGAAAGAAGGAAATCTCGATACCAGTTTCTTAAAATAACTACAGGTCACACACGTGAGGCAATCAGTGTTTATTTAGTCACATGGTGGAGGCTAAACACGGACACGCGCGCGCACACACACACACACACACACACACACACACACACACACACACACACACACACACACACACACACACACACACACACACACACACACACACACACACACACACACACACACACACACACACACACACACACACACACACACACACACACACACACACACACACACACACACACACACACACACACACACACACACACACACACACACACACACACAGTAACACGGTCCCAAATCCTAAACCACAACAACGTGGAGCATAAGAAATACATCTACCCTGTCTCGTGACCCCCCCCCCCATCCCGACCCCCTCGAGCAACCAGCATATTTGTAGTCATCCGGTTAATTCAGGATCCGGCTAAGATTAGTCGCACGTGCCGCTCTTGGCTCGCTGACAAATTGACATGCCATCTTTTCTCACACGTATCTGCGACGTTGTTGCGGCGTTGCCAGTGAAACAACTGTTGTGGACACCCTGTCATATTTTGTAAACAACCCACCTCACGCCGCCGAGTCACGCCGGTCGCTGCCCCGTCACGACGGACACTTCCCGGTGCGCCGAGTCCAAGTGTATGGTCCACGTCGTTTTATATGAGTTAATATAATACACTTACATCTAAAATAAACGCGATGAAGGTACATATCAACTGGACGCAGAATGGCGTTTAATAGCTCGAGACGTTGCACGCTATTAATTTTGAATTATAGCCCGCAAAATGTAAAACTTAAGTTTATAAATAAGTCTATAAAACATTGGTTTAACATCAAAATTCTTCGGTTTCGAAGCGATAGCGCCGTTCCCGCTCATTATCAAGAAAACAATTCAGCAAACCTTTCACGTGTCAATTAGGGGAGACCGAGGTTGGTTGTTAACTTTGTTTTCATTTTTTCCATTTGCAGTAACAATTCCAAAGGTGTTGATGCTACTGTTAAGATTAACTGTAATATATATTACATATGGGTATTTTTTATTGGTTGTCATAGAAAGTGGGAACTTCGATGAATGGAAATTAAATAATGTGTTCATGAAAATAAAAACACATTGCCATATAATGCCATAGGTGAGTTTTGCAAGTGGCTAAATATGTGACGTTGAATTCTTTGTAACTTACATGTAACTTACACGTACACATACACGTATACGTACACATATACGTATACACACGTACACATATACGCAGTTTAATTACGCACACATACACACCCACTTACACATATCGTTCTTAAGTGACACTTTGAGTTCGTAATTAGTCATATTCAACGTGACAATCTTTTAATGCACATGTAATTAATACACTGTAGCATATATCAAATAGTGACATCACAAACCTTTACTTAATTACGACAAAAAGAGGAAAAATACCCGATGCAGTGGCATATTTAGTGGGACGGGTATGGTATTGAAAATTTGGGTTTGTTTATAACCTATTACTTCGGCATATGAACCGGGGGAGGGGGAGGCGTGGAGGGTGTAATAGGAGCAAGGTGTTTTGGGAGAACCACTAAGGGGGTTCGGGAGAATGGTTTTGGCAATACACTTCTTGGACCCCCTTTTCAACATCCTAGAAACGCAGTTGCCCCAACACGTCAATATTTAGTCGTGAAACTGAATACTATAAGCCGTGATTCACGCCTGCAAGACAGTAACTGCAATGATGACCAACCCGTGTGAGTGTAACAACTAACCCCGGTCACCGCTAACGTCGTGGCCGATTCCTGGTACAAGGGGGGGGGGTGGGGGTGGCAGGCGATTACCTATATATATTAAAGTATTGTGTTTACGATTACGCGTAAACACAATACTTAGAGGCGACATCAAACTCTTACGTAAGAGATATGGTTCGATGTAACCTTATCTAAAGTACTTGTGTTTTAATGTGTCCTCATAAAGCATCTCGAGTGCGTTGCCGAGCCTACTCATTACCGGGTGACTATCCTCTTCTGCCCGCGTTGTCTCGGGCCGGGTCCGGTCACTGACACGACCGGGCCAGCCACCCAGAACGCCGCTAGTTTATTACGTTCGCAGACACATCTCGGAAACACATAGCTAAGTTTATTATTTTGGTTCTAATATTTTCCATGCTGTTTTTTTTATAGAGAAAATACAAGTTTATTTGCCCAGTGTTATTGCCTGTGTATGTGTTGTAACGCGCCACGAACAATTATAATTGAATCTGGCTAAGTACTAAATAAAATATGCTATTATTGTTCTTATTATCCAGCATTAATCAAGCTCGTCCATTGCCCTTTTCAGCAATATACATTTCCTTCATTTTCTATTTGCCTTTTCAACGCCGTTGACTGAAAACGGGAAGACGACTATATTCTTCCTGGTCACACACACACACACACACACACACACACACACACACACACACACACACACACACACACACACACACACACACACACACACACACACACACACACACACACACACACACACACACACACACACACACACACACACACACACACACACACACACACACACACACCACACACACACACACACACACACACACACACACACACACACACACACACACACACACAGCATTTAGATACTGACACTACGTTGGTCACATAACACATATATTAAAAATACAATTAATTATTGTGATAGTAATTACAATAATTCACTTTCAAAGTAAACATCTACATTTGTCAGAAAACAATTGGCATATCGTTACGAAATGATGACTAACCATATATATATATATATATATATATATATATATATATATATATATATATATATATATATATATATATATATATATATATATATATATATATATATATATATATATATATATATATATATAAATAAACCCTATTGTATATAATCCTACATAATTAATTTTATTCAATGCAGTTATTCAACAATATTTCAAAAAAATCTTACACTAAAAGATTAATGGTATTCTATTGATAAAAAAATATTATTGCCGTTATCATTTTAAACTGTAAAATTATATACTTTTTGACAATTGTAATCATGTGATCACATGTGATCACACTTGATATAATTAGTATTTTACATGATTAAATTATGTTTACGTATTGTATGGACACATGTCTCGTAAAACCAACAGGTCTAACCCATGTGTCAATGTGGGCGGTCATACAGACATGACTAGTAGACCACAGGTGCCAATTTTCATTTTTCGGCGTGCTTTAAAAAAAGTAATCGAGTGGAAGTGCACGAGCTGACGTCGACGCCACCACGCTGTTGTTTGTGGCACTACATCAACGTTGGCAGCGCCCTGTAGAGCGGTTGTCGGTAGGCGAACGTTGCAGACACACTGTGCCGCGGTTGAGACCTGCGTCATACCAGACGCGCCGCAGGTAGGCCCATATATAAACCGTTACGCTGAGCCTTTGAAGTACACTGTCGGTCCACGCTTCCAACAGGAAAGACGTCTGCAAGAACTAGCGATCGCCGAAGAACTACCGATACACGGCAGCTCGCATACAACCCGTGAATTTCTTCTGGAAGGTGAGTGGCATGACGTAACGGATTGTCTTTTCGGGAAATGTGCGTCATAAGCACGACTATGAGTATACGGAGACGAGGCTGCTTGTTGTGAGAGACAGAGGTCCGACTACGGGCAATAGACAGTAGATCGATACAAAGGACAGGCGAGTGTCGTCTCTACTCACATCGCGATCGCGGCGTCCCAGTTAGATTCACGTAGATAATATATATATATATATATATATATATATATATATATATATATATACATATATACATATATATATATATATATATATATATATATATATATATATATATATATATATATATATATATATATATATATATATATATATATATATATTCATATTCATATTCAAGTACCAATACAACCCGGTCGTTGTGATATTGAGTGGCCGTATAATCTGGGGAGAGGACATTTTAGGACATTTTATCAATTGTTGCTTGATCATTTTGTATACGCATATAAAATTATATATGAATATGTTCTTTGTGGATAACTAAGCTGACAACCTTTGTCCCCCTCGAAGTCCTACATACGATATAAACACGTTAGTGCGCCAATAATACCCCACACGGTTCTATTCCGGGGCGTGTCAGAAATTATTTAATCCATTTTTTTCTTCATATCCACATCATGTCAATTAATTATGTGGTCGGTGGTCGGCTTAAAATCAACACAGCCTGGTGCTGAGAAGTGTCCGCCGAAGTGGAATGATTTTTCACACCCGTAGCGTCACGATTTCAATCATTAGCCGAGTTGACATGTTTTGAAATGTCAGGCGCAACGCTGCCACGCCTTGCTTAGTCCACAGGGTGCTCCGCAAGGTTTCATAAATTACATTCATAATGCATGCGGACACTGTCAAAACACCAACGTGACTCAGCAAATGAAAACAAAATACTATCTCTACGTGGCATTGGGCATGATCTCTTTGGGAATGTGTTTTAAGTGATCCTATATTTAACCAATTATACCGCTACATTTTAGCATTTAGCTCGTTTTATTTCTTTAAAATTCCTATATGCGTCACTGCTGACACGTAGTTAGCCTATACAACGACCATAAATTATATATAGTTTTTATGTAACCACGCGTATGGCTCAATTGTCACAAGATATATTTATGCTAGTTTAACTGTAGTGCGTATATGGTATTATTATACCTGAGAAATGGTTTAATAAATACATGACTATACCGAAAAAACTGCGTGGGGCGTAACATATCCCTGTGGGGCCTAACATGTCGCTAACTCCGATGGGTTAATGAGGTACACATCTTGCATCACGCCCCCGTCCCACTTCCTAACGGAAACGTTGACGTACGCATGACTTAACGATATCTGACATCCGGGATAGTTCTCGCTGTCTCAACCGTGACCAATTACTCGAGACGGAAACACATCGCTCACTGGTACACACCGGAATCTACACATGTGACACATGTGACGAGTGCTGGCCCGTAGTCCCACACTAGTCGTCGGTTGTCAAAAGATAACGATGTCGGTTTTTATGGCAGTAAAAACCGGCGACCCGGATTCGGGAAATCAATAGCGATGTCCTTATGCAAATGGCATGCAGCTGTCCTTTTCTTCAAAGAAACCGTTCGCGTGTCTCTCCCACCGGGATGTCTGCGGGGTAGCACGGTGCGAGCCAACCGGAAACGGATACAAAGCGATCTCGTAAATCGATGTATGTGGCGATATTTTGGCGTAATATTCGTAAAAAGAACCCATCTAAAACGAAGTTACGTCTACACCATTACATGTGTTAAGAACGCCACACAAGCATTGGTAACGACAATATTGCATTCGGTAATGTTGTTGTATGCCCAGCCAAATGTAATAAAAACAATTGTGTTTATCCTTGTATTCTTTTTATGAATGGCGACGCGCTACAAGTGATGTAGACATTACGCATTTTTGGCGTTGTACCGTCGTTATAGGGACCATATCAACCGGTGTACTTACATTGTACCATTGTCCACATTAAACGGTGGTGATGATTTTCATCATTGGCTCTGACTATCGATGACGACGACAAGGAAGACGACGATGATGATGATGACTACCGTCATCATCGCCGTCGTCGACATCGATATTCACAGCAAAACTGCCCAAACATATAGGTAAATTAACCCGACAATTGTTCAATTATTAACCAATATAGCTCGTTAACACACTTACACACCTGCGCCGTATAGGTGCTAGAAAAACTGCATCATGTAACATAATTTGTAGACAGCACGCACGACGTCACGACATCACGACAAAAACGACCGTTTTGTGTACCTTTAATTAACGGAGCTGCGACGGCCACTCATAAAACGCGCACCGGCGTGGCGGATGAGCTGTTTAACATAAACAAACGATACGACACGAGACAGATGCACCGCAGTCGCCGGGTGCAGGCGATTTATGCGCAGTGTCACGGCGCTGTGACAGGCGTGAGAACGGGACGGGGCCAGGCCGGGTAGAGACTGAGGACACGGCGGCCTGGCGCGCAGACAATCGGCCTCGCCGCAGTAAATGCCAGGCGGGTCCCTCGTCTTGTGTGTCGATTCACCGTGACCTATACACAGACCGAGCTCGGCCAACAAAGCCCGGCGTCGACCCAGCACACCGTCGCACTACAGATGGGATTTGCGCGAACTCAGGGCGACAGGCTCCGAATGCGTCAGAGGCGAAACTAAATGCAACAGAAAGGCTACACCGTGGAATGCCGCGAGCGATTGTCGCGGGTGAATGTCTACACTAGCGGCAAAGTGTCAAAAGTGTTCTCTTAAAAAAGCAATCCTAAACTGTATAGTGGATAGACGCGAACACTGAGTAGCAAACGCAGTGTAGATGACAAAGTAGTTAGATGACTTTTAGTCGAGTCTTTGAGTTGATTCGTCGACATAATTTCCATACAGAATAGTCGCTGTGTACGGAATAATAAACAATTCCCCAAGTCCAAACAAATCTAATACATGTAGCATTGGTTCAAGCCCACACCTCCGCCCATATGATACAAAAGTATTACTAGCGACCATTTGCATTGATAAGCTTTTCATTCGTTAGTGGGCGCCACAAAAAAAAAAAAAATCCAAGCGATACGTAATGACGTACAACATCACCCTATAATGATTATAACATATTTTATGACTCTGCGAACATACGCGACACCCGTTGATAAGACACATTACAGTGTAGGCCTTTATGAATCTAGTTCTAAGTACTACCATTGAAACGATTCCCTTTTGCGTGACTATAACAATATACGCGTCATCGCCTGCACTTACTGCATTATACCAATAGGTCTATCCAGGTAACATTTACTAGATTAATATCACAGCCTGACGAAATTGAAGAGCATAACAGCCAAACAGGTTTCGTCTTTTTATCGACCCCTGGGGCGTACCTAGATCTACGCAGCCAGCCGTTCAATCGGCGAGCGTTTCCGCGAATCGACACCTCGCTGAAAAACAGCCCGAGTGACGCAACCGGAAAGAATTGTCAGTCGGCCGCACTATTCAGCATTGAGCTGGCTTCATGTGTCTCCATCAATCGCCGTGTAAACACCCCGGGGTGCTCGGGGTCTCTCACCACAACCACACCCTGCTGGCGGCCATTCGCACGAGCTGCGGCGTTCCGTGGCAGGCGTTGAAAGCACGATGTTTATTTACCGCAAAACGCGCGAGAACGAGCTCAGCGCGGGCGAGAACACGTGACCACTGGCGGGAGGTCAATGCGTGTAATTCGACAAACGTCCCTTTGGGAAAAACTACAAATATCTACAAAATATATCCTAATAATTATATTCTAATTTCGTTTGCTGACGATTTTCTAGTGGATATATATTTTGCTTTAGAATTCTATGTAATTTATACAGAATGTTTTATAGAATCCGATTGAAGTGCTGTAGATTTGAATAGACCTTCCCTAAAATTCTATCAACGTTTTGTTAAGGACAGCTACTACAAAAAGGCCTGGATGATTAAGAATCCGCAGCGATAGCGATAACGGCTGAAAAAGCTCTTGTCGCGTCGGCAGCTGGTTAATAGATTGGTTTAAAAACAACTCTTGACAGAATTATAGTCGGTGTCACAGGGCATATGCTATCGAGGCAGGCGCACCAAAAAAGGTAGTGAATGAGCCAACGCCCGAGTACTCTAGACAAGTATACGGTCAATGTAACGCGCTACCTGTCGCCGAGCCAAGTAGGGCAAGCTCCGCCAAAACACGGGGGGTTACAGCATACAATCACACAACAAATACCAAAGAAGTTAAACAAAACATTTCACTTCCGAATAGCAAGCGTTTGACTCAAGCTGTGTATTTGTTTGAGTTGCTGAAGCACACGGTTAACGCTAAACATATCCGTTTCCGGTTGCAGGAACCCTTGCGGCGACAAAATGAACGACTACGGCCCGTCGACGTTTGAGAAGGGATCGTTGCGGGACCAGCTGAAGAGCGGCACTCGCGAGATCCACGGCGTCGCCGACAAACTCTTCACGCAGAACTTCGTCAAGGACGTCATGGACCGCGCCACGTACCGTCACTTCCTGTCACAGCTCTACTTCCTGTACGAAGCCATGGAGGCGGAGCTGCGCCGCAACGAAAAGCACCCGGTGGTCGGCCCGGTCCACTTCCCGGACGAGCTGGAGCGCGTGGCAGCCATCGAGGAGGACCTCGCCTACTACTACGGTCCCGCGTGGCGCAGCGAGATCTCGTGCCTGCCGTCGATGCGCCGCTACGTGGAGCGCGTGCGCAAGGTCGGCCGCGAGCAACCGGAACTGCTGATCGCGCATGCGTACGTGCGCTACCTCGGCGACGTGTCGGGCGGCCAGATCATCAAGCGCATCATCGGGCGGCTGTTCACGCTGCCCGCCGACGGCAGCGGCATCGTCTTCTTCGAGTTCGGCCGCATGGAGAGCATCGCCAAGTTCAAGGAGTTCTACAACGGACGTATGAACGCGCTGGAGCTCGACGACGAGACGGTGGCGGCGCTCGTCGACGAGGCGAAGTTGTCGTTCCAGTTCTCCGTCAACGTCTTTTCGGAGGTGATCGCCGCCGCCGCCAAGCGGAGGACTGGCGCCGTAGACGCCGACGGACAGACGGACGTGACGAGCTCGAGTACTGTCAGCAACCGCACGGCCATGTTGGCAATGGCGTCCCTCGTCGTCACGCTGTCTGCCACCATGCTCGGCTTCTGTCCGTGGTTCACACGCGAGGTCCTATAAGAGGACGTCGCCAGATGCGTGGTCTTTTCCTCTCCATTCCACCCGTGCGTGCGCCGTCCACGGCGTCAGACGGAGGCCTCGCTGACGTCGCACGATCTCGCGGGATCTCGGACAGAACGTGAAACCGGCGCTGCGGACGTCACGTGACAGGCTCTCTTCCAGTATTTCGACGCTTGCGGCGTCTTGTTAATTAAAACAGCTTCAGTTGTTTCATATTCTTCGCGGGGCGCGTGTAGAGGACGTGTGTCTCAGCGAGAAACTGCTGAACTGTGAACTGTGTAGTTTGAATACGAAGTTGTCGCCTCCTCAACCCAGACCGAGCTGACATGTGTTTAAATTCGGTAATCTCGACGAACATGACGATTTAGTTGCTATATGATTTGACTTTATCTAGTTTCATGAAATACCATCACATGGTGATATATTATATCCTGCACGGTGACGGCAATTATTGCATAATTATTGTATTATAGTTTACGCAGATTTCTGTACAATGCACGTGCACATTGATTGGCACGAACGACAAAGCCACAGGATCGTGGCCTAATGTACATACACACGAAAGCTACCTTTCAACTACGAAAGTATAGACTGTAATTCGTCATAGCCTAGGCCCGGTAGTAGGGCCTAGGCTAGCCTAAATTTAAAATTACCCTTCGTCCCGCAAGCTAAATATAGATTCTTTTGCTTTAATTTATATTTAGTGAATCGTTTAAAAGTCAGAGGTCGGGTCCTCGACTACATACTTATTTATATTGTTTTTCCGCAATATTTTCAAATTGTAAACAATCCAATTCGTATAACAAACTAAATCTCCCTTTCAAAATGACATTTCCTTAGGCTTAGCTAAGCCTTAGCCTTAGCTTAGGACCACCACCCGTTGTTCCTTTGCGTTCTGTTAGTTCTGTCTACGTTCCTCCTGGATCGCGTTGTTAACATTTCGACTATGGCGATCCTCTGTGCTAACGTATTGTTATCCGGTTCAATCTAGTCAGATTCCCGACGGTTTAAGTAGCATTTACTGGGAATTGCTAGCTGCTAGGGACATGGTTAAACACGTCACAATGTTCTCTCCTGTTCATACTGTTATAAATTAAACTGCATGTTTATTTCTATGTTGATTCTCCGCCCACCACAGGACGCGTCGGTTGAGTGGTGTAGGAAACATGCAGGTTCTTTCCAAAGCTGTGGTGTTACAGATCATGTAACTTTGTGCTTTGTTCACAAAAATATGTATTCATTAACCTGCTGCTGTATTTGCGAACTTATTCGCAGTTGTTAAGTACATTGCATTTTGACGACGAACAACGCGTAAGTGTCGTCCTCTACGACTACAACGAGTATTGATCTGATCTGTCGGCGCGCTGGAAGTCGTACGTTTATCCGAATGTACATAATCGTGTATTTTAATCAATTGCTCCTGGTTGTATATTGTCTGTATAGTAACAGTTGGACGATAGTAAAGTATATGAACGAAGCACTAATCGTTGTTCTGATTTCATATTCAGTTTAGGGGTTTTGAAAATATAAAACATTCCAATAATCCCCCCAAAAATGATAGGATCAATAACACCCACCTATCCCCATAAAAATAGAAAGGCCTACAATGTAATGATACATTCACATTAGTAAATAGTTGCAGGGATATGGACAGAGAGGGTCATAACCCTTTAGTAGAACACATTACACATCAGCGAATTGCAACTGTTTATTATATCAACAACTAACCACATACCTGAAAATGTATACAAATATAAAGATATACTTATGAAGAGCAGAATTTTTTCATATTTTGTGTTCACTGTGAAGTATTAATTTCATTTTTTATATATTTCGAATGGACTTCTACTCAAGCAAAATTTAGAAACAAACGACTAGACGTGATTAAACCATGCAAGAACGAATTTAATAACAAACGTGTACATATATATCGAGCACAATGAGCGATTTGACATTGTTTTTCTGTTGGGTTTTAGTCTAATATACTTTTTTAAATTCTGTTTTGTTATCTAAAACATGCAGAATTATTACATAAATATTACGGAGGATTGGCTCGCTTCATAGTAGACTCTCGCTTAGCCTCGATTAACCAGACTCCGTGAGGTGGCAGCACTTTACAGCCCCTCAACTCCGCCAGGGGAAATTACTCTCGCTAGCTGCGTAACTTCGTCGAAAAGTTAGTCTGGTCACCAGATTTTGAATGTTATCTAAAAGTGCTTCCACCTAGTCTGAGTAATCGAGATTTATCTTGCCATAATGTCTGCTTCATAAACAACTGCAATTTTTTTTAATGTGTATGTGTGTTTATTTTTTGTGTGAAGTTTAATTTTGAATGATTTTATCTGATAAAAAGAGTATCCTTATATTATTGTTTACCCTCTGTTAATATCTACCCTATTCTGGAGTAAGGCCACCCTGGTGGTAACATCGGCAGAGCATAAATCTACAAGGCGGAGTTTAGGGTCTAGAAGTGCCACCACCCCACGGAGTCTGGACAATCGAGGCCAGCCTTATGGTAAATAAGATTAAAAGAGCAGGTTCTAAGTGCTGCCGCAGTCACGCAGCGTCGGCTACTTTGCTATGTCACTGACAATTCCGCTAGATGGCGCCAGGATAGCCACAGTGGAACAACTTCTGTGGCTCCCTGTGTACGTGCGTGCGTCCAAGACAAGCACGACGTACAGGTGTATTTTGCACGAACGTTTATTAAAGAAGTCTCCAGTAATTCGCTCCCAGCAAAACAAATCACATTATTGGTTATTATATAGAGCGTTGATTACTGACCGAGTTACAAATTCACCAATTGCTACACGACAACAATGTCAACAGTCGGTTCAATATCGGACGTGTAGACCCTAGCTATGCATTAACCATTTCCTGGCTTCTCGACTGATGTCGCTTCCTTATTACATTTTAGCGAAAATTACAAATAATTCGTATTATGCGCGATTCTAATCATCCTCTGGGTCATTCGTTGTTGCCAGGGAGCGCCTCAGTGTGTCTCTTCTTCTCGTGGCTGCACTCCGTTCTGTCACCTGGCGAATACAGCAACAACAACAGCAACTGTGGTGGGAGGTGCTCGATTAGTGCACACTGTATTATTAGTTTCAGTTACTCATTGAAATGTCAATTGCATTTAATTAAAGCGTCAACATAATTGTGTACAAATACATTTATTTCAGGTAAAAAAACATATACAGTTGATATATACACATAGATAGCATTTAAACAGTAAATATGGTAAAATATGAGTAGAGAAACATTAAATAAGGTTATACGTTACATAATGTAAAACCGTAGTATAACTGATAATAATTGTTATAAATAATCGTAAATAATTATATATATGCAAGGCATGAGATCAATGTCACTGGTTTACTGTACACAGAGGTTGCCCCAGCTACTCCTCGTTGGACCATTTAGGCCTCAATGCAGTTGTACATAACTAAGTCAAAAAAGCATATTTGGGCTATTGAAAAGATACAACATATTAAATTTATTGTGTAACATTATTGTACAATAAATAATAAAGGAGTCACACTTAGCATATTTTAGGTATCCACTTAATTTCGCTCAGTTATTTATCTGAGGTGTTATGTGCGCTACCTGGGCATTCTGCAAGCCCTCGCTGGTTACATATGTTTGCAATGTCTTTGACTTAATGTTAAGTTTCACGTTCTTATAAATTATTCGTGGGTTAGAATCTGCTCTCCTATGTATACTGCACAACTATGGTGGGATCACACAGTAGCACCAAGGATTCTATTCAAGCACGTTTACATAAACCCCATGTTACATATAATAGTGTCTTTCTATTGTTGCTAAATAGTGTAATGTCTCAACCATGTTTGTAGAATACCAACTACACGTGACTAAACCAGTAAAGGTGTAACTAGAAACCTTGTAAATTCATGCTTAGGCTTAATGCCTATTTCAATAAGCTGATAAATGCATCACTGCTGATGATTGCATCAGCAGTGATTTAAAGTGTTACTCGAGGACACGATGACAATGGACTAAGATAAGATGTTGTATGTTCCTAACAATGTTTGACTGAGTGTACCACTATGCTATATTTTGTGTCCTTTTCCTTTAATGTTTATATGGACATCTGTGCATGATGCATACATACATACATACACACACACACACCACACACACGCACGCACGCACACACCCACCCACCCCCACACACACACACCCACCCACCCACCCACCCACACCCACACCCACACCCACACCCACACACACACACACACACACACACACACACACACACACACACACACACACACACACATCTGAACTAATAATATTTAATTGAATTTGATGTTTTAAATAGATGCTTAGCAAATCAACCTGTTCGGACGGTTTCCTTTGTGTAGTAGATGCCATGGCCGAGGTAGCAAAACTCATCAGGTCATCCTGAAATTAAACGAGATGGCTCTGAAGGCTTGTATAAAGAATACATTTAATCATAGTTGTAGGAGACAGTATGTTCTTGTTTTATTTAAATGATATTATTTCAACAAACTTTCTAATAACATTAGTGTAGGCCAACTCATTATTATAACAGAAAAACCGTAACTCGAACAATTCCTACTAGAACTAAGTCGGTACACACAATCAATATAATATATTGTAACGTTTGTAACGTCAGATAACAGTAAGAATGACTTTATTAAAGGCAAATTACAACATGTCGCTTTTGCAGTCCCAGCATGGTTCGTTGTCAGCTGCATAGCACGGAGTCCGCGAAAACTCGGATAAAGGTGTCACACACTGAAATGTTTGTCCCGATTAATAAAAAAAATCGTGACATCTCCCCTCTTTCAAAGTTCAAAATCGAACCACGTAATGTTACTCAAATTTTACCGGCCGACGGACTGCTCGGCCATAGCTAGTATAGTCCGGCGGGAACGTCCACTGATAGCTCGACTGCATCACCGGGATCGTCCGGCGGCAAGACTTCATCGCCGGGCGGCAAGATTTCGCCTGGATCCTCAGCCTGAATGTCCGTATCATCAGGCTCATCGTTGGGCACTGATGGAAGCACGTTCGGCACACCTTGGAGATGCTTTCGATTTCTGCGATAGCAGATACCTGCACCGGTTTTCACAACATATAACCGGTTCTGCGGGTCACTTCTGAACACAGTGCTTGGTGTCGACCACTGCTTCTCCCCATCCAATTTCAGCAACACTGATTCGCCATTTTGTAACGGCGGTAATTTGCGTACACAGTGTCGCCGATCGTAGCATCGCTTGTACGTCGTTTTGGCACGTTGATCGGAGTTTCGGATGTCCCCATCTTGGTGTTGACGTTGTGACAATTGTTCTCTCACAACGGGCAGTCGTGTGGCCAGTTGACGACCCATTAGTGCCACTGCAGGTGATACGCCGAGTGCACTGTGGGGCGACGCATGGTAGTTCAACAGACCGATCTCCGGTTCGTCGAGGTCTAGCAATCTTTTCGCCTTCTGCACAGCTCGCTCTGCCATCCCGTTCTCTTGCGGAGAAATATGCGTTTGTGGTATGTTGAGCGAAGCACCATGATTTCGCGAATTTCCTGAATTCGTCCGAGATGACTTGTCTTCCGTTGTGTTACACCACCTCACCCGGAATATCATGCCTGGTAAATACGGTCTTGACGCGGCTGATCACGCAGTCAGACGTTAGACTGGTCAATTGTTTTATTTCAATCCAGCGCGAGTAGTAGTCGATGATGCCGAGATAGTCATTTCGCTTGTAGTGGAAGATATCCATGGCGACTTTTTCCTATGGTCTTCCGGGTAGTTCAACTGGACGAAGTGGTTGTTCTCTCTGTGTCGGTCGATTGCGTCGGCAAGTATCACAGCGATCGATAAACCGCTTTATGTCGCGACTGATACCGGGCCATCAGATGGCACTGGCTGCTCGTTCGCGACATTTCGAGATGCCTTGGTGCGATTCATGAAGTCGTCGCAAAGCGTCGTCTCGCATCTTTGGAGGTATCACAATTTGGAGTATATATGTGACAACACCATCATTCAATGAGAGTAGTAGTCTCGCACAGAGTGTGGAACAGCACTTTCATGACAAGGCCATCCATTCGCTATGGAATGTGTAATTGGTTTCATTATAGGATCTGCCGAGGTTTCGACTCTGATCTCGGTAAGGCGATCTTCCGTCACGGGCCAGTTGAACTGCGTCAACAAGAGCTGTTATATCGTCTGACAGCTCGGTGTCATCAATTCGAGATTCGCGTCCAACCAGCGGCTTTCTGGATACAGCATCTGCGATCATGAGTTGCTCTCCGGGAACGTATTCAACAATCGGATTAAGTCGCATGGCCCTCATCAACAATCGCTGGCAACGCAGCGGTGCGTCATCTATGCCTTTCGTGTTCATAAGCGGTACCAACGGTCGATGGTCGGTAAGTAGTTAGAATTCCTTCAATCCAACGAGATATCTTCGGAATTTCTTGTACGCCCAGACACCTGCAAGCATCTCCTTCTCGAATTGGCCGTACCGTTGTTCCGCGGTCGTCAACGTCCTCGACGCGAAGGCGATTGGCTTGAGGACTCCATCGGTAGATTGCATCAGCACAGCACCGATTCCGTAAATGCTTGCATCCGCACTCTCTACCGTCGGTTTCTTTGAGTCGTAGTAGGACAACGTCGATGTAGTCGTCGACATTTCTTTCGTCTTATCAAACGAAGCTTGTTGTGCCTTGTTCCACGACCAGACGATATCAGACTTAAGTAGGTCAGTCATCGGTTTCATCACGATGCTGAAACATATCCAACACTGTTCTCAGTTCGCTAACGTTGTTCGGACGTGATAGTTCCAGTAGAGCTTCAACCCTCTCTGGATCGGGTTTGATGCCATCACCGCCAATCAGGTGACCAAAACACGTCAGTTCGGTTTTTATGAAGACGCATTTACATGGGTTGAGTTTCAGGCCCGAATCGTTGATTATCCTTAGGACAGCATTGAGACGAGCGTCGTGTTCTTCCCTGTTACGACCATGAACCAGGATGTCGTCCATGATCACTTCTACTCCGTTCAGACCTTCGAGTGGTGTGGACATCTTGCGTTGGAATATCTCGCGGGCTGAGGATATCCCAAAATACCAGTCTGCAAAATGCATAACGTCCAAATGGTGTTATGAAGGTATTTAAACATTGGCTGTCTTCGTCGATCGGGATTTGCCAAAACCCGCTTGCGGCGTCTAGAGTCGAGAACACTTTCGACTCAGCAAGTTTAGGCGCTATGTCTTCCAACGAAGGAAGCATATGGTGTTCACGTCGAACTGCTGTATTGAGTTGCTTCAAGTCGACGCACAGCTCCGGTTTTCTTGATGACCGGAACCATCGCAGCGCACCAATCCGTTGGTTTTGTCACAGATCTGATCACGCCTGACTCAACCATGTTATTGAGTTCTGCTTTAACAGCGTCCATCAGAGTGAAAGGTACACGTTTCGCATTTGTTAAGCACAGTTGTTCAGCACCTGCCTTCAGCTTTATTGTGACAGGTTCGGTCTTCATGAGGCCAATTCTAGCATCGTCATCACCCGATGCGCCAACTTGCTCCAGACGACACACGAGACCCATGTCTGCAGCGACGTTTCGTGACAGCAGGTTAGTCATTTTGTCCCTTCAATGACGATCACGTTGAAGCGATAAACCGTGTTCCTATGCTTCCTGACTGCCATGAACTGACCAATCGCCTTTAGCTGTCCACCAACACTGATGAGACGGACGGCTGTTGGTTTTAGTCTCGGTTTGTCTTTCATTGCCAACCATGACTTCTTTGTTATTATCGTGACGTCAGCGCCGGTGTCGATTTTGAAACGAAGTCGTATCCGCTTCACTTTCAGAGTTACGAACCAAGGGTTTTTCGTCTCTGTGCAGTCAACTGCACCGAGGAACGCAGTCGATTGACCACTTTCGATCTGTGGTTTGGTTAGGTCACTTTCGATGTCACCAACAAACGGTCCTGTTCCGTCACTTTCGGCTTTGCCACGATATGGTTTTGACCCTTCACGTTCGCCTTCATACGGTTAATGGCTTTCAAAATTCACAGTGTTACGCTTCGAGCGACAAACAGAAGTAAAATGACCTTTTGCGTTGCATTTATTGCACCTCTTTCGCAGCGCAGGGCAACTCCCTCCGCGCGAATGTTCTGCGTAACCACAGCGCTAACACTTTCTAGTCAGGCGCTCCCTTGACATCGAGTAACGGTACTTACTGGCAGTGTGTCTGTCCTTCGGTTTCGTGTATCGACCAGGTGTTCTCGGACTCGGGGATACTCTCGCTTCTGCGACATGTTGATCATGTTCAAGCTGTTGGTCTCTCATTTGGAGTTTGACTTGTTCACGCTGTCTAGCAATTGTCATTGGCATTGCTTTCTCGAGACTCAGGTCGGTGATTAATTCTAGTTTATGTTTCACAGCCTGGTCCCTCACTCCCATAACAAAGCGGTCCCTGACCATTGGTCTGTTCTTTATATTCGCAATGTACGGCAAGTGTTTGTAGTTCTCTTGCAAATTCTTCAACGCTTTCGTTTGCAAGCTGCTGTCGGCTTTGAAATACACATCGTTCGTGAATCACATTCCGTTGCGGAATAAAATACTCCGTTAACTTGCTCTCAAGTGTCTCGTATTTGATGTATACTTCTGGCGCAACAAACGTCAATGTGCGAAAGATTTTGTTTGCTTGTCGTCCCCCCATTGCATATACCAACGAGTCTCTCCGCACGTCACCCTCTTCTTTGTGGAGCTTTGTTGCGATTCGAAATCTTGCAAATTCGTAGCGCCATTCTAGCAATTCGTTCGGCTTGAACGAAAACAGCGCAGGAGGATTAAATCTTGCCATTCTTACTTCTCAGTTGTAGCAGCAATCACGTATCCCACTTCTGACACCACGTAACGTTTGTAACGTCAGATAACAGTAATAATGGTTTTATTTCAGGCAAAATACAACATGTCGCTTTTGCAGTCCCAGCATGGTTCGCTGTCAGCTCCGTAGCACGGAGTCCGCGAAAACTCGGTTAAAGGTGTCGCACACTGAAATGTTTGTCCCGATTAATTTAACGATTTCGTGACATATATGTTCTGCTGTATTTGCATGACTAAATTAGTAAGCGACGTAATAAACATACCCAGTTGACGTTTTGTTTGTGATATAAAGTAACAAATATCCAAGCATTACCGCTACAAACGTTACAGATGTCCTGCGCGGTGCTGTAGCCGGGGTGGACAACTTGGACTTGCCGTTGGTGTCCGTTTTCTTTGACGGCGCTGCCATGGCCGAGGTAGCAAAACCCATCAGGTCATCCTGAAAATGAACATAGTAAGTTAGTAACAGATGGCTCTGAAGGCTTGTATAAAGAATATAGTTAATCATATTTGTAGGAGACAGTATGTTCTTGTTTTATGCTATTATTTAAATGATATTATTTCAACAAACTTTCTAATAACATTAATGTAGGCCAAATCATTATCATAACAGAAAAACCGTAACTCAAACAATTCCTACTAGAACTAAATCCGTACACACAATCAATATATTATGTTCTGCTGTAGTTGCATGTCTAAATTTCGTAAGCGACGTAATAGACATACCCAGTTGACGTTTTGTTTGTGATATAAAGTAACAAATATCCAAGCATTACCGTTACAGTCGTTACAGGTGTCCTGTGCGGTGCTGTAGCCGGGGTGGACAACTTGGACTTGCCGTTGGTGTCCGTTTTCTTTGACGGCGCTGCCATGGCCGAGGTAGCAAATCCCATCAGGTCATCCTGAAAATGAACATAGTAACAGATGGCTCTGAAGGCTTGTATAAAGAATATAGTTAATCATATTTGTAGGAGACAGTATGTTCTTGTTTTATGCTATTATTTAAATGATATTATTTCAACAAACTTAATTTCTAATAACATTAATGTAGGCCAAATCATTATTATAACAGAAAAACCGTAACTCAAACAATTCCTACTAGAACTAAATCCGTACACACAATCAATATATTATGTTCTGCTGTAGTTGCATGTCTAAATTTCGTAAGCGACGTAATAGACATACCCAGTTGACGTTTTGTTTGTGATATAAAGTAACAAATATCCAAGCATTACCGTTACAGTCGTTACAGGTGTCCTGTGCGGTGCTGTAGCCGGGGTGGACAACTTGGACTTGCCGTTGGTGTCCGTTTTCTTTGTCGGCGCTGTCCTCGTTTCACCTTTCACCTTTGTTTCACCCGCCACGCTCGCCTTTCTGGGGGGCGGCACTATCTTCAATTCATCATACAAGCTCCCCTTTTTTGGCTTTATTATCTTCACTTCACCGGTCAAGCTCGTCTTTCTTGGCGCCGGTGTCGTGCTTGGCTCCGCTGTCTTGGTTGTAGTCTGAAAATAACGACGGAAATATGACCAGAGTGCGTGCACAGCGTCTTTTTGTATATTTTACTCACTATAAGGATAACTGTGTCCAGAACAAACACGTAGTTTTGAAATATGGGATAATGCGCAAGAATATTCGCTTGCTGGCCATATATTGATTTATATACGTCAAAACAAAGATGTCAGACTCTAGGTTTCGGAGGTTTCATTTTTATTTTCTATTTTCCGTTGTGAGACAACATTCTGAGTAAACCATTGACGTTAACATGTTTGTCGTAGTTGTCGTTGTTTCTATTTAGGCATAGGGAACGTGTGGAAATACATTAGCCGTCAACAATTTTGATCTTTCATAGTTATAACAATATACTACTTTGAGAACACATTCGAAGTAAACTATTGTTACGTTGGGTCTACCAGGTGAAACGAAGGCGCAATAGCTATCACATAACGAATGCCGACTGGCATAGCGCTAAAGGAAAGATGTGTTCTTATAGAGCTCATAAACCACTGTACAATTTACTCCCTGGCTAACCTATTCAATCGATCACCATATCGATTTCTCTGGGAAGGTTTCAACCATGCTTCAATTAATGTGCGCAGACTATTATACACAAATCCCCTCCACTGCTAGCCAAGCATTTAGTAATAGAGAGGAAAAACTAGAGCAATATAGAGTGAACAAACTCTCAAAGGTTCGACATGACAGTGCAGGACTCGAACCTCGGTTCTATCGATTATCGATTGAGAGTCCGATGCTCTGTGCATTGTGCACAACAAAGGGTGCACCATACAACACCAATGGCATGGTACTGTTAACTATAATAGTACACTGTTAGTTTGTATTAACTATTTTTAAGAACCACGCGTTCATTTTTAAACTGGGTCTTTGCATGTTGTTTACTTGTTTATAGACTCGCTATGTGTATGATGTGTGGCAAACGTTACCTTAGGCTTCGACTTGTTCGGTATCCGGTCGAGATCAGCCATTTGTATCTTACTTAACTTCCGTTGCCGGCTCGCCTCTGCTGCCATGCCTGAGTCCACACCCTCCAGTGGTTTCGGTGGTGTCTTTACGTGCTCGGCAGCATAAGTTAGCAACTGTTCCACGTTCGCGACGATTTCCGCAGCAACGACTTTGCTCACGGGGGTGTCCTGAAAGTACAAATGGTCACGTCTGGGATGGATGAATGTTTCATTTGCACAATGAGCGCCTTTGATTATACTGTGTAACTCCTTTAGAAAGAAAGGTAAATAAAGCGTTTACTTTTGAAAGTTGTATAACTATTTGTTGTTTAATCCATTAGATACTGTTGGTCACTAAATTTCAATGAACATTATCTATTACATTTTTAAATTAGAACTTTACCGTCGCCGTCGCGATCAGGAAACAGACGTGGAACGAAATCAAGCCGCTGTTTTTGATGTTTGCCCTTTGTAAATATGAGCAAAATGTCGTCAGCATGAGGTATAATTGACAAATCTTAGTTGGTGTTAGATTCTAACACGGGTACTGCCTTGAAAGTGCCCCAAGTGAAAGGTCTTTTAAAGCACCTTATAGCATTATAAGGACTATAGTTTTTCATAATTCTTCCAGTTCCGATTCCAGTTTTTGTTCCGCCATATATATGTGGCTGGCTGGTTATTCCTGTATCAATTTATGTTCACATGATGTTGCGTTATTTGTTTATATTTAACTGTTTATCCATTTAGTATGTGCGTCATGTCACAAACTGCACCTGAATGTTCTTGCTTGTCTTCGGTCCCTTCAGTTCGTACGGTACCGCACTTTACATGGTGCCTTACTTGTTGTAGTGTAGACACATATGTACTTTCCGTAAGAATCGGATTCCCAAAGTGATATAGAGATTGACTTGGCTTTATTTGGGTATGAACTAAATAAATCTTGACCTACTATCGACCTGAAACATATTCCAGATTATCAGGCATGTTTGAATACCATGCAATAGAGTCTAACATCATTGAAGTTGGTCAAGTAGTTCCAGAGATATGCCATTTTCTATATTTTCCATGAGTGACGGCGGCCATCTTGGATTTTGGGCTTTACAGGTGTCTAAAAATGTATAACCTAATATTTTTGTTTAGTTCATACCCAAATAAAGTCAAACCAATTACTATCTCAGTTTGGGCATCCAATTCCTACGGGACAGTGAAATGCATACATGGTGGTCTGCACTATTACCTGGTCGGTGGCATCTGTTACCCACTTCCCGATGTTGGCTACGAGTTCAGTCGAAGAAGGCTCCTGAAAACAACAGGATTAAAGAGTAATTATACTCGTTGTCGCTGCGAAGCATAGCTAATCCTGAAAAATTATAGCGACAAGTTATGTCTTAATAGGACCGGACCCTGATTTTTTTTTATGTGTTTATGTAGTGTCTGATTTGTATTTGTCTGTATCTTACAGCAGGCTCTCTTGCGGGCAATTCTTTTCTCTTAGAACTTGAATGTTGGAAGGAACGTTGTCATGGTCAAACTAGTACAGGTACTTTGATCTTTAAGAAGCCAGATGCTGTATTCAATACAGCCTATAGGGTGGGGGTCACGATACATGGCGAGACTCCGTGCGATTGGAGCTGATTGGGGATTGGACAGAAGAATACGTTGTTGTTTCGATAAGAACTTATGGGACTGGACACAAGAATACGTTGTGGTTTCGATAAGTACTTATATCTGACAAGTTGTCTAAATGCACATAATCATAACACATGTATGCGTTTGCCCCAAACAGGTTGTACTGCGCGAAAAATGGCACTCTTCATTATTAGTCAAGATCGCCAAACACAAGTACTTGCCGCTAATGCCATGCCAACCACCATAATAATCGATTCAAATTCACGATTTCCGTGATTATTGTCACCGGCAAAGTGTTCCATTGCTTCTGCTTGTAATAATCCTTCGGACAATATAACTGAAATACGCTATTTGGGAACAGTTCGACTATTACAACCAAAAACAAAACAAAGTTGTATATGTTAAAATGGAGAATATGGATTTCCTGCCCCAAACTGCCCCCAGCCTCGTTTTCGCCCTATTAGCAATCGAGACATAATAACCGGCTCCATGGTCTTTGAGATTGGCTACTTGATAACGTTTTTATATTGCCTTGAATATGACTAATCTATGGTTTATTACTTAGATTCATTAAACATATATCAGTTACCTGAATGTGAAAGATAAAACATTCGAACGAAACCCTCAAAATAATATTACAGAATGAGTAATGTGTTACAAAATGGGATGTTTGTTATACAATGTAACGTGATACACGTGTGATGTATTATAGACACAGGCGGAGAGTAATTAGTCTGAAGTTTCAGTTTCGATTTGCATTGGTGCCAATCCCATAAACATTGCAAGTGATCTGGTCACAATCCCTCTGCCATGGAGACATGATTGAGTTCAATTACAATAGTTTTGAATTGTTTGTATGTTTGGTTGCTGAGAGGTGCTCTTGACAGGAGCACTTACCCACTGAACCGGTGTGGCTATGGCGGACGTGGGAAGACTACTCTTTCTCTTCTTACCCACACTTTTCTTCCGGCGCACGTTAGCTTCGTCAAGCATACCTGTCAGCGTGTATAGTGCGGTAAGTTGTCTTTATTTTATTATTTTAGGACATAGTTAAACACTGACGGTAAGACAAAACCATTTTGTTGTTATTTAATAAACACTCCTGTGTCACGACGACAATTAAATGATTAGCTATTAATTAATTAATTAATTATAATAATCAAAATAGTCATAGTAATAATAACAATAATAATAGTAATCGAAATCACAATCATAACGATCAAAAATTAAATCCTAACATGCATTAGGAAAATACATTCAGGTATAATGTGATAAAAATACATTTACGAAAACATGTGCCCTGCTCCGGTATGTAAATAGTACTCTGTTTCTAAGCACGATAATACACGATGTTCAAATGTTCACATTCTACTTCCTACATATACAGCTTAAAACCCTCGTTTGGTCCAGGGCACAACTGAAGTGTTGGTTTTTTGGAAGGACCCATACACCAATAGGCCACACGAGTAGACCTCTCTGACAGTAACCTTATTTATAACTTATTTATTTAAATAATTATGTATCAGTTGTTTAATTAAATGGTGTGCATAGCGCATATAACTAGTTAGCGAAATTTATGTTTCGAATTTAGTTTGTAGATAAATGACGAAATCCATTTCGTCATGTATCTTACCGATGACATATTTAATGTGAGAAGCACCAAAATATCCAAAGGCCAGACAGAAGAAACCATTCTAAATATACGCACAACAGTCACAGTTTCGCGCTGTTTCAGTACGCTTTTCGATTGTCAGCGTTGTCGCGCCAGAGCTAATAGAAAAGGAGGGCGAGTTACCCAGCTCCTATCTAATAGCTCTGGCTTGGCGCAGGTATCTCGCATAGTTTTGAATTTAACGTAAAAGAACCGCAACGTCATCAGTTATCAGCCTATCCGTGGCAGAACGTTTATCTCCTATTGGTGTTCCTTTTTTCGGTGACCATAAGCTATTTTATTCGTAAAACTCACTGAAAGTAGTACTACTGTTTCGTAATAATGACTACAACTAAAACAAACATTGGTCCCATCCGTGTAGGGGCGCCGTTAATGTACAAGATGGCGCGGACCAAAGAGGACCTCTCGCTCTTACATTTATCCGGGCGTTCAATAAAATCATGGTGACATCACCGCTCGTTCGCTATAATCATCAATGTGCGGCAAAACGACAAACCATGTATTACATAAATATCCTAGGCTGTTATTTGACTTTCTTATGATGATTAGTGTCAGAAGTTGCGCCATGATTATATCCAACAGTGCACCAGCTCCGTTTTAAGATACATAGATCCAAAAATGTGCTCTTTGATTACCTCTATATATACATTTTACATATTGTTCTCTAAATGGTTACCAGTCATAATACCAACAGGTAAAGATCCCGATGGAAACCTCTGAACTTTTCGTTTTTGGTCGCTATTTCTTTTAACTACGTCAAAGAAGGCAATCAGTGCCCCTTTGGCCGTTGCATTGCCCACTGCACAACCCCTGGGTTAGCACCAGAAGGGGCTGTGTGGGGTAACACAATTAACACGTAATTGGAAGAAACAAATAACGTAGGAATTTTTTATGACATTAAACAATGTTACAAAAACAAAGGACACACATGAAAGACAACCTTTGACTCAAAACTTACATTTGAAGAACATAATAGCCAAGTGATAAATGAGGCAACTAAAATGACAAAGATTATTAGAAGAATATAACATTCCAATTTCTGGATAAACAAACTGTTTTGCCACTCTGTGAAACAATGGTTAGATTCCACCTAGACTATGCCGTGGCAGTATGGTACCCACATAAGATAAAATACAAAATAGCCTTAGAAAACATACAGAAAAGAGGCACAAAAGAATTACCGGGTATGAGGGTGCTACCATATACAGAAAGACCACAACTACTTAAACTATCTACAATAGTATATCGAAGATTAAGAGGAGACATGGTAGAGGCCTTCACAATAATACACAACATTTGTGACCATGAATATGTACCAAATCTTTAGAGAAATAATGAAATGTCACAAAGAACAGGAAACAGGGGACACTCTCTAAAATTATTCACCCGTAGAACTAAACTAAATTTGAGACAAAATGTATTTTCAATTAAAGTTACCGGATCTTGGAACAGCCTCCCTGAAACAGTCGTATCAGGAAAGTAACTAAAATCTCCGACAGGTTTGCATGTATCGGGGTGGGTAAATACGGCTAGGACGTTTATAAACTACACAACAGGGCTTACAAAACACCTCTTCCAAATGCAACGACGTAGATATTTACGTACGGTCAATCATGATATCCTTCGAGTCTTGTGGACGCGTCTCCAACACCCCAACCGAGTGCCCTCGTGATGCCTTCTTCGGCTCATTGTCATCGATGCTGACGCTGAAGCTCAACTCGTCGCCGTCTTCATAGTACCTCTTTGTCTCATCGGTTTTAAGTATCGCCATTACTATGAGCGTTGTCATGAAACAAACTACCTGCAAGTAGGATTGCAATAATAAGTAAGTATTTTACTATTTATGTTACCGACGACCCATCAGACCTTTGAAACATTCTGTGTCCAATCGGACTTTTAGAGCATTATTGACATTTATATATGTATAATAACTAACACCTACAGCCCCTCTTTCTTTGACCATTCAAGCACAAAACAAAATCATTTGGCGTAATTTTAAATGGAGACTGGCAAGAGTCATTACTGGGACATGGAACCGCCGAAAAGTTGAGGTGGAAAAACAATGTCAAACAAATATGTTTTTTTTTAACAAAAGGAGGTTATAGTTTCATAAAAGTTAGTTATAACGGGGAGTTGATTCCAGACTGTTAGCGCAGCTACACAAAAACACATTTGCCAATTAGTGTTAGCGACAAAAAACTGATGTCTGCGATATGCTATGTACCGGAACTACTTTTACACTCCGAACTATTTTATTTCAAACTGAGGCTTCGTGCGCACCTACAGGACCGCTCGCAGTCTACAATGTAGAAAAGAAGGCCGACGGCCCATTTATACACAATTTACACATGCTGAAAACGTCACGTGGTCACCGTCATAACACGGGGGCTAGGGATAAAACTGCGCCTGGTCAACCGGGCGGTGAGGGTGTTTACTGAAGCGTGACATGTATCATGACACTGACTCCTCACAAATGAGTTGGTTCCGTATAAGTGCACAGGTTCGTCCGCAGCTCAATTTCAAACTCTTTATAAAATTAACAATAGTTATGGGGCGCGATAATGCGGGTATCCTCCGTCACAGATATGTGTGTGTGCCAGGGGCTTCGTAAACCAAGACATCAAAAACAATTGAGTATGAATGAAGGGTCCATTTGGAATATAAATAAACGTGGAAAAACTGAGTTTACTACAGTGAACAGAACATGTGGAAACATTCCGCTCTTATTATAATTATACATTTTCAGCTGTGCCTGTAAACATGTGGTTAGTTTTAAATATAACACACCAGTTGCAACTCCCTGGCGTGCAATATGTTGTAACCAGTCGTTTCAATAGCAACTCCGCCATTTGAAGTCATAATAAATACATGTCAATGTATCACGGACATGTTTTGGCCTATCCAAATTAGGGAAGGAAAGTTGGTGGGTTCTTCCGACATTGACCATATCCAATATTTTTATTATTGATATTTTTTTTACAAAGCCTCTCAGCGTTTTTCATAACACGATTATAAATGTTAGATTATTCCGTGTCGTGGTTGTGTGCAAGCGATCCCTTACCTGCATGCTCATCAAGATGCTACCCATGGCCAGTACTACAACTATGTAGGAGGAGATGCCGCGTGATATAGCATCCCGACATCCCTGTAAAGTAGAGTAAAGGACATTCGACAATAACGACAACAACGAAGACTAAATTCTAGGCGACAGGGCCAACTCATTGTTCGACTGTGCAAGGAGGGTTCAGCTTTTATATTGATGCGCTTCTGAGTTTGTTTTCTAAGGATTTAGGCGCAATATAAGTTACCTAATTATTATTATTATTACGTTGAAGACGGACCGGAATCGCACATATGTATACTGGGCATATATTTTAATAATATAAGGTTCGTTCACAATATTCGACATTTAGTTATCCATATAAAAAGTACGAAAGTGGAATGATCGTGAACTCATTAAAAAATCGAATTACAAAAACAAATTCAGTGGTGACTGAACTGAAATTGTATCTACTATAATATCATCATCATTTTTCATTTAAACGTAGGACGAATATATAATATGTATTTTACTTCTGTATATATATTTTTATTCTTAATAATTTAAAAAATAATAATTATATATATATAATTATATACAAATATATATATATATACATAATATATATATATAATTATATATATATATATATATACATATATAATTATATACAATTATATATATATATATATATATACATATATATAATATACAATTATATATTTATATATATATATAATTAGATATACTTGTATTATATATATATATTTATACATAATTACATTTTAACTACACATTTCTTATATATTCATTATTATTGCTATTATTTGATTAGTATTGTTGTGAGCTATATATTTTATATAATGCTTTATGATATGTATGTATGTATGTGTGTATGTATATATGTAAGTGTGTTCGGTGATGATGGACCTTTGAAAATTACGCTATACCACGTGACATAGCTACCATCAGGATAAAAAGCTTTTACTTCTACTACTACAGCTACTACTGCTGCTGCTGCTGCTGCTGCTGCTACTGCTACTGCTACTGCTACTGCTACTGCTACTGCTACTGCTACTGCTACTGACCGTTTTGAAATACGAATTTGACAAACTCGGTGAATGTACGCATTTTATAACATCGGCTTCGTGTCGACAGCAAGCCTTCGGTAGCACCATGTAACCATCGTATGCACTTTGTAAATTCCGTTTCCAAACTTCAGCCTCGTCAAAATCTAAGAATCCATCCAATCCGCAGCACTTGTTCTGTAACCGGAAGCACGTACAGGCGTCGGAACGTGGCGAATACCATGTGGTCGAGGGCTCGAGGCCCTCCAAAGACCTCTTACTGCACCTCAGTGAATCTAGTAAAACCGCCTTTACGCTGTAAAAACCACAGTGAGGGCCTCCAAAAACTCTCTCACACACACGCACGCACGCACACACACACACGCACGCACGCACACACACATTGATGCGCAACAAATGTCATATCGAGGCGCTAGATCTGGAGAACTAATAAGAGGAGTTGCAGGGAACATTTTCGTGATGCGTGATTTGCATAACAATGGCCTTGTGAGACGTGAAGGCTCTTTCTCGTCAATGT